>OY757313.1:13565646-14173878 GCA_963583905.1 Stenurella melanura
AAATTCTTGGCCGAAATTATTTTTTTCCATAAAATAGGCGTGTTCTTTGGACAAAAATAAGCAACTTTTGTCTCTTGCTGTTTTTTCTCTAAAACACTTCCTTCGCCCTAAACTAATTAATAAAAGTCTATGAATTCTTTCTTTGTTATTTTTTACCGGGAGAAGGAAGCACTTTGAAAAAAAAAACAGCAAGAGACAAAAGATGCTTATTTTTGCCCAAAAAATGTGCCTGAATTTTTCAGAATTTTTTATCAACATTTGAGCGGCCCTTTGTTTAATGCCTCTCTCTAGAAGAGAACGAGGTCACGTGACTTGCCGTTGGGGGGAGTGGCAACAAGCGACCACTGCGGTGCACTTTTGTCAATGGGCTCCCGTACTATAAGCTTAAATTTTATAATCTTAAATAGTATATTGTGCAAATAGCACAAAATGAGCAATTTTGTGCGAGTTCCATAGTTTTTCTACGACAACATATTAATTAATATAGATTAATAGAAAACTACTACGTAGTTATCCGTTATCTACAAAAATGTTTACAGAAACAAACGGATCGCCCCTTATCGTCGGAAAAAGAAATTAATTGTTCTAATTTTACAATTGGTAAGCGTTAATCGAATAGAAATAATTGTGAAGTAATTTCAACATAAAAAAAATATCTGTCAAAAAGTTGAAAAGAAATAATTTAAAAGTGTAATTATCGCCGAAAAAGGAGGCCAAATGACAAAATTTTATAATCTCTAAACATTAGTCGCATAGAAATAAATGCGAGCTAATTTTAAATTCAGAAATTTCTGCCAAAAAGTTCAAAAGAAATAAAAGAAGTACTTACTCCGCTACGGGATTCGAAGCGAGAAAAACATCGAATATTTAAACGTTTATAACTTAGTAAATACATCGGCTGGAAGGCTGTATGATGTATTTATAGAAAAATGGAAATTGGCATTGTGTCGGCATCTGTATTTCACTGGCAAAATCGAATATTCAGCTCGGTAGGAGTGAACTAAAATGACATTTTTTGACAATTCGCGAAATCGATTTTGCTAAATTTTTAACAATCCGATATAATTTCTCTATTACAATTATCTCAGGTGAGATAGATAGCCGGCTTTTCTACGTTTATTACCTTAAAATTTCATCCTACTTCGCTCAACGCGGGTCCGGGTGCTGCAAAACTGCGAAGGGGTACGGACCCTTCAGTTTACACGAAATATTTCATATCGCATCGGTTGCTAGGCAACAAAATGAAATTCTGCACAAAATGTAATTGTTTATGATTGAGTTTACTCTCGTTAAATGAATATCTATCGAGGCTGTTGTAGAAAAAAGGACTGTTATCTCGCATTTTCGCTGAAATATTTTTTTTTTCGAGACATTTGCGAAAAATGCACCCTCATGCAACTTTTCTAAGAAAAATTGTCCCAGATTCTCTGGTAGACTCATCAATTCGTGATTCTTAATTCATCCCCTATTTTTTCTTCGTATTGCAAATTTGACGTTATTTTCATTGTACTAATAGTCCGGGAGCTGGATGGTTTTTTTGAATATTTATCGGTACTCTTCTTGTGGCTATAGTTCAAAATATAAAAAGCTAAGAAAGTTATGCTTAGAATAAACAAAATAACATCGCCAGAACGTCTGCGACGTCAGGAACAGCAGTTAGGAAGATTAAAATAAGAAACGGAGTTACGGCACATGATCGTTACAAGCTCTTTTTCAGTCTGAAGGTATTCCAAATACAGATAATTATGTCCAGATTGAAAATTCTGCCAGTTTAACTAGGTAAAACGTTTCCAGGTTTAAGGAACATTTAGATTTTTATTCTACATTTGATCTCAGAACCCTAAACAATCATCACAAGTACTTTTTCTAATTTAAAACGTAAATATAAGCATCCTTAACAACAAAATAAGCTTCCCAGTATGCTATGAATATTAAATGCACCCTTAAATCTACAGAAATGTAACATTTCTCGCCATGTTGAATTTCTAGCACATCTCTTTATTGTTTCACATTAAAAGATCATTTTTATAATTACTAATAATTTATTATTATTATATTATTGTCTCTTGAATAAAAAATGTTCGACTATGAGAAATTAATGTTATCGTCATCTTCATTGTTAAAACTCTATCTCTTTTTTGTCACCTTAATATAAATAGCCTTGAGAACAAAGTATATATATCACATTACTGTGGGAAAATTTTAAGCGTAGGAAACGATACCGTATCCTGCTTGTTTCAGAAAAACTAATGTGATTTCAAACTTATATATAACATTTCAAAGTTCAAATGTCATTGTTAAACGTTTCATCTATATTTTTTTTTGTTATATTGAGTGGACTTTTATCATCGTAATAAAAAAGAGGCAGAACGTTTAACAATAATATCTGAACTCCCAAATACTGCAGCAGTTCGAAATGGCATTAGATTTCCTAAAGTGAGCAGGATACGATACCTTCATCAGTGTTTAAAATATCTTCACAGCGACATCGCTCTAAGAAGCATACTTTGCTGTTAAGGGGACTTATATTAAGGTAACAAGAGAGAAAAGGAACCTTAACAATGAAATATAGTCTTCATCGAGATAACACGTTAACATTAAAAGTGAATTATTTATTATTTGTTTGCTTATAGTAATGAAACATTTTCTTTATTGGATTTTGCAAACAGTGGAAAGAAAAGCTATCTATGAGAACTAAAGGAAAAACTATATATAAAAATATTAATGGATTCTTTGCATTCTTTCGATAACCTGACTTCTGGTTATGCTAACAAGTAAAAATTCTGATTTGCCATTCTCATTTTAACACTAGCATCCAACCTAGTCCCCTACGGCTAAGCAGGCTAAACTAGTATCTACATGATCCCCTACGATATGTAAATTCAGTTAAAAATGAGAACAAAGGCCTGAAATTAATTTATTTACGTACCTTGTCTTTAAATTTTTTTTTCATTCTAATGAATTACATTTTCATAAAATCTCATTCAGTTTCTTGGAAATGCTTAGCCTTTGAAACGTTTTTCGTCCTTATTGTGGACTCATCAGAAAAGCCTAAAGCCACTCGTAACGATGCTCCATGCAAAACTAAGACATTATCCATGAATGGTATAAAATAATTATAATTGACATTGACTGATTAGAATGAAAAAAAAAATTTAAAGACAAGGTACGTAAATAAATTAATTTCAGGCCTTTGTTCTCATTTTTAACTGAATTTACATATCGTAAGGGATCATGTAGATACTATTTTAGCCTGCTTAGCCGTAGGGGACTAGGTTGGATGCTAGTGTTAAAATGAGAATGGCAAATCAGAATTTTTACTTGTTAGCATAACCAGAAGTCAGGTTATCGAAAGAATGCAAAGATTTCATTAATATTTTTATATATAGTTTTTCCTTTAGTTCTCATAGATAGCTTTTCTTTCCACTGTTTGCAAAATCCTATAAAGAAAATGTTTCATTACGTTAACATTAATTTCGCGTAAAATAGTACATTTCTTGTGTATATGATGCCTGTAGAAATTATTCTGTTAAGATTTGGGTCTAAAGATGAATAATTTGTTCAGGATACATAACAAATTATTAAAAATAAAAACGATCCTCTTAATAATGATACAATAAGTACGTCTAAGTTGCGGTAGAAATTCAACCTAGTACATTCATGGGTGTGTTAACAATCATAGAATGCTAATAAAGTTATTTTGTTGTTAAGGGATTTTGGACTTCTTCGATAGAAAATGCGACAAAAATGTAAATTTCTTAAAAATTTGGGAACATTTTTCTTTCTGGTTTTCTGTATGCTATAAATCTGCTCTTTTAAAACTATGATCTTTTTGGCTGCGTTTCTTGACGTCGCACTTTTTCCGTGCGTTGTTATGGTCGCGCCAAAAATTAATTTTGTGATTGGTTATCGATCATAAAACGATAAGAAGAAATCATAGATCATAAAATGGCAAAAAACCACTTAGCTCCTGGACTATAAGTAGAAGTGAATGTAAGAAAGTGAAACATTCTATATACAGAGAAGAGAACAAGTACGGAGAACAGTGTCCACAAGAAATAGTTTCGAAAACGTGACTGTACTTTTTGTGACAAATATTTATTGAATTAAAAAGTACGCAGGATATCAACCTGCCGAGGAATGATGATGCTTTTAAACGAACTGTAAAAAAAATTAACTCACCACCCAGGTACATCTTCAGGGTCCTCGCAGTTACCGGTACCATCGGCATCGCCGATTTTGAATACGGTACCAATAGGGCACCCGTATTCACGTGCCTGACCTTCTAAACAGATATAATATTTTCTGCAGTCCTCTGGGTGGGCATGTCTGGAGAAAGATCCAGCACTATTAACGTCAGCAGGACAAGAAAAGCCTCCTGCAACTTCTGTAAATGAGTAATGAATCTATTTAGATGATTAATTCTGTCGGTCTGTCTGAAAGCCAATCGGGTTAACGGAAGTTCCAGAAATTTTGCAGAAGGTCTCTTCGATAGCCAATTCGAAAAGTGATTTCCCAGCAACAGATGCATCTTGTTTACTTTAACCGTATTGTTGTGATCAATTTTAACTTAAAATTTGAAAATGTTATTAAGTGAACCTGCATTTTCGGTTTCTTGTTATAGACTGAGGATCGTCAAGTCACTTTTGAAAAATAAATTTTGAAAGAGTTACTTTTCAGATTCAATAATCCGCGAAATACCGGCACTTTTTCCTCGTTTTCATAGTCTTGTCAATGAAAATGATATGAGTGATAAATGACTATGAAAACATGATTTAATGGTTTTGCATGATTGTGGTTTGTTTGTATCTTTTCCTTTTATTCAATTGGCTATCAAAAATTGAATAGATGCAGAGAGAAGAAAGAGAAGAAAAAAGTAATATGTACATAGGTAATTCAAGAACAAATAAAGTAATTACAGTTTTGGAAGAGGTTTCATAAGAAAAGGAAAAGAAACAGTAGTAAGATACAACAGAAGAAGATAAAAATATACACAAAACAATTAGCTTTTTAAATCAAAGAACTTTTTGAATATGATGAACATATTCATATATGGAACACAAAATAAATATCTTGATATAGGAATTCAGACAATCCCGTGTAAGGTGCCTCTCCCTCTCCCTAGTTATAATGAGCGCAATTCCATACACCCGTGTGTTCCTTGTCTTAGAAGTTCGTGACCGATGTTTTATTTGAATTTTAATCACTAAAAAAATTATAAATATATATATTTTTTTTTAATTTAATCGTCTTATTTATATTAACGTCCTGGCGAAGTTTAGCTAATGCTATTCCACCACTCAACCAGGACGACACGTATACATAGACATCAACACAACATCCATTCCCTGCGATATTGCCATCTACCGCAGCTGAGACTCGAACTCAGGATAGATAACAGCGACTAGACATGTTGTGCCACCCAACAGCGGCCTAGCTCACTGCTACCATCTCGGTAACACATTAAAAACGCCACTAAACATCCATACCCTGGCCAGGATTCGAACCAGGGACTCCGTAGTCGCAAGCCAAACGCCTTAGCATTGCGCCACCGAGTCGGTATCATTTTTTTTTCCGCAGAACTGTAATATGAATTAAACATAGGAAGCTAAATTTACCGTTGAGTTACAAAATTACTCCGATGAGCTCGAATTGCAAATTGAGTACCATAACAAAGACCAATGTTTTTACAATATGAGGTAAGAAACGTTGGCTGCGGATACTTGCGCAGGAAAAAAATAACCACGATTTATATGTATATGGTTAGAATTATTCATGAGCAATTTTATATGTGTGATCCGGGAATCTAGCTATCTCATTTACAGTCCTTTCTTTACAGATTATGTTACATGTATTAGATTGTGAATTATTCGTGAGAAGTCATCCGAACAGAATTAATAAACAATTGACAGTGGAGACGCAAAATGGTCTATATCTCTTTCTTTTATTATCTTTCATTTGCCGACAATTGCATTTCGATACGACGTTCCTGAGCCGAGATCTTTCATTTGTTTACTAAGCACTTTTTTTAAAACGTTGACGCTAAACAATAAAAAAAAAAGGGCAAAACTACACAGAAATGGTAATTTTATCAATATTTATCGATTGCCATGGGTGGAAAGTGCAAGAAATGCAAATCCTTAATAAACAAATTAGCTTATTTATTTAAACAATTGCAAAATACGCGAGATATTGACACAAACAGAAAACTGGAAATTTTATGAACAAAATTCAACATTTTGTTCATATGACCTTTGGTTGAACAAAAAAAAATGTTAATTTAGAACCCTTATATGTTTATAACAATTGAACGGTCAAAGATAAAAGGTCGCCAACAAGTCTCAAACGCGTATTGATAAAATCTTCATCTTTTATATCTTGACTTTTTTTGTCTAACGCACCGTTTTGGTTAAAAAGTGAAAAAACATCAATACATGAGAATTTTCGCTAAAAGCCATTGTTTTTATCAATGAGGCCTGTGTTTTATACATTTTTTAATGTCACCATCGTGTTCTGCGCAATTTTTCATATAATAATAGTCAATAAAATTGCTGTTTTAAATTTATAACCAAAATCGAAGATTTTGACTTTACGATGACCGGCCTACTGTGTGGTGAAACAATTGGAAAATATAAACGTTGAGCTGAAACCATCAAACAGTTAATGGGGCCTTGAGCCTAACAGGCAGCCGCGATGGATGGCGAGAGTCTGTGGGACATGCTAGACACCAAAGAGAGGTCAATTAGAATATGACATAAATCACAAAACGTCTGTCAAGATGTGAAAAAGGCGGAGGAGAAATATGAATTGAAATTAAAAAATTAAATTTGTATTTGTGTTCATTTGGAAGTACTTTATGTTAGTATCCCACCCTTAGTTAACGCTGGTCGGTGCAAATAACAAAAGAGTGGCACATTTCAAGCCAATAGCAAGATCATACATTTAAATTCTTTGATTAAAAAAGCAGTTACAAATAGGTTACGCGTCTTATGAAGCATTGAAGTCTCTGCCTGTAAAAAAATGTAATTAGAATTTATCGATTATCGTACTTTAATTATTAATAGAACATAGATATTATTTTATCATGCGAACTATAAAAAGCAACAATGAATATTTATAGTTCTGAAACTTTCATTCAAATCATTAAAATAATTTATTAACAATTACTTTAATGAAGTTTAATTACAGTTTTGGATCATTATCTTTTAAAGGTATCTATTAGACAGTAAACTACAATGAGAAGATTTTAAAGTTCTTAATATTATTGTGTTTATCGAAATTGTATTGACCCAATAAAAAATGAAATTCTGAAAATGAAAAACTTCACGATGATGCCTCTATCACGACAATATACAAAACAGAATTTATTAAGTGTCATGCAAGTATACACGCAAGGTCTTTAACTTGATCCAAATACCGATTAAGTTGTAACGAATGTCAAAACAGCACCAACCACCAACACCAATAAAGCAGGAAACTAAAAAAAAATGCTGGTATGTTTAACTGACCTTCACTTTTACATTCTGGTACTTGATCGGCCCACATGCAAACACGGGCTTCACGGTCATAGGCAAGACCGGGAGAGCATTGGTATCTGGAGGCTTCTCCGTTCCAACAGTTCCAGAAGACGTCGCATTTGGCGTCGTCTGCGAAGATACCGTAGAGCCGTTCACAGTGAGGCGAGCTGATGGCGGGTTCTAGAAAGGGAATATATTTTTTAATTCAAAGTAAATAGCACAATGAACGACAACATAGTGAAATGTTATAAGAGAAGAATAAATCATGCTTAATTAAAATACATGAGTTAGAAACTCGCTACCAATATTTTGTAATAACATACTCCTAAATATTCTTAATATGGGTTAAATCTGCAAAATTATACTCATAATTTTTGGCTAAACCTGTAGGTAACTATCAGGACAGCAATAGTGTTTATTTCTGCCATTTTATTCTTCGCATTTAGTTCTGTATTCAGAGCTTGCCTCGGTAGTATTTCCCAGCTATTCTACTTTTCATTTAGTCAATTTCAGCGCATTTTTCGACACCCAGATACCTAATTTTTCTACCAGATGCATACTTCGCATTACAGATTGATTGTTAAGCGGGATGTTCTGGCTTTTTATATGTTTAAACATCAAATCTACAAATCTATTGGTAGTGGGATGTTAATTTAGGCTCAGTTTATTTGATATATGGTCTAGTTTCAAGAGGGCTAGATTTATATATCGCCTTTTTAGAAGAAATATGATCTAACATCATGAGAAATTTCAGCGATATTATTACAATTTTTGAAATTATTAGTCATAGACAAATCACTTGTATGATATCTCTCAATCATAATTGGTTAGACACATATTTTCTCATAGTTTCTTATTCATAATGGCAAAATTAACAAATGTCACTTTCTTTACTCAGATGTTGTTGATTGATCACATGTTTTAGCCTGAAGAATTAAAGTTATATTGGGCAGCTCTTTACGCACCGAGGAAGAAATTATTTTATTAGCGATTTTTTTTAAACAACTAAAATTTTCTTAGGTATGTATTAACTTGGTTCTCGTACTTCTGAGTCTTGTACTGGTACTGGATGACATCGATTATCAATTCTTTGTAATAATACTTTCGACCTACAGATATATTTCGTTCATACTCACCAAGTTGTGACCTATCTCCGCAGTCAACGTTGTGGATGTAATCACAGTTCTCAGTCAAAAATTTGGGGTCACTAGCATCGAACGCCAAACCGTTACCGCAGGTCTTGAGTTCAGCAGCGTTGTTATCACATTTCCAATATTTATCACAAGAGATGTGGTGGGGGTAGAATCCAAAGTCGTCTGGGCACTTGAAATTATCTTGTCCATATGCTGGATAAAACAAATAAACGGTTATAGTCATGCTTGACAGAAACAAAATAATAATAATTTATTTCTACTGTTAAACCTTGTGAGAAATTATGGTAACGATGAAGAAGGTTTATATCCAATCATAATGTAATTGTGAGAAGTACATAAGATATTTATGTAAATCTTCTTCCTCATTTAATACCTAATTGTTCTTGGTTTAATAAAATATCTCAAAATCTAGAAATAATAAGTTGTGTGGTTTATTCGCAAGTGGTTTCTATAGGAAAAAAGAAGACAAATGCGGCGGCACGCATGCCATTAAGTTGTCATACTGCAAGGTAAATGGATAATTAGAAAAGGTTCGACAATATATACTATTAAACAAGCGCGAATAAAATTGTTATAAATAAAAAAATACCTACACAAGATTTTCCCGTTGAGCTCAAACTTGAGATATTGTTTCAACATAAAACTTTATTAGATCCATAAATTGTGGTTAGTTGTTATATATGGATGTATAAAGTTTACTATGTTAACTATTTAGTTAGGTAGATCATGTTAAGTTTGGCAACGCCGCTTTAGGCAATCACGTGTAGTAGTCAACTCCTTGCGATCCATGACATGTGTATATGCGGCCCTTATGCCTCTTTTAATTTATGTCATAAATTACTACAAGATTGAAACAGATAGCGGGTGAAAATCACGACAAGAGGTTATGTTTAAAAAAGCCGGGTAGTGAACGAGTGAGTGGGCAATGGTTCGCAGAAATATGTGTTTTTACACTAAACACAAGTATCGAAGTATCGTGCTTTATGTACTATTGAACTCTCCTGTTATGAAATGAACTTTAAAGCTAGCAACTGGAGGCTGTGCAAACAACAATTTAATTCATCCTTGCTTGGCAGTGGAAAAAAGCAAAATGGCAATAAAATGGCTTTACTTTTAAATCAAATGGGTGACGAAGGACTGCAGATTTATAACACTTTTGAATTTAACTCACATGCAACAAAGGTAACGCAGTTCTACAAGATATCGATGAGCATTGTAGACCAGCCTATGGGTGAGATGTTTCATGAAGTTTTAATAGATACTTGCAAATTTAAGGAAGAATGCATTATGAGTATGAATATAATTTTTCTGGATATTAAAGACTCGAATCAGGAAAAAATGTTCAGAAGTCTGATTTAACCATGTAAACAAGAGATTACATGATTTTCTATGAAGAGTAGTTCGGTGTTAAACAAAATTTCGCGTAATTCTAGAATACACATTTTGTCAGTGACTTTCATAAACCCTAGTGTTAGTGGTTTTAAACAAAAACATTTTAACTCGGTGAGAACAGAAGAGTTATAGTTATGGAAATGCTATAGCTGGCACAAGTAGAGTAGAGGTCAAATTCCAGGTAACCTATATACGCATTGAGAATTAAATCATGTTAAGAGTAAGTGTCCAGCCTTTAATAGATTGTAGTCGCTACAACATAAAGAAAATTTAACGAAAACTTTCTGCCTATAAAAATGTTCATGAAATTTGATTAAGAAAATGATGAACTTTATGAACATGACCTGAACGGGTGCGAATGTGCAAATAATGTTTTGACTATTACAAAATCTGACTCATGAAACATCGCCGTGGTAAATGCGATAGACTGGTTTGAAAAAGTCAATATTGCCGGTTGTACTTTTAAACTGAAAGTAAATACAAGTAGTCGTGTGAACATTTTGAATTATCTTGATTTTGAGAAACTTCTAATCAGAACTTTCTTCTTGTTCAGGTCCTAAAATAGACATTATTGATCAGATAACTCTTGATTGTAACTATAAAAATGCACAAAAGTATTTTGGGGTTTAGTATTGCCCACATTCTGGGAGTTATAAAAGACAGTGGCGTACTAGAAGTGAACAAGTTAACAATTATTGTAATTATCCCACTGCAGATGATGACAACGCTAATGAAATTGATAGAAATATTTGGTATCAGCAGAATGGGGCTACACCACATTTTGCATTGGAAGTAAGAGCCTATCTCAATTAAGTTTTTCCCAATAGGTGAATAGGTAGACGTGGTGAAATTGAGTATCCTGCCCGTTCTCCCGATTTAACACCGCCTAACTACTTTTTTTTGGGGTTACTTAAAATCGAAAGTATACTTCAACAGACCAAATAACGTCTATAATTTAAAAGACAGAATAAGGGAAGAAATTAATCAAATTGTCCCGGAAATAATACCAAATGTTTTAGAATAATTTTAGCAATCCCATTATTGTCAAGAAGCAACGGGCGCCCAGTATGAATATTTGGTTTAAACTGTTTCACGTTCTTTTGTTTATTTATTAACATTAAAAACGTAATATTTTTCAATAAAAAAATTAGAGAAATTCAAAAAATCTTATATTGCTGGACAGAGAATTAAAAACCCTTTCAAATAACCTGTCACACGCACCCTCGTTCGTATCCGTTATTTATGGACCTTCCTGTATAAAAATGTATATAATTATTTTCAATTTTGTTACTTCAGGACGCCAGTTGAAACATCTTAATAATTTAGATTTATTGAGCCACTTTTAAATGCTTCCAATCGAGGCATCTCTAAAAAATACCTGCCCCCAAAGTCCCCCCCCCCCTCTAAAATTGGATCTTAAATACGTGCCTGCACTGAACATTAATTACAGAAACAGAATTCCGCAAATCGATGCCGTGACATTTACTTAACCCATCGACATTTTGAAGAATTCACATACTCGCTTCCAACCTCAGAAAAAAGGAAAGTGGAATCTTTAGACGGCAAATTATGATTGCACTGGCCGGCAAGAGACAACTTATTACGACATGTGAATACGCAAGCCACGACTTCTGAAAGCCGGGGCCAGTTTTTTAAGGCGAAAAGTGAATTTGAAAAGTGTTCCAGATATCGGTCTTTCACCCATGCTGCATGCAAATACTCGCCACACCCGTCAGACTTGGTCTCTTTTGTTTTGTTTTATTTTATTTTAAGTGTTTTTATTTTCACTTTGTCTCATTTAGATAGTGTCGACTTAGTCTAAATGGAAAGTGTCATCATTATAATAAGCGTTGTTTAAATATGTCTGGTTTAATATTGAACTTCGCCTGTATATACACACTGAAAGTGTCTGTTAAAATCGTACCACAATTTATTTTTGTACATTTCGTTGATAAGAAGTTTTGAAAACCTTACTCTATGTCAGATTTTCCCCATTTTAAAATCTATCATTTATTTTATTGTATTTTAAAACATGTACAATTGTACAGGTGTTGATTATATTTCGACCTTTTGACCTTTGACCTTTGGAAATGTGGAAAAGTTATGTACAAAAATATTAGTAGTTACATACAACTTTTCAACAAAGAAGTTATGAGGTAAATATGTCGTTTCCAAAAAGAATTCAGTAACAATTGTCAATTTTAAAAATAAAAACTAATGTACGATTCAAATGTATTGACCCCTCACTTTAACCGCTAATAATGTGTTCATTATGTGTCTATTCTAAATCAATTACTGAAATTTGAATAATGTACATTGAACATTTTTGAAGTTCTGCTAAATTATAATGTCCTACTTTTTAAGGAAATTTTGATCATATCAGTTTTAAATCCGCTATACCTTGGAAAATGTGCATACTATGTAAATCATATTTTACACACCGATAAAGCACGGCATTTTTTGTACGAGGAAATTTTTTCATAATTTTTTATTTTCTCGTTTTGCAGTTATTGTCAAAAACGTGACATCATGTTTATTCGGTTATTTATAAATGTATTTAAAAAGTTTTTGTTAAAATAGTTAATTTTATAAAATGTAAGTATTTTCAGAAAAAATTATTGGTATGTATCAAATATTAATTTAATTATCAAGCATAATAGATAATATTATTGCAAACTTGCAATTATATCATCCTTTACGCTTGATAACTAAATCAATATTTGATATATACCAATTCTTTTTTCTGAAAATGCTTACATTTTACATAAATAACTATTTTATAAAAGATACGTTGATAAATAACCGAATAAACACGACGTCACGTTTTTGACAATAACTGCAAAATTTGAAAATAAAAAATTATGAAAAAATTTTCTCGTACAAAAAATGCCACGCTTTATCGGTGTTTAAAATATTATTTACATAGTATGCATATTTTCCAAGATATAAAGGTTTTAAAACTGGTATGGTCAAAATTTCCTTAAAAAGTAGGACATTTTTCAATATAACTTTGAAGAACTTCAAAAGTATCCAAAGTACATTATTCAAATTTCAGTAATTGATTTAGAATAGACTCATAATGAACACATAATTTTGCAATGTTTTCTGCTTCTCCGTTTCTGAGATATTCGCAGTTAAAGTGAGGAGTCAATACATTTGAATCGTATATTAAGTCTCTCCCAGACTACGTGTTAAGATGCCTTTATGAAAAAGGTCGCATATCACATTTTTTGAAAATTGCACTATTTTTGTGTAAACAAAAAGGTAAAGTCTTCCAGAGAAACAAAAAGAATATATATTTTTTTAAATTAAGAAGTGTTAAATTAAATTTGCGTCACTTGTGATAAGTTATATCTTTCACACAATTCCTTCGTTTAAATAAAGGCTTTCCGGGACTCGAATTTATTCAAAAACTGTTTGTAATATTAATAAGTTCCAGTTAAAGAAATTCCATTGACAACTTCCTACAAATCTTGGCTCCATGCTGTCCGTATACATTTAAATAAGTAAAAACTAGAAAAATTACTTACATCGATGAGCAAATTTGAACTTTGCTACACAAAAACACATTAGGTGAGCTAGTATTACAATATTGTCACGTTGGGATGATTCCCCGGCGCCTTCGCCATATATCACGATTGGATTTTGAATTAATTGTGTTAATAAGGACAATTGGAAAGCTATATGATTTGACACTGGCTTACAAGATACACATTAATATGTGTGACGTGGCCATCGTTGCCCATCGACATTGCCAGTGTCGAAGCTGGAAATTGAACTTATTACACTATAGAGTGTGACCCAGCGGACCTGCCACACAACAAACATTAACCCGTTACGTCATCTCATTAATGAGAGCAACTTCCTATAATTCATTATTTCACTAAATTAGAGCAATCTAGAATATGCTAAATCTTAGACGGGTCTTGGGATGGCAGTAATATATTACGTTATTTAACAATTCAACAGATGCATATAAGAACATTCCGCAGGAATAACAATGGTATGTAAAACGTTTCTTGGCGGCCTTGAGAAAAAAATACGGAAATTATTTTCCAACAGTAATAGGTCATTAAATAAGTATTTATTTCATAATAACCTCATATTATACAGTTACTAAATGTCCCGCATTCCTTATTGACAAATTGTTGTTTATTCATAGAATGCATAAACGATTAATATGAAAATCCTAGACGCGTAAGAACAAAACAATAGTTTCTAGTATTTTCGGTATCTAAGACCTTTTACTTATGTCATAAAATTATATTAAAAGTCGCGCTGCGCTTTTTTCAATTTATTGATTTATTGTTAATAAATAATAGCTTATTGGCACTCCCATGTCTGCATGGGCAAATCAAGGAGAAGGCTTAAAAGAGAGTGTATCATAAAATCTTTAAAAATAATTATTGTGGAGTCAGTATTTCTATAATTTAGATATAAAGCTAATAGCGCAATCGAAGGTTTTACAGTATAACCAAAAATAATTGAACTTAAAAAAAATTAATATCAAGAAATAGCTAATGTAAACGAAGAGTGCCGAAAGTGGCGGTTATTTTATTGTCGGTGACTTAATAATTAGTGCTTGCTGTAGAAAAACAAATACGGAATCGAAAATTGTACATTTCCACAGGACGAAATAAAAATTGTGTCTGAACAAACAGTATCGCCAATTTTTGTTCTCAAAATAAATCTTTTTTGTATTACTAGTTTACTTAATATTACTTGTTTATATAATTACAGTAATAAACTTAACTCAGTAGTAATTTATCGGGAAATATTACAAAAAGAAAGTAAGTGTTATCTCCTGGGTTTCCGCCTTAGGGTCCACCCTATACAATTCTGTTGAAGAGCCAGATTTCTGCAGTTCAATAACAGGCATTCATATTAATAATATAAATAATAGCGCTGTACACATTTAAAGTAATGTTTAAATTCCAAATATAGCTTTATAAATACTTGTTTTTTTATTCCAAATATCAATATTATTATTTCCCATACTGCATGTTATGCAATGTATTTGCAATATTTCCAATTTTTATAAAGAGTCTAAAAATAAACCTTTATATGCTTCTGTGATAAAAAGTAAAATAATTTTTTTGCCAGATAATATCTACCGGTTGCAAAATAACGACAGAAATTTTAGAATATTAATTTGTTATTAGCCTAACACCTGCCCGACATCAGGTTTCCTGTTTTTCTAAATGTTAGTACATAGTACACTGTCACAACAAATCTCGTGAAAGTGCCAATGATGTAATTTCAAACATAATTTTACAAATATTTTAAATTTATAATCAAGTTATGTTACTTACTAAATTTAATCATTCCAATCCAATCCAGTTTTGCCATACTTCAAGTAGCAAGTATTGAGAAAGTGCTATATATTTTCTCGAAATGTAATTTATGACATAATATTTTATTTCATGTGAACTTAATATTATACGCGGATATCTGAACTTATGGTGGTTACATGGACACTTGTTGCTGTCATTATTTTATTTATTTTATTTATTTATTTAATCATACATCATCTAACAGTACAAAACCATTTATAGGATGGAAATCTAAACTAACTTAACCTAACCTAACCAAGAAGTACAAGTAGAAATTATAAAGGCGGTTAGGCTGCACGACAGTAAATGAAATTTCTGGCTGCTAGGCAAATATGTCCAATTTTCTGCAATAAGTTTCATAACTAGTACAAATATTAAACAGGGGAGAAAACTTTTATACGTTAGATCTAGTAGTAAATAAACAAAGCTATCAGAATGACGAGAATTAATCTGTGGGACATAAAAGTTCAGCTGGTTTAACATTTCACTACAATCTATTTTATTATGCACAATTTTATTTAGAAAACGCAGAGCAAAGGACTCACGCCTTTCGGAAAGACTGGTAATATCAAATTGTTCAAGTAATGGATTTCAGAAGCTCCAATTGGTGGATATGTACTTTCAATTTTCCAGTTTTAAAATTTCAACAATCGGCGCTGAATATTTTCCAATTTATCGTTATGAGTGTTATACCAAGATTGCCAGACAAGTGAAGCATACTCCTGCTTAGATCGAGAGAAAGCAAAATAAAGCACCTTTAAGGTTTTTAAGGTTTTCAAATCATTAAAATCATGACTTTTACGCAAAATGAAGCCTAACATTCTGTATGCATGCGAAATTACAGCATCAATATGGTTAGTGAAGGTTAATTTATTATCAAAAGTTACACCTAGATCCTTGAACGTAGATGGTCTGTTCAGTGTGTCGCCATTAACATTATAATTAAATATAACTGGGGACTCCTTGGTTGTATAACTCATAACATTGCACTTGTCAACATTTAGGTGAAGATCATTTTCATCGCACCAAGTCGATAACTTAGTTAAGTTGTTTTCAAGTTTTTCGCAGTCATTAAAATCATTAATCCTATGCAACATCTTAAGGTCATCGGCATATATATTAAGAAATACACGTTTAAGTGGTCACTGATGTCGTTAATAAAAATATTAAAGAAAAGGGGCTCAAGTATTGATCCCTGGGGTACCCCTGACGTGGCTCGGTATTCAACACATTGTATATTATAAAATACGAATTGAACTCTATCAGTCAAGTAACTCTCAAAAAATGATCCAAAATTGTCAAGTATACAGAGAAGTTTCCTATGGTTCAGTCTGTCAAACTCCTTACAAAAGTCAGTACAGGCTGAGTCTATCTGTATGTGAGAATCAATTGATTCAGCAATGTACTGAGTAGCGCAGATTAAGTTCATTACGGTGGAGGGACCTTTCATAAAACCGTGATGTTGCATAGATATTTTCTGTTGAACATGTACATAAATGTTATCATGCAGTAGGATTTCGAAAGCTTTACCAAAGTTACATATGATTGTTATCGGTCTATAATTGGTAACATGTCTTTCACCTTTTTTGTACACAGAGCACACTTTGGAGTGTCCAAATATCAGGAAAATAGCATTTCCTAAGACATAAATTAAAAATTATGCAGAGAGAATATGAAAAAATGCTGGCATTCCATCTGGGCCGGCAGTAAGTTTAGGTTTAATTTTTTTTAACGCCATGCAAACTTCAGACTCGAAAAAGCGTTTAATGTCCAAACAGTAAAACGAAAGATTATTAGACTTGGTCACTGGCGCGTTCGAGATGTTAAGGAAGTAAGATTGCTCGAGAAAGTTAGCAAATGCATCGACAATATCAGTAGAGGTCTCCAGAGGTTCATTGTTATAAGTCATGTCTTTAGGTATGCTAATTTTCCCTTTTTTCCATTGATGTAAGCCCAGAATTTATTGGGTTCAGATGTGATATTATTTTCAATTCGATTTGTATAAATTTGGAATGCAGTTTTAATGTCCGACTTAATTTGTGATCTAAGTCTACGAAATTCAGTAGGGATTCATTATTACCATGGCGTTTAAATAATATCAATTTTTATGCTTTAGCTTTACATTTTTTTACAATTGGGCTGTTAAACCAAGGGGGAAACTGTCTTATATTTTTTGGAGTTGTGAACTTGAACTCATTAAAAACTTATAAAAGTAGAGAGATTTTAACATCATCATAATTATTTAAGAACGACCAGTTATCATACGTTTATTGGCAAGAAAAAACAACTCAAAACATAGATTTTTAATCTTTGAATACTGAGTAAGTATAGAGAGAAATATTTGTAGTGCATTGTGTGTAATTTTTGGAGTAGTTCGTCGCATTTCATGGCTAATTCGATGTTGTGATCGTCTAAACTTTCCCTCATAGAACACATAGTTTTATAATAGATTGTACATTCGATTTCATATAACCTCATAAAATAATCAAGTAGTATAAAGTCTGGAGATTTTAATGGCTACTGTAGACACGGACGTCTAGATGGGAATCACTGGCAAGCGAAGCTAAATTTCGTCCTTCTTATCAGGTTGTATGCCGTTACTACTTTTGAGAAATCAAGGAAGTCCCATATAACTTATACAGGATGTAATTAGTTTCATGTCATTGAAAAAACTGATAATAGGAACCGACCAGACAAACAAAAAACCTATATGACTTTTTTCTCTAGGGACACTTTGAAAAAAACTGATCTATGTTTAAAAATTTAATGCTAAGGTAGGAAACATTTGAGAACCGCTATTTATCAGGGTTAATGGATGTTATAGTTGTACTTGTACCGAACTTTTCATACCATTAATTACAAAAATGTAAATAAGTCCTTCTCTTTCGGCACAACGCAAGGATAACATGGCCGTGGGGGTTTAAATGGGATTTGTTTACATGTGATTTTTAATTTGGAAAAAAGTTATTGTAGCTTTTATTGTCGTTTATAAGAATTTATGAAATTTAAAAGTGGTTTATTAACATTTGTAACATTGTGTTAAAAGCTTAAAAAATTAGTAATTATTTTATGAAATTGGAAAACGAACAATTAGACGTCCGAGATACGGTAACAGAAAGTTAGGAAAAAATCTCATTTTTTAACGAATTGAGCGCATAATTTTTCCCAATCAGGTATCGAAAACTAAAAATCGAGTCTTTGGTCTCTATGAAAATCAATGTCAACAATAATAAACAGATCAAAACAAGACAGCGAATACTAATAATAATAATAATGGTAATAATAATCATACCCTTAATGCCCAATAGGTAACACCCAATAACTGAACAATTCTTTTGAATTTTTCACAACAGTTGTTCGAAATGATCTCCATCTCCACGTATACACATTTCGGCACTTCAAACTAAGGACGTATGCACTCCGTTCAACACATTTGGTAAATTATTTTCTATGGTTTCTATGTACATTAACGTTGTTGCAATTGTTCTAAAGTGTCAGTTGGATCACGGTAAACCAGAGATTTAAAATGCCCCCAAAAATAAAGGTCCATCGAATTTAAGTCGGGCGATCTAGCAGGCCATGGTACTGATCCGCCACGTCCAGACCATCGTCGAGGAAACTTTCCGTTCAAAAAATTTTGAACAGCATGGACTGTCGCGCCATCGTGCAAATACAACATTCTTCTGCGCGGCGCCAAGGGTACATCTTCCAGCAAATTTGGCAATGTTTGTTGCAAAAAATTTAAGGATACATCACCATTTAATCTAGCGGGTAATTGTATAGGTCCAATTATTTCATTACCGTAAATTTCTGCCCACAAATTAACGCTGAACCGTCGTTGAAAATGCGCCCTTCTTATTTCACGTGGATTTTTGTTTGCCAATGGTGCATATTTAAATCCTCATTTGCCGCGCGTTTACTTAAAATAATGCTCTTCCACATCAGCTACATTTCCACCACTTTCTCTATACACCGAGTGCATATCGGCGAGCTCTGAATAAGTGTAATCTCCCATAATGTCCAAAATCTGCGTTTTAAAACACCACACTAAACTGTGAATAACGTTATCAATAAAGAAAACTTGGTCCAAAATCCAAAAAGTTACACAAAAAGCACGAACGAGAAGTAGTGTCTTACGTAACCAAGTACTAACGACTTGAACGATAAGTCATTAAAATAAACCTTAACCTAAGTGGTACAAATTCAAAAAGAACAAAAGCAACAGACAAAACCAAGGAACGGCTGGTCGTGCCGTGTGTACATTATTTACCAAGTGAGGACACAAAATGAAATTATTACTTGAGAATATACAGAGAATACAAAGGAGAGTGTAGCACGCGTAATAAGATAATTTGGCCGCTAAGAAGTAAAAAAACATGCCGGTGTCCTCTGTCGGCATGCTTCTCGATGATCTCTTCCATACTTATTTACACGAATGTCAGAGTATGCCAGCAGTTCTCAAACTATGTTATTAATTATTTTGGAAATTTTTGTTTATTTTTTTTTCTCCAAAACTATGAGCTTTAGATTCCATGTTATATAAGGTTTTTTTTTGTTTGTCTTGTCGTTCCTTACCACCAGTTTTTTTTAATGACATGAAACTAATTACACCCTGTATATTAAATTTTCCGTATCAAATTTTCATATAAAAAATAATGTATTAAATATCAACGTGCCGAACTTTTGGATGTTGTGTATATCCACCGAAAGGAAGTAATAATCCCAAATTACCATATGCCACACAGCTGGTTGTTGACAATTTCAACAGTAATGACTCCAGAAGCTTAAGAATTGCTCAATAGTTTGAGTGAATGTTATAATAATGCAACAGCCACCTTTCAAATTTTTAAATTTATGCCAGTATTTTAGGTACGTTCAATACGTATTATATAATAACAATAATTATTATGCAAACGCTGTTATATTTATGCACAGGTACATGCCCATAATTTTGCTTTCTCTGTAGTCAATGAACACACGAGAAAAAATCGACGTACTTTAAAATAATTTAAATAACAGACTGATATCAGGTTCTCGTGTATAATATTTCAACATTACAAACACTACTGTTAAATAGAAAGTAGTTATCACCTGTTCGATCTGGAAATCATCGAACAGGAAAATAATTAACTTCTAATTATATGCGTTTAAATAGACAATTAGGTAGTCTTCATGTGTGAAATGGCCTTAACCTTAAAAGCACTTCTCGTACAGAAAGAAAGTATATTGAAAACATTTAAAATATGCGCATGTAAATGTTAGAGATATTTACTTTTTATGATCTGTTGGTATCGAAGAAATTATTTGCAAGTTTTCATTTTTTTAAATTTTTTCTCATACAGGGTGCCTCAAATTACGTGCCTTTCTTTAGACTAGCGTGTTGCGGAAGTAGTACCATAGATCAAATCATAAATCAGACGTGTCACTTAATAAAATTCAATACCCCTAAATGACAAAGTCTGTTATCATCTTGAACCCGCCATTTTAAATTTTTGAATTCTAAGTAAATATTTATAATCTGTGATTCCAAAAATCTGCAGATATCAATTTTTAGTAGAATTGGATATTAAATGATGATATTCCGTCCGCCGTCCGCCATCTTGGATATTTCTATAAAAATGTCAAACTGTGTTGTATGGAAATCATATACACATGCATAATTTCAAGTCAATAATTCTCGAAGTGGGTGAAAATTGTGTTGTAAGATTTTTTTATATAGAAGGAAACGCTAATAATAGGGTATTAAAAAAGAAATAAACAAATTTTAATATGATAATCGTGTTTTAAAAATAAAATTGAATTGAATTAAAGTGAAGTCATTTCCTCGATGAGAAGAAACTGTGTCCGATATTGCTCACTTTGCTTTAGACATAACTGGATGAAATTAATATGGAACCATCTCCAATCCATGCTCTATAATTTCCAAAAGGTTTCATTGCAATCGCTTTAGCCAATCAAAAGTAATGACTGAACATCAATAAAAAATCATGCATACAATTTTAAAACTCTGTTAAAAATTGAAATATCTGATTAAAAATTAAGAAAAGAGAATCACAACATGTTCTATGGTATACGTAGCAAAGTTATCCATGAGTAACTGTTAAAATAAATATTGCCTATCGTCTTTTGTTTCGCCGTCGTGTTATGATATTTCATCTATGTAGGCTACGGTACATCGTAGTTGATGTCAACGTTAGAGTTTTGTGGTTGATAATTTCCAATATTTTAAGAAGTAATACAATGTGTTAAAGGTGAAAAGAAAATATGTTTATATCACTGTGCTGGTGATCGAATTCGGAATAACTTTCAAAATGTCCGTCCGTCTGTCTGTCCGTCACGTTTCTTGTAATCACAATAACTTAACAACGAAAAGTCTGATTGTATTGAAACTTGGACAGTAAGTTACTGTTAGCTAGAGGAAGAACCCTATTATCTTTGAATAAAATCGATCAAGAAGTAAAAAAGTTATGAATTTTTTTAATTTGAAGAAAAAACATTTTTTATGTTTTGTAATTAACAAAAATGTCTAAAACTAATATTACTTACAAAAAAGAACTGTGAAGAGTATCCTATCAACCTAACAATTATATAAAAAGTGCAGTAAATCCGCGAAGAATATGTTATTTATTTATTTATTTATTTATAAAGATAGAAGTAATATAAGAAAGACAGAAAAACAGGTATAAATAAAAAATAACAAATTTAACTATACTAAGAGGCATTCAAGAGAGATATGTGCAAACGGAGAAAATAAATGGAAAATATTAAATTAAAATAACAAAAATACATTTTTAATATCAGTTATGCTACAGTGGAGTATATCAAGCCGTGACTCAATGTGAGAATAATTAGTTATTATTTGATATAAAGGAGAACATTTATAAATATTTTTTCTATGATATTTAACGCTAAGTATCTGGTTATTTCTGGCATTAAACCTAGGCACGTGAATATTAAGTAGAGCTAAGATGGCCTCGCAGTTAATTTTATTGTGAATAATGTTGTATAAGAAAATAACAGATCATTATTTCTTAAAATTATGTAAAAATTGCAAATGCCTTTGTGATTTTAAACTTATCGTTGAATACCTAGTTTAGCGAATTTTTAAAATTAAGTTGGTTTATTTCTTTAAGGTCTAATAAAATGGTTCTCTTTTTATCTCTGAACGCATAATTTAATCGAGAAATTACGTATATTCTCTAGAGGTGCTAATGCTAAAATGGGCAAGAAAGTCATTCACAATTAAAGTAACATCCAAAGGGGGAATGTTGATGTCAAGTTTTTGTATGCATCGGAAGTGAATAAATAGATGAGCTGCAAAGACTATACGATTATTCATAGTTTTGAAAATAATCGAACAAAAGAAAATTAAGGAAGTATTGATCTATTTTCTATCGCCATGAGCATTTAATTCGCTTCCGCCCGCTAGTAAACACGTACATCCGGAACAAAAATGGTCGTAGTATAACAAATGTAAGATAGGGGTTAAAGAAATTAAAATTACTTTTCATACAATAACACGATTTTGCAAAATTATGAGGCCAGCCTTAGAATCTAAAAGGATCGTGAAGACGTCGGCTCAAGGCAACATTAGAGAGTTTTGTTTTGTATAAGTTTATAATTTTAACAACTTTCTGTGTCAAAGACAAAAACTTTTCGGCAATAGCTATAAAGTATTCTATAGTAGTTAACAACCTCAAAATTAGACCCCATTAACTCCAAAGTATGGAAACGTATAGCTCGGTCAGCGTTAAAATTGCTATGTTAACCGCAAAATCAATTAATTACGCGGGAACGACGTAAAACACCGATATCGTTTAAATTAATTGTTAAATTAGTTATCACAGTAAGACTTATAAATGCTGTAATTGGTACAGGATTCCCAACCTTACTGTGCACTAGGTAGAATAGGTAGAAAACCAGTCTGTTTTTCCCTTAATTACCTTATTCAAATTGTCGCTGGCAACTGACGTCTAGTTACTAATTTTGGAAACAACGTCACAGTCGTTAAGTGTACCGTTTCTTTCCTACCCCTCAGGTAAGTAATCAGTTTGTGTTTTATCGTAAATGAATTTCCTATTAACAGATTAATGTTTTTGCTTAGGGGACTACTATTTTTTTTTTCTTACTGTTGTTTAAAGTTCCCTTTTCTTTGTTATATTTTTAACCGATTGTTTTCGTGTTCATCAATCAGTAGGCCTGACAAGGAGAAAGGGATAAGTTTTTGAACTGTAACATATCGGAACCTATTCAGTGATCGCTCAGAATTATCCACGTATAAACGATAAAAAATCATCTATATCACCCGCGGCACGATACCCTGAGAGTCGGTGAGCATAATTTAAAGATAGGCCCGATGTAGATACACGATCATTCCTTGGTAGTGCCACAATAGGACAAATTTGACTAATTATGAAAGGGGTTAATTAATCCGCGAATATAATCAATTAAAGGGACAACCCCCGATTAAAGTAAACAGGGTAAAGGGAGCTGTTACAGTTGCTTTGTGAAAAAATGACAATAGAATAATTACCGATCCACATTACTCTAAACCTTGCAAAAAAATTGCTCTAATAAATCGTTTTTCCAAGTTTTGATTACCATATACTAAACATAACTTTGATTAAATCAATATGTGACTAACGCCAAGTCATACTTGTATATACATAAACATCACCACACATAGTAGACAACCCTCAAAGCCTAAGCTTGAGCTGCTCGGAAAGGGGATGCACGGTTGAAAAAACGCTGACAACAACCATTACCCTCCAACATTGCCGGTGTCGGAATTGGAAATCGAATCAAGTACACAATACACGTGTTTGCCGCCGCTTTAGCTAACTGAGCTACCGTACCGGTTATGCAAAAGATTTCATAGAAATGGTTTAATCCAATAGAAGGTACTGACTGAACATAAAAAAACATACGTACAGGTGGAATTGAGGACTTTAAAAAAAGAGAATTAAACTTGGTTAGAGAGATCGTTATTAATAAGTATTAGATTCTCAAAGTATCACTTTAAGGCAAACACGCTCACGTAAATTTTTCCCTTATTGAAATACCTGAGGATTAGCCATATACAACGTAAAACCTTGATCAGGAAAGTAGATTTTATCGAGTACAACTGATAAAGATATTAATAAATTTGACATACTTATTATTTAAACTGGGTAATTATAAAAGACTAATTAATTAAATAACATAAGTAGTTATATAACAAAATAGTAATATCTAAATATTGAAATGCCAAATCACATACTTTATGTTAAAACGTTTCGTAACTGATCAATTAAGCGTTCTTGTTTGAAATTTCTCCAATGATTTAATTAACATCACTGATATAATGAATAGCACTAACGAAAATATTCATCTCAACGACTTCATATATACGGTAAATATTTGATGCATTTCACAATGTTTTTAAATAAGTCTTCCTTGATACTAATGTAAAATATAAGAACCTTGATAAGTTCTATTAATTGCCCATTCTCGCATTTTTTAATTATTGTGGAAACAATGAATATTTGTAATGAGTGCATGTCTTAAAGTTTGAATTTCAAGTGTCCCAAATAATCCGTACTGATGAGATATACATATCGAAATAGTGAATATATCTTGTATTTATTTCTAACAAGTCTTTTGAAAAGAGTTTGTTTATAAATTATTATTCATACGTTGAATGCCACCAGCAACATTTAAGCAATATTAATAATTCCTATTATTTATTAAGTTTTAAAGTCGTATTTAATAATTTTTTTGTTATTTAGTTATGGCTTTTGTGTCGGGTGTTTTTAAATTTGTAATTAAATTTATTTTGAACTAAAGACATACAACGGTTATCACGTTTTATCATATCATAATAAACTCAAACAATACGGAAAAATTATAGCAAGAGGTCAAACTAACACGGATATTTCTTTGTTTCCCATTATATTTTCTCATATTTCAACCTAATTCTGTTTCCACGAGGTCTCTGTAGCCAGCCATATAGAAATATTTAACTTCTAACACTGAGTATTCCGGAGCTATCTTCCGTTCCAAGTTTTGGTCCACCATTACGCCTCCGCAGTTCCATTAAGAAAGAGTAACGATACATTGCTTAAAAAACATTGGAATATTTTAAATTTTTCAGAAAAAAAAATCTATCCGACTACTTTCAAATTTATTGAAGATGTGCAGCTTCCTGAAGGGCTACCAAATGATACTTAGACAAAATATCCTCTTAAATAAATCAAAACTGCATCAAACTAACCATGAGTTGAAGAAATATGAAGCCACAGATAGACATACAGAGACATATGCGTCAACTTATAACACACCTCTTATTACGCCGAGGATTACAAATATTTTCTGTGTCAATTTTTTTCTTTATCTATGTAAAAAAATATCCAATTCATATTTCTATAAAAAGGTAGTGAGAGGTCAGATGTTGAATAAAAACTTGTATGATTTCCTTTATACCATCAGAACTCTCTATGAAAGGGTAGTTTTTAATTCATTTATATCCATAATTCTTTATCGAAAATTTTTAATGCCGTACCATCGTTCAAACCATTTATTATCCAGATGTATTGGTGTGCCAATTCTGAGATGGTCGTGAATAGACTACAGACTCAATTTTTACGAATCATGCTAATTATTAAAGCAATTTTTTACCAATAGTCTTTAGGCTACAGACTAACAAATGATCTAATTCTGCAAAAATCTATAAATTCAATAAAAAAATAAATTCGTAACCACCTAATTTCTTCCTAAAAAACGAATAACTGGACAGGGTATTATTAAAGCATTCATACCGGCACGGTAGCTCAGTCGGCTAACCATCTTGGTGGCGGGCGCGCTTGGTCAGACTGCCTAACGTGAACTGGGTTCGATTCCCATCACCGGCACTGGCAATGTTGGTGGGTAATGGATGTTGTCTGCGTTTTTTCAAATGTGTAACCCTCTTCCGAACAGCGTATGAAAGGCTTTGGATTTGGGGGTTGTCTGCTAAGTGTGGTGTTTATGTTATGTTATTTATATATACAGAGTGTATGATTAATAATAGGCTACAATTCAAGGGTATATTCTTTGGACAAAAATATGAGGATGGAACCAAACATGCCTTAATAAATTGTGACTGTGGAAAAAGAAAAAAGTATTGCCTAATATGAATGCTTCACCATGTATATTATTTTGATAAATAAGTTCACATTTCTTCTTAAAAATTTAAACTACCTTCAAAAATTATATTCAAACATTTTATGTGATATTATTTCAATTTTTTGCTTGGAGAAATAACTAAGTAAGTTCATATAAAATTCTCCGTTATTTTCTTGCATTTATTCACATTCTTATTAATGAATTTCTGCGTGATTAATAAAACAAATGAATAACTAAATGCTAAGTTGCTCAACAAATTCCAGCGAGTACCGAAGGTTAACTGGTACGATTTTTTTTCCTGTAGATTAACTGAAATGTAGCAGTTCCTGATTGTAAAAGGTCATTATCACGTTATCCAAAGGTGCACTTGCTTTTCATAACGTATTGAATAAATTGATTTACAAGCCACTTATGCCTGCTTTATTAAAAATTTAGGAAAATGCATTTCGCCTTGACAAATGAACCTGCACAACTTCTCTCTGGAAGGTCATATTCCATTCTCAACCTTTTACCTCTTTGTTTTCAGTTGTTTAAGAAACGTCCGGAAATGTGTCGTTCATTTTGTTTCAGTAAGTAACAGAACATGAATAACAATTCTGTATTTGTCAATCAGTAATAAGAAGAGGATGCTACAAAAAGTAAAATGACAATGAGAGGTATCAAAATATATTGGTGAATAACATTATCATGCTAAATAGTATTTTAATGTTTTTTCATAGCAGTTGAAGATATGTGCCAGCTATCTCTATGGTAATTGCATATAATTGCGTAATTAATGTGCAACAGAATATCGTGTATTCTGGGAGCTCTGACCCTTTAAGTTCATTCTTAAAGACAGTTTTTTGCTAATAGCGTCTAATCTATATACAGGTATGTGTAAATTGTAGTAAAATTTGAACAGTATCTGAGTATCTATAATAGAGACATCGCATCTCTTATAACATAGCCAGGAATGGAGAATGGAGAATACCTCTAATGGTTTTTAACCCCTAAATTTTGACATATGTACTTTTTGGTGCCACTGTTTGATATCAATAAAGCGACATTATCGAGAGGCACTGATAAGGGATATGGATTGACAGTTTTGTCGTATTTTGTACACAAGCCTAATTTGGTGCATCAAATATGCAAATATCGTGGATTGTAATTTCTTATTTATATATAGAAAAAATATTTTCTAAACAAAGAGAAGAAATCCTAGTAGTTAATAAGTACGAAATGCAAACTGCACGAACAGTGATAAAATATTGTATAATTGTAAACATCTTTGACAAATTATAAATACATAAATATAAATAAATAAATCAACATTCTTAATTTACCATTATTTAATTTAATATGGGTACCTTTATTGGTATTAAATGAGGATACCTTTTACTTAGAAAATTGTTGAAGGAGTTTGAAGATACCTCAAATTGCAAGAATGTCTCGTTGTCAAAGTTTAGGAGTAAGAAGCATTCCACTCCTGGCTTCCAAGACAAAACACCAAAGGTACTATGTATTTCAATCACAAATATTTAATTTTTTGTTTATATCGTCCAAATTTTATTATAGTCGATATAGTAATATAAATGTCATGAACAAAAAATCTACTTTAAGAAAGCCATAGATTTTCTATACACAAAGTGACTATTTTGTATCTACTAAGAAAACTGCTGTTCATAATAGCTATTTATATTTGTAGCAATTGTAGTAAATATAGTAGCATGAAAAATGTGATTTTTAAATTATTTTCAGACTAGTGGAGGTAACCTAACCGGCAGAATAAGGTTTCCTGTTAATATTGTTAGGTGCAGAAATACACTAGATGAAAATGTTATTAAATTTGGACTTCCTCCTGTTATGGAGGAGGATATAAATATATTTGAAGATAATCAAGAACTAAAATATGTAATGGATGAGTGAATGTAAATCGGCATCCAAATACAAACACAGCATGTAAATTCTTTTGATGAATATAATGATCAATTTAGAAATAGGTATTGTATGCGAAGCATTGTATTATTGGTTTGATAAGGGGTTAGTTCCTCAGGGCAATTGAGGTCGACCTGTATTCCGAAGAATATAATTTCTAGGAACTGTCGTACAATCAGAACAGTGATAACCGCTTTTGTTAGTCTTCAAGGCAGATTCATCAAAATCCTGAAATACGAGAGACTAAAGAAAGGTAGATTCTCCATGCACCATAGGAAAAAAGTATTGACAGACTTTGCGCGGTTGCTACATGTATGTTTCTTTTTTTTACCAACTAAGCTACTACATTGAATATTTGGCATACATATAGAAAACAGCCGGAAAGTAACCATTAACTGACATCCTAGCAGAGATTCTACAATGGGAAAGGAACACAAATAGTTCTACTGGACGAATACTCCAGGCCAAAGACAAGAGAAAAAGTTCATAACTTATACCTATAGTGTTACATTTATGCATAACAACATAACACACACCAAAGCTAATACAATCGCCCTTGTCCCTGAAAGCCTAAAGTATCTTTGTGTTGAAGGATGATACATATTTAGAGACGAGGGACACACGCCCAGTAGTAGGGTATACCGTGATTCATTTCTATTTACGATAAAATCCCAATGTCATGACCGGAAAGTGAGTGTGCTTGCTTTGAAAAGTTTTGCTTCTAATCTATAGAGGTTAAGTTTATTGGCAACGCCTTTCCAAACATGAAGTATCTTTGATTTTAACATAAAAAAATTATAAGAGCCCTTACATTTTCTTCGAATTACTTAACATGAGAGATAGCAATTAACAGCTAGCAATGACTGGATTTTTTAAATCTTATCTAACAAATCAATTATTTAATCATAAAACTAGGAACTATTTAATTTTCATAAATTTTGATTATAAATAAAACCAAGTTAATGGAAAATAAAGAAATTCCAATCATCCGTTATCGTCTTAGTAGGACATGGCTTGCCATCTTTCATCTCAATGAATTCGAAATAGATACATTTTGATGGGTACTTTTGTTATGTAAAACTAAAACATACTTATTTTTTCAGAGCAGAGCCAAGACACTTAACCTCGCAGAAATTAGAAGCAAGGACTTTTCAGTGACAGTAGTGTATCTAGAACCCTGTACTGATAGCACAATAATCACCTTAATTCTATTTCCCGAAAAAGTTGAGTTTCCCCCCTCAGCATCTCGAAAATTGTTTATAATAGATATATGTTTATTAACAAACTAAGCTTTTTTGATGTTCTACCTGCCTAGAAATGTTGACACCCTATAAAAATGCTATTCGTTGTCATTGGCCGCTTAGTAGTCAACAAAACAATGATTGTTTTTTTATGCCTTCAAAGATAAAAATCATCACATTTCTTCTATGTTGAACCGGAGAAGTTGCGTTGAAACCATGGAACAAATGATAATTATAAAAGGGCCTCAAAAGTGTACCTCGGGGTACCTTCTTAAAAAACGTTAAAATATGGAACTTGATTTCACTTTATAAACAATGATTTATTAATACTCTTTCTAATTAACACTGGCAACTGATAAATGTGCAGATGAAAGCCGGTAGGTCATCTACAAAAAACCTAACATATGCTGTGACACCGTAGATACTTGCAGCTAATTTCCACATGAAAGTTACGTATCGGCTGTGTGTCACAATTATTCTGTTGCACTAAGAGTGAACAAATCATGTTAGTGGAATTTTGCGTTTCACAAAACGATATATAGAAATCTAGTTGAAAGTTGATAGTATTGAAACCAAGTGAACTGCGAATATTTAAGTCAAGACTTGTCATAAATTTAATGCAGATATATAGTTATTTGATTTAATAGAACGTGATGCCACAATGCCTTCCAACAGAGCAAATTACATTCATATAAAATTTTACATTGATTGAATGCTCTAGAATAAAGTTTGAGGTAAAATATGTTTCAAAACTGAATAAACGCATAAAGATACCTTTTGTATTACCAAAAATATAATCTCAAAGGTTGAAGGTGCGTAACAAATGTAACAAACTCAATAAAATTCAAGTACTGAACTATTACAAATTAAAATAAATCACTGATAAGAGAACAAACCGTTTTTAACATATATCCGGTATCAAAATAAAATTTAGAAACTCTAGTCGATCACAATATATTTCACTTATTCAAAATCATATTTTAGGTGCACCTCGTATAGGCCGCATCAAATAACTATACATCTCTATTACGAAAATCTGGACTTTTCACTGCCGCAAAATCCTAACCGCATGCCGCTAAAAATCCACTTTTTCCTACAATAAACCATTCAACCACTACCGAGTAATCACAAAAAATAATCCATCAGGTTGGCGATGAAAAATGCACCAGTACATACCAGAAATAGTGAGTGCACTAAGCACCAATAAACACGCGAAGCTCTTCATGTCTGTTCACTGAGGTACGAATCACTGGATCTTTGCGGGTGGTTGTCTTACTTTATAGGTGGCTATTCCCCCGCTTGTTAGATTCTCTGATAGCTCTTTCCTGAACCGCCAGACACCGGCATCGATATTGCTTTCAGTGCACGCCACTGCATACGTGATTATTGCCAATTCTCGCCGCTCGATTGTTTGTGTTCTTCGGTTTTCCTGGCCTCCTCGGATGCTTGCCAAAGAATTGCCTGTCTACCCACACATTTGTTAGTTTATTTTACGGGTGTATTCCTTCGCTTCTAAAAGTCTATTGAATTCCCTTACAAATGATAGGTTTATCAGTAGTAAGTAGTATATTACTGTCATTAAAAAAAATCATTATAAAACATAAGGTGAGGTTCATTTGTAATTTAATAAGTTTTTGACGAAATGTAGTGCATAAAATTAATCAGATAGAAAAAAAAACGAATGTTACAACTGGAAACTTCAATGTTAGAATTACAGACGAAACAACGCATTACCAAGGAGTACAGTATTGTCAGGGGTTTTCACCCCCCTGGAAAACATCCTTAAAATCGTGGGTTGGAAAAGTATAACACGAGATAACCACTAACACAATTTTATTGATTAATTCTCACAAAGCCTTTAGTAGATCAACATAACCTTAAACAATGTTTATAATCTGATATTTCACTTTACTCATGTATTTAAATAAAGAATAATTTAAAATTGAAATTAACAAAGTAAATTACTCTATTAAGGTTAGAAAGTAATAAAAACAAAAATTAAATCGATCACGCTATTCAGTGTGTCTGCGGATGGGGTTTGCAATAGGAGTAATAGCTAAAATTGTTAACTTTTCGAGAAAATGTTATTCTTTATACAAGTGTTTGCTTGCCTAAAAAATAGTAATGACATTGACAAAAATTATATTTTTTATACGGGGTGATCAAAAATACAAATACTTAAAATTCGGTAACAGTAAACTGGTTCTATTTTTTATTTTGGAACAAATGTGAAATAGAAAAGTTGTTTTAAATTATATGGTCCGTCCAATAGTCCAGCAAATAAAGGAAAAAATATACCAGAAACTCGCAAAAAATGTTATCTGAGATTTTCCTTCAGTAACTGTTAGTGGGAGGACTAAACATCGCAGAACCACAAAAATCTGTTCTGGGGGTGCCGCTCAACCCCCCCAAAAAACCACCCTTTCAGTGAAAAAAGCCTTATTTTACTGATAACTCTTGAAGATATAAAAAAAATGCTCATTATAAAAAAGAAACTTTGACTAATTGCCTAAGAAAAAGTCCTCTTGTAATGTTTTTGTATATGCCATGGTTTTCGAGAAAATCGATATTGACAAAAATTGCAAAATTTGTATTTTTAATGCCCGGGAATTTTCGTTTATTTGAAATTTTTTGCGCGCTGGCTATAAAAAAATTGAATTGCCCGAATACCAAACAAACTAGGAAGAAAACTTAGAATGGGTTTCAAAGGGGATATACAATATTCTGTTGTGTTACCATTTTTGATGGCTATTGATATTTATTAGTATATAAATATAACAATATAATATAGTATGTCTTGATTTTTGTGCATCTAACAATTCACAGGCCCATAAAAACAACTGACTTTAATATAAGTTATAAATGCATTATCTTTTAGTTCAAGGTAGTACTTCAATGCAGAAAAAGTTAGGAATAAGAATATTCACATTTACAAATTTACCAGCATGTTAAAGTTAGCCAAAAAGACATAAAGAAAGGCTGCATATTCAATTTTTTTATGATATTTTTTATGCAATTTTTGAACTGTTAAATGATTAGAAACGATAGTTATATGATATGCAAACTGCAAAAAAAATTTTGAGCTAAATTTTCAAGATCTTTGGGTCTTTTTTAATTTTTCGGAAACAATATAAAATTGTAAATGTGAATATTTTATTCCTAACTTTTTTTGCATTGAAGTACTACCTTGAACTAAAAGATTATGCATTTATTTATAACTTATATTACATTCAGTTATTTTTTATGGGCGTGTGAATAGTTAAAAGCGTAAGAAATTAAGAAGTAACTATATTATATTGTCACTTTTATATACTAATAGATATTAATAGCCATCAAAACTGAAAACACAAGAGAGTATTTCATATCCCCTTTAAAACCCATTTGATATTTCTTCCTAGCTTGTTTGGTTTTCTAACAATTCAACTTTTTCCATACGCCGCGCGCAAAAAACTTCAAATAAACGAAAATTCGTACACATTAAAAATACAAATTTTGTAAATAAAATTTTGAAAATCATGGTATATACAAGAGAACTTTTTTGGGAAATTAGTCCAGATTTCTTTTTTATAATAACCATTTTTTGTATATATTCAACGGTTAACGACTTATTATATAAAATAATGCTTTTTTCACCGAAGGAGTGTTTTTTGTCGGGGGTGGGGGGTGGGGGGGTCTGGGGGTGCCCGGCATCCCCAGAACTAATTTTTTTGGTTTTGTGATGTATAATCCCTCCACTAACACTTACTGAAGGAAAATCTCAGATGACATTTTTTGTTATGGAAATCTTTATAATTACTGGACTACAAGTCCAAAATTTCGTTTGAATGTTGCAATTTTTCAGGAATTAATGAATTCTTACTAAGTCGGTTTTTGTCAAATTTTTATTTATTTATTTTCCATTAAATTTTTTATTTTCACAAATACTACACGCTGTAGACATTTAGAATCCTGTTTTAGGAACATCCTGTATAATTGCTGTAATGTTATATTTGATTACTAGGTGCGCTGTTACCTAGTTACGTTTACATATCATGATATATCTGCATTAAAAAATAATTTTTATAATGTTAACTGTCGAGCAATAATTTTTTTTTAGTAGTGTTATGGAGACGGCAAGAGTTCATACCGTTACGTTATTCAAAAATTAAGTTAGAGATTTCCCAATGTGTATGTTTCGAGAATGGCAGTTCATAAATTGGTAAAAAAGATTCAATCAAATTAAAAAACTGATTCAGTTCTTGACGGAAAGAAAAAGAAAAAAATGATCAAAATGGCGCCGCCACATTATTAGTGTTGGTATCTGTTGCTGAAAATCCCAAACTTTGGTTTGAAAAAAATTGCATTCAGAAAATTTTGAAAGAAAATGAAATCTTTTCATACAAACCACATTTTAACCACACCTTAGAAGAAAGAGATGAAGCAAAACGACTATATTTCTGTTTATGGGTAGGAAATGAAATTTTAAATGGCAACACGAATTTTTATAAATTTATTATGTTTTGGGACGACTCAACTTTTTAAACAAACGGGACTGTAGCTTTACAACATGTAAGATATTGGAGTGAGACCGACCCCGAGTTTAGAATTTCTACCGGAAGGCAATATTTACCAAAGTAAATGTCTGGTGCACTATTTCGTATCGTGACATAATAGGGCCATACTTTTTGAAAATACGTGCAATAGTAACTCTTATTTACTTACACATGATTAATACATTATTTTCTGATCAGTTAGAAGCCTTGCCTTGCCGTTGGAATATAGTATAGAATGTATTTTCAGCAGAACGGATGTCCGGTACATCACGCTTGCGTGTTATGCAATTGGCTTAATAGCAAATTTAGGCAAAGGTGAATTCGACGAAGCGTCTCAGTTTTGTGGCCCCCAAGAAGTCCAGAGTTGACAATTACGGATACATTTCTCTGGGGCTCTGGGGGCGTCTAAAACAAATTACCTACCGGCAACCCATAGACAACGACGTAGAAATTCTAAAGCAGCGCATTTCGGCAGCTGTGCAATCAATTTCCATTGAGGAAGTTAGAATTACTTTTCACAACATTCGAAAACGATTAGAAATTCAAAATTGTTTATCTGGTATTTATTCTCCTTGTTCGAATGCAATTAGCTAAATAGAAATTTGACAAAAACCAAAAGTATTTTACTAAAAATTCACTAATTTCTGAAACATTGCAACATTCAAATGAAATTTTGAATTTGGACAGACCATATAATTTGAAACAATTTTTTGTTTCACATTTTGTAGACAAACAGGCTTTTCAATATTGAAAAAGGCATCGACAACCTGGATGGGTAAACAGCGCCCAAAGTGTCATTTTAGATTTGTCATGAAGCTGCGTCCAGTGTACACTGGGCCGAAATCTCGAAACCTGAGCAATATTCATATTTTGTTTAAATTGCATTAAAATTGGTGGTTAGGTACTTTCAAAGTAGCTGATGTTAAAGACATAAACATATTCAAATGACGGATTCAAATTGGCTTCTACAATTGCCCATGAACATATATCTAAGTAATGGCAAATTTAAACGTAGCAAACACTAAGATAAATCAAACTGAACGCTGGCGCAGCTTAGTTAATCTGAGATCATATCATTTTGCAGGTCAGTGTCAAGGTGTGGTACTTTTGGTAGCTACTATGAATTAGAAAATCAAGAATTGCGAACATTGAATAGTAACAAGGACATGCTCTAAAATTTATTGCTGTAATTTTTGTCCCGAGTATTTATTTTAATGGTACGAATATTTTATTGTATGCTTTTCATACATTGCTTAACATATCAACTTGTTAGATGTAAATAGATATGAATTTTTATTTTCTGGCGAAGGCGCCAGTGCCAGCAAGGAAATACAAATAAAAGCTTTTTAAATCTCCAACACTATTAAAAAATCGGTAAAGGTCTTTACACAGAACTTCCCTCGTTATTTGTGCATGGCGGTCACTCTAAAAAATTAATAATTACGAAATGACATTGAGAATAATAATCGGAATATAGTTATTGCTATTATTACAAAGAAAACTTGATAAGTTTTGGTCCAAAAAATATGCAGATTGCTCATCCAACAGCAAAATCTCAATACTAAATAACAGGTGCCACATATGGCAGGCTTGCGCAAATACCTTTACAAATGTCCACCATGACTGAATTATTTCTTGGGATGATCACCCTGTACATTTTTCAATAAAAGTATAATAGGTGTATATGTCAGATATTATTGCCATCCGTCACATCAATCCAACATTCGCGTAATGGAGTGGAAGTATAGTGGTGGTTAAAAAATTTCATTTTTATTTTAATTTTTAAAAAATGTTAAAAAAAAAATTTAAATTTTTTTTTTCTGAGATACTTAGGTTTAAAATGTCAAACGTAGAAATTTTAAATTTAAGCAAAAAGGAAAGTTTCCGTCTATTCTATACTAGTGGTAAAAGAAGTTTAGGATTTAAAAATTATGTATTTTTTTAAATAGGTTTAGAATGTTATGAAACGTGAAACTTTTAAATTTGAGTAAAAAAAGTTTCCATCTATTCTAGTGTTAATTTTTTTTCCAAACTGGTAACAATATGTTGCAAACATTTTTTTTCCGAAATTGGTTTGGAATGTCATGAAACGTGGAAATTTTAAATTTGAGCAAATCAAATTTTTCGTCTATTCTATAGTAGTGATAAATAGATTAAAAATGTAATCAAATTTTTTAAAAAATTTTTCAAAAACATTTTTAAACTTGTTTGAATAGTTTTAGAATGCCATGGAAACGTGGATAGTTTAAATCTGAACAAAGAAAAAAAATTCTATCTTAGTGGTAAAATTTTTAAAAAATAGTAAACAAAATTTCTAATTTTTCTTTTAAATAGATTTAGAACGCTATGAAACGTGGAAATTTTAAATTTGAAGAAATAAAAAAAATCCATCTATTTTAGTGGTAAAAAAATTTCAAAAATGTTGGTAAAAAAAAGTTTCAAAAAATTTTCATTTTTTTTTTTTATAGTTTTAGAATGCCATGAAACGTAGAAATTTTAAATTTGAGCAAAAAAAAAATTTTTCACCTTGGTAAAAAATTTTTCAAAAATGGTGAAAAAAATTTTTATTTTTTTTTTTGTTCAGAAATAGGTTTAGCGTGTCATGAAACGTGGAAATTTTAAATTTGAACAAAATTTTTTTTTTTATCTTGGTAAAAAATTTTTCAAAAATGTGGTGAAAAAAATGTTCAAATTTTTTTCCCGAAATAGGATTAGCACGTCATGAAACGTGGAAATTTTAAATTTGAGCGAAAAAAAATTTTTTTCACTATTTATTCCGTTTAGACGGTCCACCCTGTATATTTTCCAGTGAAATTTCTACTATTTCTGCGCTGACAGTAGCGTCAACTACCTGCCAAATTTGACTGCTCTCCGTCAAGTAGGTTTTTAGTAAATGCACCGACAGACAGACAGACAGACAGTCAGACCGACAGACAGACTGACGGAATTGAAAAACCTATATTTTCGTAATCTCCGTGATCTGAAACGTCAGAATCCGTAAAAATCTCCTAGGGTGATTTTTTATCGAATACAATACTTCCCTTCGGTATGCGAGGGAAGTAAAAATGTATGTAATGTTAGAGGTCTTGGTCCCCAGCACCAATGTTTTGCAGAAGTTGTCGTAGTATCCATAAATCTCCTTTCGGCAACTGCTTGCGGGCACATACTGTCATACAAATGGTTCATTAATATGTCATCAGGGTCTCTTTTTTCTTAGAACCGTTTGTGGTGGTGACTCCAATGGTAATGCAGCTATGTAGGCTTATTGTCACTCCCTATCACTACATCGTGTGGATCATTCCCTAAGGACCGGTTTATCGACGCGCGGATAAAAGTTATCTTATGGTTAGAACAGTTTAATAATACAGTAGGGTCACTTCTTCTCCTGGTGTAGTCCTCGCGCCGATAGCAGAAGTAAGGGGTCATGGACAAAAGTGATTGGAAGTGACCCTACTCTAATATTAATCTGTGCTTTAACCATAGGATAACTTTATCCTCGTATTGATAAACCGGCCCTAATAGGCCTGCGGTTCATCACGATTTAAATGCTTAGAAAATGAAAGGGGGTACTAAATTTTTTGAAACAAATAATATGGATAAAACATTTTGGAATTAGTTCCTTAGATGTTCATGGAAAAATGTTTTCGATTCGTGCGGGCCCTTAATTGTTATAAACAATTAATTTGTTCACTTAGAAAACAATTTTTTTAGTAACTAAAAATTAACTGAAATCGGCCAAAATAGACACTTTTTATTCTTTATGATCTTTCATAAAAATGCTTCCTAAAAAAGTTATGGCCAATTTTATGTCGAAAAAACGCGAAATTCTCCGACTTTCAAGATTGGTTTTCTCGCTCATTTTACACGTACAAAAACAAAGAGAAAAAAAATACAGAATTGCAGAACATTTCTCGTAGAATCTTCTAAACAATATATTTTGTTTTTTGATTTCATTAATGGGAGCATGAAGAAATTTCATTCAAAGAACGCGAATTTTTTACAGTAAATACTAAGTATTTTATTCAAGAACGGTACCATTTTTCTAGCGTGGTATGCACTATCATTTTACGTTTTTTCGAATTCTTCAATTATTGAATATTGCTAAATAATTTTAATTGAGGGGTGCGAAAAAATTACATTATATTCCATAAGAACTGTGTGACAAATTTTCAAGGAATAAATAGAAAAAATTCCGAACGTGTGCAAAAAGTACAGCCCCTCGAGCAGCTGAGCGCGAGCGCGCGCACATGCACAAACGAGTTTTTTTTTTTAAATTCGCGTTCTTCGAATGAAATTTTTTCATGCTTCCATTAATGGAATCAAATTACAAAATTCTTCGACATAAAATTGGCCATTACTTTTTAGGAAGCATTTTTTTTTAATCATAAAGAATAAAAAAGTGTTTATTTTGGCTGGTTTTAACTGAAAAAATGATTTCCAGTCTTTGAAAATTGTTTTTTCTTTGTGAAAAAATTAATTGTTTATAACAATTAAAGGCCTGCATGAATCGAATTTTTTTTTATAAACATTTTCAAGAACATCTAAAGTATAAATTTCAAAAGGTTGTATCCATATTACTTTTTTTTAAATATAGTCACCCGATGAACGCAAAATTGCCATGAACCGCAGGCCTGTAAGGACATCAACAGTTTCGGCACGCGATGTATCTCGATGGTCCGGTCACCAGTCGATATTGTAATCGCAGGGTCTGTTCCAATGAGAAATACTTTTCCGCTAGTAATTTCCCATGAAAAGAACAATTTGATATTCTCGAGCTCTTTAGGAAAGTTATTCCCATTGGAACTTAATTAAACGTATGTGTTTACTAATATATTACAATTTTCTGTTAATGTTGTCAAACATTTGGTCCTACGTGTTCTTAAGCAATGGAGAACCATTCAATTTTCAAGTTAGTAGTTTGTTAGTTATGGCGAAAGTAATATGTTATCCTAGACTTTTACATATAATTGACAATTTTATCATTTATTGATGTAAAACTGTTTCTATAGCCTCTACTTTCTCTAATTATACAGGGTGTAATTAGTTTCATGTCATTAAAAGAAACTGGTGGTAGGGAACGACAAGACAAACAAAAAAACCTTATATAACATGGGGTCTAAAGCTTATAGTTTTGGAGAAAAAAAAAACAAAAATTTCTCAAATTTTCAATAAATATTTTTGAGAACTGCTGGAATATTGAGGTAGGTTTAGATCTAGATCTGATCTGAAGAAAACCATACTCTAACTCTCCTTGTGCAATATTTTAGTTACTGTCATGTCGGTGTTTCGTTATGTAGACACGTTCAACCCGCCGTTCGTTGTTTTTGTTATTTTTGAATTTCGAGTCATTGTGTATTTATAGTTAAGATTTATTTTATTGACTTACCCTTCAAGTTGTCAAATTCTTGATTACGTATAGACACAACTTACTTGTTCGTTCTTTTTGTATTCCTTTTTGGCTTTTGTAACAAGTTTTTATTTTATTTTTCTTTATTGACAACGTTAGTTGACAGTTTAGTGTTTAGTGTTGAACGAAGTGCGAATGTACTTAATTCGACGTACCGAACTGTATATTGGTACAGATGCAGAGATTTTGAATTATTTAGGTAGGCAGTAAGCTTTTAACCCAGGACATTTATGTTACATATGTTAATAAACCACATTTAAATTTTCTAAATTATAAACAATTCAATATTTTGTTCCAAATTAAAAAACATACATGTAAAAAAATGCTCTGTTTAAACCTCTATGGCCATTATTTGCTTGCAATTGTGCACGAAGAGAGAACGAATTATTTACCTCTTTATACTTGCCTCAGTTCAGTTGAGGCGGTACATCAAAGGCGGTCGATGATCCTTTGACATCGCGTGTGCCGGCTAGCACTTTTTTATGACAATTTAAAAGTTGTATAATTGGGAAGTACAAGTCCATCAACCAAGAAAAGCAGCGGTTCTCAATAGTTATCTATCATAATATTAAATATGTTAACCTAGATCTGTGTTTTTCAAAGTGCCCCCAGAGGGAAAAGTCATAAAAGTTTTTTGTTTGTCTAGTCGGTCCCAATTACCAGTTTTTTTAATGACATGAAACTGATTACACCCTGTATAAGTTGGTTATCCTGATGTAGGATAAATATGACCCATTTACTATGAACGAAAATTATTGTGTTGATACCAGTCACAAAAATATATAAATACACAGTGCATGTTGCTAACAAGTATTACCATATTTCTTATATCAAGTATGTACTCTTGAAAAGGAGGAAATAAAGGAATGTATTGAGTAGAATATGAAAAAAAAACAAAGTGCTGCATTTATTGCAAAATCAAAGGATACGTACATTGATAAATATAATAGAAAGAGAAAATGCATTGATTCCATGTGTAAATTTAGGATGCCCATAAGAATGGGAGGAATTTACACTATAAAAATGTTTGCAGTCGATTTAAAAATTTCACAAAAATATTTATTTTGTTTCAGATTTGGAAAGGATACTTTCTTACGCAGAACTATTGACAGATCAGGTTCCTAACCTGTTTCTCAATATTTCTGTCTTTTCCAAATTTTTAAAACTGTAATTTTGGTATTTTTTGTTGAATTATTTCATTTTATTAAAAATAACTACCACTATAATGAGTGAGGATACATTATAATAAATGATAAGTAAGATAGTTTACAGTTTGAGGGTTAAGTTTTTATTTTCCCACGAAAAATCTGAGTTCCACTGGAAATGACCAAGTGAAGTAATTCCACTGATTTTAAACGGGATATAATCTCATAGGACCAGTCAAGAATACAATTTGCATGTCCCTATGGGAAAAAGTATCAATTCTCATAGGAATAATTTCGAGAATTAAGCCCCAGCAGTAGTTTAACTTCAGTTCGGGCTTAAATTCTAGTCGATTTCTCACGTGTTATCATTCTGGTTCTCACAGTTACTATTGACAATAGAAACAGAAATGGTTCAGTGACGAACATTTTGAAGTGTATTATGACCATCCTGATTATGTTTTAACAAATAATGTTATTTTTTAGTTTATAAGATGTAAAAAAGACAATTTTTTCTTCTTTTTTTTTTTAATTGTTATTTTTATTCCTAAATTTCTAAACTCCAACTCCAACACTTAGGCGGTATTAACACATTGTTTTAAACCTTGACGCCGTCTTCTGATGACATGTATCATATAGCTGTCATAAAAGAGGGCAAAGTTTATAGTATGTTTTTAAACCAGGAGGAGCGTTTTAAATTTAACGCGCTAAATCATACATCTTGTAAAAAATTTAATTTCATGTCATAAATTATTTGGTTATAATTTCTATTTTATCGTTTGCACATTAAATATCAGTTTCTAATCCCTTTTGTATAAATCTGAAGGTAAAAGTGGCTAATTGCTTGGTGCCTTTATATTACGTAACTGGTATAGATGCTGTATAAAATACCTAGAGGTCAAATAGAGGTCGATGCATTATATAATGTAATAAAATACACACAAAAACACTGTAGTCGTGTATTGTTGGTTGCCCAAAACGCCAAAAAGGTTTTAGTGTATTTTCTGGTTACTTTTATGGTGTGAATGGAACTTCCATATTTACTCCTCCTGGTTTAAAAACAGACTATAGAGTCATTAACTAAAAAGTAAAATACATTTTTTGTGAATATTAAAGAGTGTCTTAGTAATGTTTTACTTTTAGAAGCCTGGATATAAAAATAATAGAGATTGAAAAACAAAATACAAATTCCTAAATAATCAAATTTAATGGTCCTATTTCTTTTACTAAAAAGTTAGTACAAAACCCATTTAACCATGTTTCTAGCTAAAATAATTACCGTAATTTCAATGGTGGTGGTCGACTGGAACATACTATATACCTATAAATAACAAAGAATAATTATTTACAAAAATACGTAGTTTCGCAATGGTAATTGCAAGTAACTCACATAAAATTACACGTATCGGATTTCGAAGAATCTAACAGCAAAGTTTAATCGAAATAATATCCCCTTCTTACTTTAATTCCATAGAAACGTTTCTACATAATCCTACTAAGAAAAAATATATTGTGATGTAATGTCTGTTAAAATGTATAACAATCTTTTAACTACTTTTGTTCATTGTCTTCCTGTTTAATTATCAGCAGCTATTGCCAAACAATAATTTATTATTTTTAAACAATACAGTGTTTTGTCGCAACTCGGCAACTGCAGTTGCGTTCCCATAAGTCCTTTATATTTATGATTAAATCTAAAATTTTATCTGCCTAATAATTAACATATTAAAATTATTTAATAGAGATGTAGTGCATTTAAAAATGAGGCGGTAAGTGTAAATTGTTGCCATTAAACTCTTCTTCTACATTTACACGTAAATGACCTTACTGTTCGGAAAAGATCGTTGCTACTATTGTGGTTAACACGTGTCTTCAGTTTTTTATGCATGTCTTGTAAATAAGAAGTTCTATCTCCTCGACAAAGAGTTTGAATTATTCAAGTTAGTTTGTTGTATTCTTCCGATTCTAAAGTAGTCTTAATACCTTGAACCTTCGGATGTGTCTTGAGTTGTATTTCAATTCAATTCAATTAAAAGTGAATCTTAACCCATTTTCAACATCTTTAGGCCATGTTATCGGTTTTCATAAACAGCTAGTGATAGAACTAAATACATTTTTCTGTAGTTGGACAGCAAGTTTAGGGCGATCCATTTCCAGCTATCAAGCTAATATCGCCAGTCGATAAGCTCAATAACGCTTTAGTAAACACTGACACCCATGTTTGGAAACTCTGCCTTCTGCTAAGAAAGTTAAATAGTATATTATAATGTAACTAGAATTTTTATGGTCCTTCGAGCCGAATTTGTATATAAGTTTAGTGTATTATATTCTATTCAAAATTCTATTGAGAAATGTTTATTTGGACATATTAAACCGATCCCAAGCAAACTTAATAAAACTCTGGTTTTATAGAATTTTATGTAAAAATTAATAACTTTAATGGTTTCAATTGATTAATCCGCTTAAGAAAGTAACATATATCATTTTACCAGCAACTGAAAAAGCTAAAATTATAAGAAATCACATACAATAATCGATCAAGCACTAAATGAATCCTATATAAGTAGGTTGCCTCCACGGCGTATAATTGTATTTATTACCGACAATTGTATATTTACGGAACATTTAACAATGTGGAACTCGTTTTATGTGAGTAAATGCAGCACTAATTGCATCCAATTTAATTCATTCAAGGAATGCGCAGTTTTTACCAAGCTGTACTACATATTGATATATTTATAGAGGAAGTATTCGAGAAGAAATTTTGATGTACACTTGATAACAGTACCAGATTTCCACTCGCGCGAAAAGATATTGTTAGAAAATATTTTTCGTTTGAGTCATTTAGTGGGAAAAAAATACCTTCAACTTTACTGAATTAGTTCAGACTTTTATGTAATAAAATATGATGCCAATGTAAATGAAAGAATTTTATAAAATCAACCAAAAGTGGCTATTACAAGATGTTGCAGGTGTACGTTCTCTGGAACATCTTCATATTTTAATATCTGTATTAAAATATGAAGATTGAGCCGAAGTGTTTTAGTCAGTTAAAATTCCTGCCTTGACAGAGCTAAATATTCTAAAATTATCTAATATCCGTTTTACAGTGTATGGAGGATGATTTATGTTCTTGTGGGTATCGAGTAGCAAATTAGTTACATGTTATTGGTATTACTTTATCACATTCTCCTCAAATAATAAAGTCTAAACGTCTTCGTGGGTGTAATTTGAACGTGCAAACTTTTTCTAGGATCAACATTCGCGATAGTAGCACTTATTGGTTACGATAACTTGTGGGGTGTTCACTTTTGATTTTACCAACAATTTAACATGTATTAAGTTTGGACAAATTATACCTAGTATATGCACGTTTAGGTGCATCTTTAAAGTACGACACAAAGTGCGATGAGTAGTGAAAAAAATCAAAAGCGACATTCCTTGCAAAATATATTACACCATTAGAAACGTTCCTTTAAATGAGTTGTCGAGAGGTAATAACATAAATCAAGGCTAATAGTTATTATCGAAAAGTACTTCTATGAAAATAGAATCTGAACTGAACATTAGACAGAGATCTTAATGTTGTAATTCGAGTAAACTAAATTCATTAAATATCGTTTATGCACACGCCTCGATCGTTTAACCTATTTTTAATAAATTGTCCAATTTTCCTATAATTTCTTGGAGGCCACCATCAAATAACATGCGTTCTAAATATCAATCAAATGTCAACAACATCTGTATATAACAATAATATTGTTAGATTACTTTGTAAGTTGAGTTTTATTGTATATTTTAATAAAAATACTTTTATATAATTGACCTGGGTTACTAATAAGGAAACTGTTTTGCACAGATCGTTTAACATTATGGGGCATGAAATTCAAAATGAAATAATCTAGGAAAGGACAATATTTATTTCCGGATTATTAAAAATAACATTACAAAACAACTCGAGTTCCTAGTTGTAAAAATAGTTTCTGATACATTGATTATTAATAAATTTTATTTAAATATTCGGGTATAAGTTGTTTTTCTTAAATAATTGAATTACAGGGGCGCAGCATTACGTACCAAGCCCCCACGAAAAAAAAATTGTTAGTAACAAATTAGCAAAGTATAAATAAAAACTTAACTAAACTTTATGTTTATTTTTGAGAACTTTACAATATATTTAAAAGAATTTCATTGGTGTTGACTTAGAAGATAAGAAGAGAAATGGTTATTTCGCCTACAACAGATTTAGAAGAGTTTAGCTGCCGATTTATAAGATATATTGTAGGTTGTGTTGTTCTTTCGCTAATTTGGTTTTGTTAACTAATCGAAATAAAAGGTAAAGTAATAGATAGATAATAAAAACCGCTGCCTAGGGAATCACTATTTCCACATCCAAATTTTCCATCCAAGTCTCTTTAACGGAAAAAATCTTGACTATATTTGAACTCTAGTATATGGAAATAATTAGCCACAGAATATTAAAATTCTATGTACAATAATTCGATATTTAAGGCAAATGCCATAAAGAAATTTGAGACGTCATCTCACATGTCATTACAGTACATACGTGCACCAAATATCAATAGTCCAGTACGTGGGGGTTTTTTGAATGCAAAAGGTGGGGTAGTAGTGATTTTTTAGTATGTTGTTAAGCTTGGGGCCCTAATGAAAAATGCAAATTTTCGACCTCGAGGCGCATGCGCTCGAGCCGCCATCTTGGATTTTAGGTACAAAAATTTGGTTTTTTGACAATAACTCAAAAACGGTGGCTTTCACGACAAAAGATGTTTTATCCAAGGTTAAAGAGGACAAAATTTCCTATATTTTTCGTTAAAACAATTTTTTTGTAGCACACATATTTTAGGAGTTACAGCTCCGTGAAGTTGCACTATTTGAAAATAAATGCGGAAACTTCATATTGGTTGAGTTTTATTTTATTATTCTTATTATATATCATTATATTTGTACATAATTATAAAAAAACTAAAAGGCACTTGAACATTATCATTTAACATTATTATACTTATCGTAAACAAAGTTAAAGGCGAAAAGTATATCGCATTTTTTTTTTAAATTTAAGAATAGTAAATTATTATTTTAGAGCGTTACAAAAATTAATTTCTACTCCATTTTGGTACGTTTCGATGATCCGGGTTGGTTATTGTCGGTGTCTTGGTCGTAGTTTTGGTCCGTAGCCTGAAAAATGTCGTCATCCTCGTCCTCGCTCTCAATGCGGATTTCCGGCATATTTCCGCAAGATTCTCCGTTGCAGAAGCCACATGCAACCGAACATTTAAGTCCAGCCTTTCGGCAGCTGCATGCCCCACCACACCCCTTTTTGCAGTTACAAGATACCGATTTTAATAAGGAATCTGGAGCTGGTTTTTCCGCCATTGTTATGGGAGTGAGCCCGTAAGCGCCATGCTTTCAACCCCAGTCTTCAGGATTTTTCTCTATGCCTCTCCATTTCTGTACTTGGTGGTACGTCCTAAAGGCGTGGAATTGCGCCGCGCCTTTTGTAGGTTTCAAAGAGGCAAGATTAAATTTGCTTTTCAGCGTAGATTTGGCGAAGCGTTGGAAACGAATCTCTTCCAAACTCTCTTTATCCATGTTGCCACCATATAAAGCTACAAGAAAGCGTACTCCCGCCTCGGCAATCTCCTCTGACGTGGCATCTTGTTGGTTGAAAATTTCAATTATTTCATGAACCGCTCTGTTTTTTTCTATCAGCGTACAAAATTTAGTTTTTCTCTGATTGAATAGGGATGACGTTGTGTCACAACCACTGAAGGCATGCAAGAACAGAATGTGCTTGGTTGCTTCTTCGTATTTGAGGCTACTTGCTGAATATATCCTCTCAGCAATTTTTCCTCTTCCAGGTTTACGGAAGTAGATAGAACTTTCGGCTGGTGCTAAGGCTGTCACAAGTACTAAAAGGTCAACATCTTCCCCGACCACAAAAACAGCATCAAATATTGATTCACTGCATAAATAAATTGCAGTGTTGACAATTAGCACATCGGCATCATCTTCAGCTTGTTTAACTGTAAATGCAGCCAGCTCAAATGTGTTCTTCAGCATCGATATGAGACGAACTTAATTTTTTTCATTGGCTAAAAATCGCTCCTGCGAAACTTGCACCACCATTGTTTCATCAAAAAGGACATCGGCAGACACGTGCTTTTTTGATCGACGACATCTTTCTGCGGTCTTTGTATTTGTATTGTCACCATCAGTTGGATATCCATCAAAAAGAACAATTACGTGGGAACCAAAATGATCTTGCACATATCGAACATATTTGTCACTAATCGCTCCAAACAAATCATTTCGGTGCCACACAACTTTGTGTAGGATATATCCCCCATCCACCACATTGATCTGGTTATCTCCAAATTGAAATTCATCGGAAAGCGGTGTGAATACGGAATATAAAGATGACTTGGTTCCTTTGCGCATTCCTGCTTCCGAAAAAAGCGACAAAGGAAAGGGGGCCAGCTCGTATTTAAGGAAATCCTTTATCTCGTCTTCGGATTTCTTAGCAATGCACATCCTTTGAAACAGCATTAGTGGGTTGAGGCAAATAGTTTCTTCGCCGACTTTAATGCTGCTATTAACTGCTAGTAGTGGGATAACTTTATCTTTTCGTTTAAATTTAATTGCCTCAAAATTTTGGTACGTGTTAACCATTTTGTTCAAACCTTTTAAACCCATTTCCCTGGACAAATGACAGTTTATCGTTGCATCTCCGACAAGTCCAGTGCTTATGCAAACAAGGGAATTGATTTCGGGAAAGGGAGGATGCTGAGGAAACCAATGCAACAATTTTTTTAGGTCTTGATCGTCTCGTGAGATACGTGCAGCCCTTGCATCGACATGTTGCTCGGATGTATCAAGATGAACGTCGCAATAATTCTCAAAAGCTTCGCACACACTGATGCATACAGACTCGATGCACTGAAGGTCATTTATGACCCTCTCTCAATACCTACTAGACAGCAGCTGTTCTCTCGCTACCTGCCTATCCGTTAAGGCTTAGGGCAACCTATTAATATAAAATTAGAGTCTCTTTAAAAATTATTTTAATATGATTGGCATTTGTTTAAATTATTTATTTTAGTTATTAACAGCCAAATAACAAAATATAATACTTTTTTTTTCAAATAGTGCAAATTCACAGAGCTGTAACTCCTAACATATGTGTGCTACAAAAAATATTTTTAACAACAAATGTAGGAAATTTTGTCCTCTTTAACTTTGTATAGAACATCTTTTGTCGTGAAAGCCACCGTTTTTGAGTTATTATCAGAAAACCAAATTCTTGTACCTAAAATCCAAGATGGCGGCTTGAGCGCATGCGCCTCGAGGTCGAAAACTTGGATTTTTCATTAGGGCCCCAAGCCTAACAACATACTAAAAAATTACTACTACCCCACCTTTTGCATTCAAACAACCCTGTTTGATACCCACGTACTGGACTACAAGTGAATATTTCAATTTTATTTTATCAACCCCTGTAATAATGGAGTGGAGTTGGTTGGGGGGAGGGGATATTATAGAGAAATCTGAGACCTTGGCTTCTAGTATATATCAATTCTCCTCAAGTTTCTGTACTCTTACCGGCTTGCTTTACTCATTATCCTCTATTTACCTCTACTTACCCCATTCTTCAACGAAATCATCTCAAAATCTTATAAGGGCATCTAGTTCTAATACATACGTGTACCAAATCTCAAGTTAATATCTCAATAATATTTGATCAACTCCTTTAATAATGGAGTGGGGGTGGTGGAGGGGTTGAGAAATGTTATCTGAGGCCTTGGCTGCTAGTATATACACCAATTTCCAAGTTTCTATACTCTTACCAGCTTACTTTCTTATTTTTCCTCCATTCACCCCTATTTAACCCCGATCCCTTCAACGAAATCATCTCAAAATATAATCTAGGTCATGGTGTCGTTATAATACAAACGTGTACCAAATTTCAATTTTATTTTATCAACCCCTTTATTAATGCAGTGGGGGTGGCGCGCGGGGATGAAAACATTATAAAAAGAATGTGAGGCCTTGGCTTCTGGTATATATACCAAGTCCCAAATTTTGTACCCTTACCATCTTGCTATACTTATTTTCCCCTATTTACCTCAAAAAACAATCCAGTTTCAGATCTCGTTATAGTACATACGTGTATAAAATTTCAAGTCAATTTCTTAAACCATTCCAGAAATCGGGCGAACAAAAAAAAGTTACGGACTGACAAACAGACCGAAATCTCGACGTTTCGTGACATTTAAAACCTATTTCAACAAAAAAAATAATATTTTTTTTTACACTTGCGATTACTATACTTCCAGTCCACTATGTGGATTTGGAAGTAAAAATTAACAAAAGATCAAAGTAATTGCTCATAGAGCATAATGAAAAACATGGCTAACATTCAAACATCATTTTATCTGTCACTTAATTTAAATGAACATTACACAGGGCACAACGTTAGAGCCTCTGATTTTACTAGAAAACATTTAGTTAACATACCAGCTTTTTTAATTGAAAATGCTAAAAATGTGACGTACCCCCAATAAGCCCAACGTTAAAATCTTTATGAAAATAACTCAACACTAACCTATAGAGGAAATAAATCGTACGCAGTTGTATGGCCGAGAAATATGCGTAATAGTTAACATAACTCTGCGTCAGTTAATGCAGTCATTTCCTCATAGGAGTAAAGAGACAAGGTAGTACGTACTTACAATGTTTAAGCGACAACACCACACCCAAATCTAGACTGCCTTGATCTGATTCCTTCACATCTGCATTCCGCGGTCACTGCTTGACAGCCTTAGTGAAGTACTCTAGCAGGAATATTTACAATATTGCAGAAAGCAATAATAATAGTCAAACAGTTATGATTGAATTAGATATAGTATATTATATGTGTATAATATAAAGGCTATTGTTAATTAATAAAGAATAACAAATTATAGAGAGCATAATTCAAGTAGATGGTGATGATGAAACTAAATTATAAAGAGGGTCTGTACAAGTCGTATGACATTATTGAATTTGTATTTATAATACAAGGTGATTCGGAAAGATCTGGCGAAAGGGTACGTTTTATTGAACATATGTAACAATATAATAATAATAATAAAGGTCTTTATTTAACCTGGCGGGATCACAGCGTAAAGCCTTAATTGGGACATTTTTAATACCATTAATACCGCTCGTAGAGAAGAAATATCATATAAATTTGTTAGTCATCGAATTCTGAAGTTGCTGAGGAATTCAACGTAAGACATCCGCAAAAAAATTCTGTTCAACATGGAACTGCAGTAGCCATAAATGCATGTTTTAATTGAACTGGAAGTGTATTGAAAAGTTCCCCAATTGGTCGTTCGGTTCGAAATCAAAGATATAATGATGATAACGTTATCAACTCGGGCCAATTCTCAAATGATATTTTCTTTTGCATTTCAATGTAAAACAAAATCAATTGTATCTACAGACTGAATCTTTAGCGTTCTACATTTTAAAAACAAATATACAAATTATTCAAATTGTCCAAAAAATAAAACAGTTACTTGTTCCACATTTAAACGCGACACACTGTATGTATTGGAATTTGTAAAGAAAATATCTCTACCAGAACAATATTATAGCGATCAGAAATTTTATTACGAGATGTTTGTTACTGACATATGTAGTTTTAGTGTCCATTAATGTTGAAATCTACCTGGATCGCATTTAATTTATGAGAAACTGTAATGCACTAAATAAAATAAATAATAAACGTTGACAGAAATTTATTCTTTTTTAAACTTGACAGATCAATGATAATATTAGGTGGTAAACAAAAAATACGAATGTAAGGAAATGTAATCATAGAAAAATAACAATATGTGCGGAATTTAAAAACATAGCATTCTTGCGGGTTGACCTGTCCACCGTAAACAAATTTTAGGTAGCTCTGATTAAATCACCATTCTTGTTAAATGGTAGTCTGACTGGGGGTCAGAGAAAGGGGTTTTGTTCCCTCTCCCACTAAACGATTTGTATCTTCATTGCTCTCCATACCACTGTGTCCAGACACCATGAATTTGACAGAGACTCAATAAAAATTCCAACAGTTTGACGCCATCAAAAGCTTATTATCCTATTCCCAGTCATCTCGGCTAAGAAATACTGCTACACGTGGGAGAGTGCTAACTGATAAAGTTAGAGCCGTTGTGTGTTTTAGCGCTTGACTCATTTCATCCTACATCCCATTAACGAATAGTCTGCTGCTATTTTGGTATCCAGTTCCACTTCAACGTGCAAGGTAGTGGTTCAATATTGGCTTCCATCCCAATCGTTGGAGAGGTCCTGATTGCTCCTGATTCCTAGACAGATTAGCCTTTGAACTTGACATAGGGTAGCCCTAACTAGGAAGCGCTCCTGGGAGTGCTACCACACGAGTGCCAAATATGTTATCACTAGTTTTACCATCCAGAGAGGAATTTGGACATTTATAAAGTTGCACAGGCTTTTCTCATTTGAACTACCCTCTAGTCCTTCCATGAGAGTTTAAATATTAGGATTACTCCTGGATACCTCAAGGTGCGGAAAAGACACAAATGTGTACCCATTAGAGAAGGAAGCGGAAAAACGCCTATTTTTCATCTTTTCTTGAAGAGCATTATCTCTGCCTTGCCAGGGTTTACAGAAATTTCGTTGCAACATATCTGAACTATGTTCAGGGCCCTTAGCTTGAGCCCTGCAATAGTCACTTCAAATGGTTTTGTTCTCATAATGGCCAGATAGTCTGCATAGGCTTGTGCGTAGAAAGTAGCTTCATTCAATTCTACCGGTAGTCCATTGAGCATGAGGTTCCACGCTTCTTTCGTTATACAAGAAAGTTGCCTAAGCTCTTTCTGCTCTAGCTCCTGCTGACAATGATCTGATGAAATGCCGTGTTTTATAACTTTCCTGCTTGGTAAGCATGCTGATTGGGGTAAAATGATAATGCATCAGGATTCTTTTACATATCTTTCTAATGGCCTTTCTAATGTCTTCAAAAAAGGACGTCAGGCTTATCGGTCTAAATATATTAGACTAGTCATATATGGTATGACCTATGACGTTTGCTCCGCTTTCCAGAACTTCGGTATGTATCTCAGAGCTAGGCAAGATCAAAGTAAATGGTACATACGTGACCCAGTAGTATCTTCTCATCCTTTTGTACTAGATCCGGATAGATACTGTGAAGTTTAAACGAAAGAGATGTCGATATAGCTTATCTCAATTTTTCGTGTTATCACCTCAAATGTTTTTCTTCTAGTCTGCGGCAATTGCCTCTGACCTGAGTTCTGGTGTTACACATGGAGAGTGAAGATGTTTTGGAATTAGCCAGATGTATTCTATCTTCATTAAGGTATGTAGTTATTTCTGTAACATCCTGTGTATAGTGGGTGAGAAGCGCTCAAAGTCGACCAAGAAATGAAAAAATGTAAATATTATATTTCAAATTAACATTGTCAACATTTCTTGTTCTTCACTTTGCACGTTATTTATTTTATGTGTTTACTAATAACTGATATTAAAAAAAGGTTACGATTCATAAAATCTTGTTTTAATTAACCTTTTTCAATGCAAGTAGCCTGTTAAATTGCAAAATGCAACTCTTCTCTAAGAATCAATATAGAGAGAAATCTTCTGCACATATAAATTACATAATATTCGAATTTTAATCTATTACATAATAGTCCTTAAATTAAATAATAATTTTTGATGAATTAAGTGTCGTTAATTTTGACCTTTGCTGACTTCTTGCAATTAATATAAATTACAAAATTTACAATCCTGTGGATTATATTTATTTAACTATAAAACATATAATGCAGATTTCAAACACTATTGGGTACAAAGTAAAAAATTCAGCCATACAACGCTTAAAATATTAATTAAAATATCACTAATTGATTTACAGGATTCTTGGCAACAGATTTGTACTATTTTAAATGGATTTAACGTGTTTTCTATACTGAGATATAGGTGGATTAGATATAAAGATAATCCACTGAAGAGGGTACGTGTATACCGAAGTCAAATAATATTATTTTTTGCCGAGGGGTCCTTGGTATTTTTGTTTGGTTCCTTTGAAAGTCTCGAAGGTGACTTTGAGCCGGTGCGGTATAAGATGATTTTATAAAAACAACTTTTTTTTCGTTTTATACGTTTATTATAGATTACCTGCATTTTTTATGGGGGCTTTAAAATTGATTACTAACTTCAACAATATTTAATGTTTTTATATTGGAATTTGTAAACTCAATAAAATACGTAAAACAGGATATATTTTGAAATTACAAATTTATTCAGGAACAAACACAATATTTTAATTTTACACAGGCCTGCGATCAAAAAACTTTGAAACTAACGGGTGGATTTTTATAGATTTTTGGGTGCTGAATTCAGGAAATAATAATAAAACAATTCCATCACCCTCAGTTTCTTTGCAAATTTTATTTTTTCTGGGTGTCGGTATGAAATCTTTAGTTGAAAAGCAGCCTCACACATTTCCCCATTTCTTTTTCTCATTGAAATGGGAGATCTGGAGACACTCAGATGACTAGGTATAAAATTGGTTAAGTTTCTTCATTCTCTAATGAGGTAGGCGTGCGTCATGTCGATGCGAACCTGTCATGCGTAATTCTCAAGTTCCACTCGCCTTAGTCATCCCAACAAAACCAAAGATTAGAGAACTAACAAGATAGGACAGTCAGACGGAGAAGACGAAATAAACGAAGACCGTGAAAGTATTTGCCCCGGGTGTTCGCCTGGTGCATTGGTTTCCGCCCGTAGGCGCTTGCCATAGTATATAGTGTAGTGGGTTAGCTTGCCCTATTGTGAGCTGGCTGTTGTATGGGATATTTTTATTTCTCTTGGTATGTTTATGCTTGTTTGCTATATATGTACAGAGGTAGATATATTAGTGTGTTAGTATATACATTGAGTGTGTTTTGTTTTGGCATCTTTTACATCTGTTTGTTTGTTTGATGGCTCTTTTGATGGATCTTCTAATGTTTTTTGGCTATTTTTAGCGGTGTTTAGTTATTATGTTTTAATGTGTTTTTACTGGTGGACCATGCCAGTGTGTTTTTTTTTGTTGTGTATTTTGTATGTGATTTTATAATTTTGTGGTCATCTTTTCTAAATACAAGTTAGTGTATTATGGGGTGTAAATGTAGTTCAGTGATGGATAATTGGGAGCATTGTGGAATTTTGGTGTGAGCGGGTCTATCAGTGTGGGGTTATTTAACATGTGTAGGGTGTTTGCAAAGTTGGGGATGAGGCGTTCAAGTATGAATTTCGAGAGATAAGGAGTGCCAGTGATATTGTGGATGAAGTGTGTTGATGCGCAGGATGGGAGTTTGAGATAAATTTTCATTGCCTTGTTTTGTAAGATTTGAAGCCTAAGTTGTTGGGTATTACTTATGAGGGGGTAGTATATGGGGGAAGCGTAGGTAATGATTGGTCTTAGGTATGTTTTATATAATATTGTTGAGATGCGGACGGGTGCGGATTTAAATATAGGGTACAATACGCTCATTCTCTTTCTGTATTTTAGGATGATGTTATCTATATGTTTTTTAAAATAAACTTTTGTATCTAAAGTTAGGCCAAGGTATTCTATATGCTGTTGCCAGTTTAATGTAATGTTGTTAATTTTTATTTTTTCCTTAGGGGTTTTTAATTTTCTAGTGAAGTGTATTACCTGGGTTTTGCTGGGGTTAACCAGCAGCCCCCAGTTTTGGTAGAATTCAGTAATTTTGTCTGTGAAAGTTTGTAATAGTCGTGGCATTAGCTCCAAGTTGATAGAATTTGTTATGATGGCGGTGTCATCAGCATATAAACATAGGGTGTGTCTGTTGTCTGTAGGGATAGGGATGTCGTACGTGTATAAGTTGTATAAAATAGGGCCTAGGGCTGAGCCCTGCGGTACTCCAGAGAATATAGGGAAGATAGGTGAGTATGCCTGGTTTACTGCAACTCTGTATTTGCGGGTAGTGATATACGAGGCTATTATTTTTATGAGACGTATAGATATACCTGCTGTTATAAGTTTATAAAGTAGTCCCGGATGCCATACTTTATCAAATGCTCTTTCTAAGTCAAGTGCTACCATGCCTGTATATTGTCCCCTATTGATGTTAGAAGTAATTCGTTCGCCTACTCTGAAAAGTTGTTGTGTAGTAGAGTGACTAGAACGGAAACCGAACTGGTAGTCACTCAGTATATTATTACAATCTATTTGTTCTTGGAGACGTTTTAGGATGAGGGTGTCGAATGTCTTGGCTAAAACTGGAAGAAGGCTTATCGGTCTGTAGCTGTTAGGTTCGTTAGGGGGTTTGTTGGGTTTTGGTATGTTGACTATTTTGGCTGTTTTCCAGTCGGTCGGGTAGTATGTGAGTCTTAGACAAGAGTTAAATAGTTTGGTGAGAAAGAAGTATGTAGAATGGGGCAGATATTTGAGTGTGAATGTTGGAATATTGTCGATGCCAGGGGCCTTTTTAGGGTTTTGTTTAAGGATTGCAGCTCTGACTTCAGAGGGGGCGAAGAAAATAGGGTCAGTTATTGAGTTTATTTCTGTGTTATTGAAGGTGTTTATATGTGGTTGAATTGTGTCTTTGATGTTTTGTGGAATTTGATTGGGGTGAAATATGTTGTATAAGTGTTCTGCAAAGCATTCTGCTTTTTCTAGATCTGTTTGTGCGGTGGTTCCATTGTTTATGAGGGGGGGAATGATTCTGGGTTTATATGTAAACAATCTAGGAATTATAAAAGGGTCTTCAGGGTGGGACATGATGCGGTTTTGGAGAGAGGTGTTTTTGAATGCTTTAATTTCTATGTCAAGTTCTTTTTTGAGTTTATTTAGGGTTGCTTTTATTGTGGGTGAATGTGTTCTGTTGTATTGTTTCCTAATTTGGTTTTTATATTTAATCTTGTCGAGTATTTGTTTGGGTAATTGGAGTTGATAAGGGGTGTTTGTTATTTTTTTCTGGGTGCGGTCTAAAGCTGTAGTGATTATGGTGGTTATGTAATTGACATTGTGATCTATGTCTTCTGTTGTGTCGCAGGGTGGGTTGAATGGGATGTGGTTAGTTAGGAATGATGTGAAGTTGGTCCAGTCGTAATCGGTTTCCTTTGGTTTTCTGTTGATAATTTTTATTTTGTTGTTAAGGTTTACTATCGTATGTACAGGATAATGATCACTATTTAGTTCTTGGATGGTATTAATGTCCGTTTGGTAGTCTATATTTCTAGTTATTACGATGTCTATGGTGGATTGTGCAGGGACTGGCCTTGTTGGCGTAGGTGGAGCTAATAGTTTAGTGTCATAGTGGTTGTCCAGATATGTTTTCAGATTTGAGCCTGATCGGTTAGGGGTTGGTGAAATGTTCCAGGAGCAGTGCTTTGCATTAAGGTCGCCAAAAATCATGTATGTGGAGTTGATATTTGCCAAGATGTCAAAGTCGTGTGCGTCAAGTGTAGAGTTTGAGGGGCGGTATGCTGAGACTATCATAATTTGCTTTTGGTGTAAATGAAAGTTTATGGCACAGGCCTCTAATGAGTTTAGTGGTGGTATGAGCAATTGATGGTGTGGAAGTGTCTTTTTGATAAGTATGGCGACGCCGCCGCCTCTGGTTGCTCTGTCGGATCTATAGATTGTATAACCGGGTATATTGAATTTAAGGTTTGGTTTAAGGTTGGTTTCGCATAAGCAACAGATGTCTATATTTTTAGCTTTTAATAATAGTTGTATTTCAGTTTTCTGACGTATGATGCCATTTGCATTAAACTGTAAAAAGTTAAGCTTTTTAATTTTTGTTTGGCCTGCCATTTTAGAATAATGAGGTTAAATATTCTAGAATGCTGAATATCTTTTCGAGTGGGTCTTGTATTGTTTTTAGCTTGTTAACTAGGGCTTTGAAGCCTTCCCATATATTTTTTAGGTTGTATTGTTTTAAGCAATTTAAGATATCCCTAATGGGGTTCTCGTTTTCGTTTGGGGGTGGTAAATTAGTGTTTGCAGTTTGTTGCGGTCTTGTCTGTGTGTCTCTAGCCCTGAATTGCTGCCATGCTCTTACGTTTTGTGTACTAATTAGGTCTGCTGCTTCTTGCGTTAAGGGTGGCATGTTAATTGTATTTGTTACCTGTTGGGGTGGTCTTGTATTTTGTGTATTTGGTCTTTGTCCGGGAGTTGGTAGTTCGTCAGGGGGTTTATTATTTTGTCTGGGTGCTAATATTTTCCTCGCCGCCAGGTATTCCGAGCAGCCCCGGTAGTTAGCGGGGTGTGCCCCCCCGCAGTTAGCGCACTTGCACGTTTCCGCGGGGCAGGTTTCGCCGCCGTGTGCGCCACCGCATCGCACGCACCGCGCGATACGGTTGCACATCACCGAGGAGTGCCCGAAATATTGGCAACGATGGCATTGTGGGATGTCCTGTCTTATATAATCGTACACTTTTATTCTGTAGTGACATAAATTGGTTAGGGCATAGTATTTTTCGGTAGCGTCTTTTGGGATAGTTATTAGCAGTATATTAGAGGGAGTTCTTCTCCCATCTTTGTTAAAGATCATTACTCTAGATATACTAATAAATGGTAATCCTTTCATATTTAAATCGTCTCTGACCTCGTCATTTGTTGTGTCCTGGGGTATATATTTAACAACTACCTTGGTTGGTCTAAGGTTGTTTGTGTCATAGGTATAATATTCTATTTTGTTTCGACTGAGTATGCTAATTATTCTATAGTGATCATTGGGGTTGCTTGGATAGCAGATAAGAGAATTATTGTTGTTAAATCTATAACCCGGGTTGGGTGAGATATGAGAGTTTATGACCGATATTGTACCCTTATGGTTAGTAGTATATATATGTATTGGAGGAGGACGCGTTATGGGTTGTGAGGTTGTAATTGGTGGGCTGGTTGTGGTTCTATGCGAGTTATTTTGGCTGGTGGTTGCTGGTAGCATAGTGTTGGAGATGTTAGAATATTGTGAATTGTTTGAGTTATGGATAGGGGTGCTAGAGGCTGAGGGTTGGTGTTGAGGTGATGGGGTGTTGGTAGTATAGGGTTGGGATGGGTCTATTGTTATTGCTTCGAGGTCCTTTTGTGATCTTGCCTTGCGTTTTTTGGGATTTGGTTTTTGTGGGGGGGTTGGGGGTGAGTTGTCTGATTGGATGGATTGGCTCTTGACGCTCATGGAGTCGTCAGAGGATTGACTACCATCGTTTCCTCTGGCAGTTTCATAGTTAGGGATGTAACTAGGGGATGAAATGATCGTGGATGTTTTTGGGGTGTTATGAATGAGGGCTACTGTTGTTGTGGTATGTGTGTTTGTGTAGGTGGTGGTGGTTGTTGTAAAGGTTAAGAAGGATGGGTATAGGGGATCTGAGATGGAGCTGTATAGTGAGTCGGTGGATATAGGACTGAGTTCAGGGGTGTTAAATGGTGCAGTGAGATAATCTGGTGGGGTGATATTGGGGGATGAGTTATAAATTGAACTTTGGTTAGGTGTGTTAGTATTAGTTTTTGGTTGATTGTTTAGTAGTGTGTTAGAATTGTTATCTACCTCTGTATAGTTAGATTGTACCTGTTTATGAGTGTCTGTATTATGATCAGTGTCTGGCAGTGTGGCTAAGTGTGTATAAATGTTTTGGTGTGCTTTATCCAGTAAGGGTGGTGCTTCTTGATCGGGTTTTTCTTCTTCATGGTGACAAGATATTTGTGTGCTATGCGGGTAATACGCTTTGTCAATCGGTCGAACGGTGTACAGATCGGAGATCAACACAAACAACACTATCCGCGAAAACTACGTATCGTATCAATCCAACTCTTCACGAATATGATAATAAACGAAGACAGTTGTGAACTCCAATTTAAAGGGACACGACATCCAGCGGAAACCGTTTCGGGATTTGTCGGGTACGCATTAAATGAATTTGACCAAGCTTACTAAAAGATAGGCTAGCTCATTGGAATTGACAAGTGCTACGTCACGTATTGACCTCGATGACAGCTTCGTGTGGCAGTTTTTTCCTCATTGTATAGAATAAAAGTTTCTAAATTATTCTTTCAGTGTGCAATTCTATCCTAACCAAATATATACCTTACATATAAACATAGAAATACTTCATGTGACACATTACAAAGCAACCTGTGATCTTGGGTACTGACAGTCATCCGAGTTTGGTAGTTCTATCAAGACAGTGTTGCCCATTTTTCATTATTGGCCTCTCATTCTAATGTTACCTTCTCCGTCTGATTGTTACATTGTGGCAACTGCTCGAGAATTCCAATTTAAATGTCGAGGTCAATGGCGCCATTGCTAAAAGATAAAAGGTATTCCGCCGGCTGTCCTATCTTGTTAATTCTCTAATCTTTCACAAAACCATACTTTCACTCTCTTCAATGCATAGATAAACTACACATTAAATAGCACACTCAATGTTAAAATTTTGAATCACAAAACATCAAGAAGGGACATCCTTTGGAGGGATACGTTACCATGTGTAAATTTAAATATGCATTTCTCCCATTTACCTACTTCATATTGTTATGTATTACACCCCCTTGAAACTGGAAATTGCTACGCCTATGCCCTAATAGTGAGTGACTGAAACTTGTAGGAGGAGTATGGTGAGAAGATTCTGGATCAATCTAGAGGTAATTCCAGAGTATATAAGGCGCGATTAACGGCGCGGAAGAAGAAGTTTAGTAAAGAGAAGTTTATTAAAGTAACGGTCGATAAAAAGTGAGGTTAAATAATATCAAGTAAACAAAGTGTAAAGGTTATTTTGGAAGTATTGTATAGTCAGTAAATTATTAAATAAAGTGTTAGTGTTTATATCTTGTTGAAATTATTTTAGGATTCACGGATTCATACAGGGTGTTTCCTAAAAGGTGGAAAACACGCAACAATATCAAATTGGAGGCCATGAAACAATTCGTTAAAGCTCTACCCAAGACTGGTGACTGCTTTAAATACCTCTGCACAAAGTTTCTGCATTTATCACAGGCAACTCTGAAAGAAGGCAATTTCTGTGGGCCCTGATATACGAAAACTAATGTTTGATGATGAATTTCAATCCACAATGTCAGGTGTTGAAAGAGAAGCTTGGAATGCTTTCAATAAGTGACCTCTAAATTTCCAGGGAATCTAAATGACCCAAACTACATCAGCATTGTCGAAGATCTCAAAAAAAAAATGGAAAAACTTTGCTGCCTCATGATCATGAAAGTTCACTTTTTATATTTCCATTTGGATTTTTCCCCAGAAAACTTGGGATCTACCAGTGAAGAGCAGGGTAAACGTTTCCACCAGGACATAAACATCATAGAGAAGAGATATCAGATATCGAGAGAATCTAGGTGTATCTAGTAAATGCAAGGCCATCAATGTGGATTAAATTAATTGAAAATACATTAGCACTGTCATTCTTTGTAAATAAACTTAATTTGGAATAATAAAACCTCTTTAAATATTTTTAAAACACATCTCTACATTGAAACATAATCTTTATAGGATTTTGCAAAGATCAGAAATATGTAACTATCTATGAGAACAAAAAGAAAAACTATGTGTAAAATATTAATGAAATCTTTGCATTCTTTCGACAACCTGAATTCTGGTTATGCTAGCAAATTAAAATCCTAAAATGAATTTGTCTAATTTCTTATTTGAAAATTTTCATTCTAACACTAGCATCCACACAGTCCCCTACGGCCATTAAGATTAAACTATTATCTACATAACCCCCTACGGTCATGAATATTCAGTTAAAAATGAGAACAAAGGCCTAAAATGAATTTATTTACCTACCTTGTCTTAAAAAAATTCATTCTAATGGAGTACATTTTCATAAAAGATAGATTTCATGATTATATAATTAAAATGAAAAATTTTTAAGAATCTTCATGGCCGTAGGGGGTTATGTAGAAACTAGTTTAATCTGTATGGCAGTAGAGGACTGTGTGGATGCTAGTGTTAGAATGAGAATTTTCAAATAAGAAATTAGACAAGTTTATTTCAGGATTTTAATTTGCTAGCTTGACCAGAATTCAGGTTATCGAAATAATGCAAAGATTTCATTAATGTTTTTAGTTCTCAAAGACAGTTATTTATTTCTGCTGTTTGCAAACTCCTATGAAGAATATGTTTCAATATAATTATAAGCAAACAAATAATAATTCACTTTTAAACATCTCTACATTCCAAAATAGCCATATTCATACCTATTAAGTTGAAAATATTGGATCGAGTTGCGGTAAAACGATAGGTGATGGAGAAAAACTGATGTTATTTTCAGATTCAGCACCCTTCAAAGATAAATAATAAAAAAAGTTTTTATAGGAATTTTTTTTGCACACCTTGTGTTATTTATGTATGTTTCGTTAATCAAATAAAATCAGTTTTTTCTAATGTTCCGGCTTAATACTCAATCATTTACATTATTACAATGTCATATAAAATCAATTAACTATGGACGATTTTAGTAGGTATTTTTTCTTCCTTTTGGTGTTTTCTGCACCACATATATTTTCTCTTCCAAAAATAGTGTTCAAAAATTACAATATAATATATATTACTAAAAAATATCCTCTATGCCTGTGACTCTCTTATCAAAGGAACAGTTAGAGCAAGGTACATTATTTTTTATTCTTATTTGCATCATTTGTCAAAAAACGCCCTCTAACTATGTCTTTGTAGTAAGAGTCATTGTCGTAGAGGCTATTTGCAAATTTTTTTAAATGACATTATTTTTCAAATGGGAAAATAGTAAAACCATGCTGGATCAATGTGACCATGAAACTAATAAGAAATAGCTTTGGTGTAACCGTAAGTCTAAAATACAACTACGACAGATAATATGATGCTGTCAGTTTTGCCATACGGCAAAGGGAGGTCATCTAGAATAATGCACATGTCACAAAGGTGTATTTTGTAAGCTATTGTGTTCTCTTTTTGTTATGTTTGTTATGTTTAATTTTCTGATATCTACATTTGGGATGCGTGAAATTCCATGTATTATACTCAGAATCAACGGCCAGAAAGAAATAAACGAATAGTCAGAAAGTAAATATTCTAGTCTTTTTGCGAAGTTTCTTTTAAATAATGCTAAACATTTTCTATCCTTACTGCTTACTTTCTTAGGTGCAAGAGTTTTCTGCCACTAATAAATTCTATGTCGTAGTAAAAGTATACATTTTGCATACAATTATTTATTTATGAACAATATGAGTCACGATATTGTCTTAAGAATGCAATAATGCAAATCAAACTGCGTTTTTCTCCAATAAAAAATTCTCATAACCCAGTTGTTTGCACACAATGTATCGTCTTGTAATATTACTTTTCAGTATAATTAAACAAAAGTAGCCTTCTCTCCGGTGAGTTAATGAAAACGTTTTCCAGGAGTAATTCGACCGCGTACGCTCGTCATTGGAAATAAATCGAAGGCTATGAAGACTTGTTGGAAGAACTTACAACGCTAATAAAGTGGAGCAAGATCAGCCAAGCCCTCCTGTGACATTGCCTTTAACTAAATGAATTTAGAGAATATTTAATAAAAAATAATTTTTTATATATGATGGATATTGGATATGCCTCGGGGCCGTAGTTTTATTATATATGCCCTTGACAATTACACGAAATTATAATAAATGCTTTTAATATTTTCAAGTTAAAAAAATGACCATGTTCTCTACTTAATAAGAACAAAATATTTGTTAATTTTCTATCATGAATTAATTGCCCGAGAAAGGCCTTAAAAGTGACGGTATTTAGTCACATCAAAATGGAATTCGTTTCTTAGTAAATGTCATTACCATCGCCGTTCCTCATGGTAGTGTCCAAAGCATTCCTTCTTGAGCTGAATTTTTATAATACTCCTGAAAAGCTTCGCTTCGAGAGGTCTTTACGTTCTTAGCACCATTAATATATTTTACAGTACAGTAGAGAAGTACAATTTCACTGCACTTTCAAAATTTGATATCAATTTCCTGAGTACCATAACAATTAGAGAGAACTATATTGTTGAAATTGCGTTAACACAAAATGACAAATATTTTCTTTTACTTTGTAGACAATATACTTACAGTGTCCCAGTAAGAACTCCTAGGCCGGATATATTCTAAGCGAATAGAGATATCTCAATTCTGTAAAAACCAATTTGTAGAGCATAAGGAAAACTTCATTTTTGAATACAATTGTTTTTTTAATATATCAGTATATAGATGGCGCTGTGCTCTAAAGAAATATTTCGATGGGAGAAACTTTGAAATGGAGTTTATGTGAAAGAACATGCATTTCTAAGCAGATTATGTTCTAAACAAAAATACCATAAACCTAACCGTTTTCGAGATATTTGGGTCCAAATGTTCAAAATATTGAACAATTGTAATCTCTTCAACATTTCAGTCCTTTAAGTGGGACAATCTGTATTTAATTTAAAAATTTTAGAAGAAAATATTTAAAGAATTTTTTATATAACTGCTTTGTTATTAGGTTAGATTATAATTCAAAATATTTGATATCTAGTGAGTGTAATAACCCTTATACTTTATAAATTAAATACAATTAAACTTACCTTTGGAATAATAGTTTTGACATTTCTCAATTTCAATCACATTTTGTTTATTGGTGTGTAAATAGAACTGAATTATTGTACCTAATTATTATTTTCTTTGTGAATATTTGTTATTAAATATGGTTTCTCATACAAATGAAGATAAATTAAACATGATTTTAATTTATGGGGAATGTCGTAAAAATGTTTCAAGAGCTGTAAGTTATACGAAATACGTATTCCTGACAGACCTTTACCAGATCGGAAAACGTTTGTAGGTTTGTGTTTTAATTATAGAGGTTTTAAGAAACCAAAAACAACGAAGAAAAAGAACTGCAACTGATGAAAATATTGCATTGGTATTACATCAAGTAGAAAATAACCCAAACATGTCAGTACGCAAGTTGACGGATGAAACAAATATTGCACGTTCCACCTGCCACAAAATTCTTAAAACAAACAAATTTTGTCCATATAAAGTTCATTTAGTTCATCATTTGATTCCAGGGGACAATGAGCGGAGATTAGATTTTTTGGGGCAATTTTCAATTCTCTTAGAAGAACATCCAAATCTTTTAGATACAATTATGTGGAGTGATGAAAGTCGATTCCACAACAATGGAGTAATCAAAACACATAATTGTCGTTACTGGTCTCAAGAGAATCCTAGGTGAATGAGACATACCAGGTACCAGAATCGATTTGGAGTAAATGTTCGGTGTGGTATCGTTAATGGTTATATTTTTGGCCCATACCTCTACCACGAGAATTTAACAGGTGAAAGATATTTACAATTTTTGCAAAATGATTTACAAGTACTATTAAGGAATTTGCCCGCTCAGTTGGATAAGATGTGGTTTCATCAGGATGGAGCAGGCCTACATAATAATCACAACGTTGTTAGTTATTTAAATCAAACATACAAAGGAAGATGTATTGGTACCAATGGAGTACTTAGATGGCCCGCTCGATCTCCTAACATTACTCCATTAGACTATTGCTTATGGGGATTTTTAAAACGTGAAGTGTACAAAGAACCAATAGAAGACATGGCAGATCTTTATAATAAAATTTATGCTAATATTGCCGCCATTAATCGGCATACATTATTAAAAGTTTGTAGATCTGAACTAATTAATAGGTTTACGATATGTGCTAATGAAAATGGCAATAATTTTGAACACCTATTAAAATAGTTATTTTAATTTCATTAGTTCGTAAAAATTGTTTCGTAATTTTTTTTTTTATTGCTTCAAACATTTGAATATGATAAATAATATTTTTAATTTCTTTTTCCAAGAGTTACTTCAAATTTAAAAGTGAATTATTTATTATTTGTTTGCAAACAAATAATAAATAATTCACTTTTAAACATGCATAGCGTATATAGGCTCCAATACTAGTTAGATAATAGATAGGTGAAGATCTGTTGTTTTTTATCAGTCAATGTCAATTATAATTATTTTTTAAACTTATTCATGGAGATTGTCTTAGTTTTGCGTGGAACATCGTTATGAGTGGCTTTAGGCTTTTCTGATGAGTCCACAATAAGGACGAAAAACGTTTCAAAGGCTAAGCATTTCCAAGAAACTGAATGAGATTTTATGAAAATGTAATTCATTAGAATGAAAAAATTTTTAAAGACAAGGTACGTAAATAAATAAATTTCAGGCCTTTGTTCTCATTTTTAACTGAATTTACATATCGTAGGGGATCATGTGGATACTAGTTTAGCCTGTTTAGCCGTAGGGGACTAGGTTGGATGCTAGTGTTAAAATGAGAATGGCAAAAAGAATTTTTACTTGTTAGCATAACCAGAAGTCAGGTTATCGAAAGAATGCAACGATTTCATTAATATTTATATATATATAGTTTTTCCTTTAGTTCTCATAGATAGCTTTTCTTTCCACTGTTTGCAAAATCCTATAAAGAATATGTTTCATTACTTCAAATATACTTAATTCATAAGATATGAAAATTTCTTCTAATATTTTCTTCTAAAATTTGTAAATTAAATACAGATTGTCCCACTTAAAGGACTGACATGTTGAAAAGATTACAGTTATTCAATATTGGCAAACGCCAACATTTGGACTCAAATATCTCGAAAACGGTTAGTTTTATGGTAATTTTTTTTTTAGAACATAATCTGCTTGGAAATGCATTTTCTTTCACATAAATCCCATTTCAAAGTTTCTCCCATCGAAATATTTCTTTAGAGCACAGCGCCATCTATATACTGATATATTAAAAAACAATTATGGTGAAAAATGGAGCTCTCTTTATACTCTACAAATTGGTTTAACAGAATTAAAATATCTCTATTCGTTTAGAATATATCCGGCCTGGGAGTTTTTATTGGGACACCCTGTATAGGAGGCCACTAAAGAAACGGCTTGTAAAAATTATTAGTACTGTTTTCTAATGTTCCCAATATTATTACGTTAAATCAGGCCAATAATTCTTTGGTACAAAACTTTAAACAAAAGAAGATTCTTGCTTCCACTTTAAATATTTATCGGTTTAAAGTAGGATTCTATAAATTTTGAAATTTTATTATAATTTAACATTTAAAAATTCTTGAGTGGTTCAGATGACGTATACAAAATTGTAAAATCGGTCCTATACAATTATTTTACATAATTTTAAGACATGACGTTTATCACGTATTTTGTAAGCTTCCCAATATTTAACCTTATAAATAAATTATTTTACGTCTGTCTTCTAAACTGACGTTCCCTGTGGTATATTACAATTACAAAAATGCAAAAGATATGCTGCTAAAATTTTAATTCGAACTTTCGTAAATTTCTTTCGTTTATTGATTCGTTGAACGCTCCACGATTATTTAAGTTTTATGTCACGTAAATATCGTATGTAAGAAACTTAGATATATATTGATCGTAATTTTACAGCTCTATCAAGTACACGTTTTCTTATTTCAGATATTCATCTGAGATTTTTCTTTTTGTTAAACTAAGACTATCCCTTTACGGAAATAAAATTACTTCCACTTTTTTTACTTCCATTTAATTTTTATTTATTTCTTAAGGTGGCCATTCCATAGAAAGACATTCGATAGGGAAATATTAACTATTTTTGGCCATAACTTTTTTTTCATAGTACGTATTGTAGCATGTTTTCCACCTTTTAGGAAACACCCTGTATGAATCCCTGAGTTCTAAATAATTTTAACAAGGGGTAAACCACCAACACTTTATTTAATAATTTACTGATTACAAAATACTTCTTAATTAACCAAAATAACATTTACACTTTGTTTACTTTATATTTAACCTCACTTTTTCGCTGTCAAGTTTCACTTTAATAAAACTTCTTCCTCTGCGCCGGTAATCGCGCCTTATATACTCTGAAATTGCCTCTAGATCCATCCAGAAAACAATCAAGAATCTTCTCTTACCACAGTCTAGAAAACTCTATTTCTTTCTACAAGTTTCCAGTCACTATTAGGCATAGGCGTATCAATCTTCAAGGGGGTGTAATACATAACAGTATATTTAAAAAACTATAAGATTCCCTAAGTAGAACCTTAACAAGATTATTACTATGAATTTTCACTCAATAATTTCAGTGGTTTGCAAAATAGTTAGATTTAAATTTAAAAACTATACTAATCTTCCTATTTCGTAGATTTAAATTAAACTGTTTTGCAAACGACTGAAATTATTGAGTGAAAATTCATAGTAATAGTCTTATTATAGTTCTACTTAGGTAGTCTTATAGTTTTTTTTAAATATACGTACTAAGAAATAGAAGTCATGGCCAAAAATAGTAAATATTTCCCTATCGGATGTCTCTTTCTAGGGAATGGCCACCTTAAATAAATTTAATTACAAGAATAATATAATTTTTACATAATAAACATAATAATAGACTAACTCCGTCGAAATTCGAAGAAATGGAGATGTTTGAATTCCAGATATTCGAGAAATAACTTTTTAGGTAGATATTTTTTAACTTGATTCAACGTAGAAGTCTCACCTTTTCTTACAGAAGTTGATAAAACTGAAGAAGTACCATCACTTATTCGCGTTTTCAAACATCCCATACAGCACAAGTAGGTTCTGTAAAAGTGCAAATAATATATGCGCGGAATCTTCAGAATATTCTTTCAAGCTACTCTAAATATTGTGCGTTCTATGCATATTAGAAGTAGACTGTTTTCCGCATTCCCAGAACGTTCAAGGAACATATCGCTTAATGTATCTGGCATGTTCCATGCACATATATAAACATGTTATTTTTCAGGTTTTCGCGAGTATTGAACAAAGGTATTATTAAACTTCCAGTGTTTCCCCCATAGTGGATAGGCTACCAGAGAACTTTGGTTGCCTAAGCGACATTTCGGCAGAATCACATATGTTATTTTCAAGTTCTCGCTGATAGTTGCGACCAACGAGAAGCAGCTATTGGCAAAAACCTGAAAATGGCAAACATGCTGAAATGTTGTTTAATCAACCATGACGGCTCTAAAAGCCTATCAACCACGCGGAAAACACCCGAAGTTTAATAACACTTATTACATACCCTTGAGAAAATGAAATAAATAAACTACAAAATAAACCTTATCAATATTATTCACTTTCAACTAAAGGTGGCGATTTCCAAGAGAGAGACATCCGATGGGGAAATATTTATTATTTTTGGCCTTTGGTACGCATATTTTAAAAAACTATAAGACTACCTAAGTAGAACCATAACAACACTATTTTCGAAACAACTGGAATTATTGAGTGAAAAATTATAGTAATAGTATTGTTATGGTTCTACTTAGGTTGTCTTATAGCTTTTTAAATATGCGGTATGGCCGAAAATAATAAATATTTCCTTATCGGATGTCTCTCTTGGAAGTCGCCACCTCAACTTTTGTATAAACATGCATGTTAAAAATATAACTAACTAAAAACGAAATGGTGATTATTTCCTCATTTTTTTTACAATTATAAATATGTTTTATTAAATATTGCTTCATCCGTCTTAGAACCAGCATGTTGTACTGAAAAGATAACTTTATAATGCACAGCTTATATTGACAGATGTGATTGTGTCGCTTTCAAGTTATGCCACATTGAACCGATATATCTTAATCAAATGTCAATTACACGAAATAGCCAGACTCATACTAACTTATATCCATAAATGTATAATTATCCACGCTTCAATTCGACACAATTTCGCACGATTTTTCACAGTTTTAACCGAGTGCTGCTTAGCTTCCCTTATTTATAATTCATTGTCTCTGTTCGAGGATTACCTTGTACATTTCTTTTATCAAAGTATAGAAATAAAACTATATAAAAAAAAATTAAAGCTTTTATCTGAAAAATGTACTAAAAAGTAAAAAAAAAAAAATATTTTTTAAATTCATACATCTGGAAACCAAGCATTTTTTTATAGGCAGTTTAATGTTTTTCAAAAATTATAGATAATTTAACAAACACTTAATTTTTCTGTGTCAATGCAGATACACATCAATTTAATTATCAACGATCAAGAAAATCTATGACATGTATACATTTACATCTTGTACACTTGATGTCGGTAATATTTAAACAGTTAAGAAATCATGTTTGACTGCCTCTGTTCCTATAAGTACGTTATACAGACACGTACCTATTCCACTAACAAAATTAATTACCACGCTAGCCTAAAGTTACGTAATTTATATAATATACGTTACAAAGAGTTGTCTGAAGACGATACCAGCAAGAGTGAAAGTATGAACTTAAGCCGCTTGAGAAGAATAACCAATGAATTGTTTACTTATATTACCTATACATCATGTGTACAATATACTGACTTAACAGTTAAGTAAAGAATAGCAAAGAAACTGACGTTCTAGACAGCCTTGCTGAAAAAACAATTCTTTGTCACACCTGATAAATGAAATGTAAAATTACGTTCAAATTAAGTAACGACTATCATAAGCAAGGCTCATATTATATTTCAAACACCTACTGAAGCAATGAGATTAATCAGGATCATAAAAACGACGAAGTAGTGGAATATTCATTATTGCCAGCTACAGTATATATTTGGTAACCTAGAAATGGCAATGGTTCTTTTATATGTATTTTACTAATGCGATTTTATTATCTTCTTTAATTAGACGACGCCGCCGAAGTCCCTTTTTACCTACACTGTAGCAATTTTTGGCATTTACGTCAACATTTAATAAAGGGAAAGGGTAGATCATCCGAGATCGCAGTTACGCAATTTTGCAAATCGTAGTGTAAATAAATACATGTGTGTGAGAGTTCAATGTTACATTCTTCAATCTCTCATCTTCGTGTGAGTGTTTATTATAATAAACTGACCACATTAACTTTAGACATTACGAAATTCCCTAAAAGAAGTAGCCTGAGCCCTGATCATGAGATATGATGGATTTTTTTTTATCAAAAAATGGAAACATTGCTCTGTAATACAGAATAAACTAGAACAAACCCCAGATATTATTACGCCACTACTGGTATGAAGCAGAACTTTGATATATTTAAACTAGCACCTGAGATGGTACTGTGTAGAGACTGTACTCGTTAGACGCCTATATTGTGGAAGTTCGGCACTCATTTCAGATATGGCGTTAGGTACTAGAAAGGACTGAAATATTCGAGGAAGACATTGTGTGGGTATGTAAAGGCGACCTGGTTAGCGACGGGGTAGTTCTGATTGGAAATAGGAAGCGAACTGGAACAAAGCAATGAGAGAAGTGAATTAGCAAGTAAGAAATAGTATAGTATGCGTAATTGCTAATAGGCCAACTGTCAAGAGACGGGTGAGACGCGACACGAGGTAAAAGGCAGAGCCGGATTACCGGTATTGTTGAATTAAAAATATCTACACGCGTATTAAAACACATCAAGAACTAACTGCTGCCAGTTTCCACGGTCCTCACTGTTGTTTGCACGCTTTGGCACGGTACTTTAACAGCCCATCGTACTTCAGTATGTGCCCCTTAGCGGGATGCACTCGGCGTCCGCCTCTTTGGCGCTTGCCGTAAGTTGAATACTGTGTGCATCTGAACTTGCCCCGATGTGGGCTGACTATTGTATAGATGGATTATCTGATTCAGGCTGGAAAATATGTATGAAATGTGCTTTTTGTGGTTGATAAATACACCTGGGTGGCGTCGTTTGTGTTAGTATTAATATGGGAAATGGGTAAAAAATACATGTGCTCTCGTTTTGTGGCATCTTTTTGACAATAGGTGTTAATAGGGTTAAGTGACTGATGGCTCTTTTGTCATGTGTTTTTAAGTGTTGTAGTTGAAAGTGTTTTATATTGAGGTTATTTGTGGACTTATTGAGTATATTATTTTGTGATGTGATATTTTGTTTATGTATGCATATTTTTTGTTTTGTTTTTATTTTTTGTTATGTATTATGTATTAATTTTTTTGTATGGCTTTTTTTGTGTGAGTGTTGTTTTTTTTTTATATATATTTTGTCTATTGTTTATTTTTTTTTTGTGATTTTTTCATATAACAAGTTAGTTCGACCATGTTAGGTGATGGCTGGAGAATAAAGGTAATTGATGGATGTGTGTTTCGGAGGGTCATGAAATTTAGGGGTAAGCGGATCTTTAAGGGTAGGGTTGTCAGAGTGTAGTAAGGAAAAAGCGAAATTGGGGATTTGACGACGGTAGATGAAATTATTTAGTGTAGGAGTGCCAGTGAAGTTGTGTATGATGCTGGTATGTGTGCCTGGGTAGAAATTGCCGCAGATTCGAAGAGCCTTATTTTGTAGGACTTGTAGTCTCTGTTTCTGTACGTCTGTGAGTAGTGGATACCACGATGGGGAGGCGTATGTGATAACCGGGCGGAGATAAGTTTTGTATAGAAAAGTGGCCGTATGGGGGGGTGAATTCTTGAGGATAGTGTATAGTTGTCTGAGTCTGGCATAAAAGTTTCTACAGACGTGATCGACGTGTCGAATGAAATGCATCCGGCGGTCAATGTGAAGTCCAAGATATATAAAAGACTTGCACCATTCGATGCTAACATTGTTTATTTTGACTTTTTCAACAGGCGTAGTGAATCTTTTAGTGAGGCAAGATATTTGAGTTTTGTCTGTGTTGACTAGGAGACCCCAGTTTCGATAGAATTGTGTAGTTATATCAGTTTGTTCTTGCAGTAATTGGGTGAGGATGCTAGAATTTTTAGAGGTAGCAAGAATTGCTGTGTCATCAGCATATAGACACTGTGTAATACGGTGATCAATGGGGGGTGGAAGATCGTGGATATACGTTGTAAATAACACAGGCCCAAGTGCAGAGCCTTGTGGTACACCAGAAAAGATGGGGATGGTAGGAGAGCACGCCTGATTGACCGCAACTCGGAATGTTCTGTCGGATAGATATGACTGTATTGTTTTAACAATACGAGTGGAAATTCCCGAGATAAGGAGTTTATAAAGCAGTCCAGGGGGCCAGACTTTGTCAAAGGCCCGCTCGAGGTCAAGGGCGACAAACCCCGTGAGTTGACCTCGGTTGTTGTTGGTGGTGGCTATTTCACTGACGCGGAATAACTGCTGCGTGGTGGAGTGGCTTTGTCGGAACCCAAACTGAAACTGATTCTCAGATTCAGCCTGGGTAAGTTGGAGTTGAATCTTTTGAAGGAGAAGTGTATCTAGTACTTTAGCTAAGGATGAGAGAATACTAATAGGCCTGTAGCTTGATATGTCGTTGGCAGGTTTATTGGCTTTGAGAATATTGACAATTTTAGAGGATCGCCATTTTTGTGGATAGTAAGTAAATTGTAAGCATGCATTACAAATTTTTGTCAGAAATTGGTAGGTTTTAGGAGGTAAATGCTTAAGTACAAAGTTAGGGACATTATCAAGCCCAGGGGATTTTTTCGAGTGAACTTTAAGAATGGCTGATCTAATTTCAGAAGGGGTAAAATATTGGGGGTCATTTTCTGGGAGCAAATTTAATCTGGTAAGTCTATCTATTAATGGGTTGACTAATTGAAACGTGGCGTCAGGTATGGGGTTAGGTTGAAATATGGTTGATAGATATTGGGCAAAAGCATCAGCTTTCTCCGCGTCAGTTTGAACTACCCCCTGCGGAGTTTCAAGGGGTGGTAGTTTATTGAATTTTCTAGTGAAGAGGCGGGGGACAAAATAAGGATCATTAGGATGGAAGGCAGCTAGTTTAGTAATATATGACTGTCTAAATAATTTAATGTCTGAGTCGATCTCTTTTTTGAGTTTATTTATCTGAGATTTTAAGATTGGACAATGGGTGAAATTATATCTCTTCCTCAGTTTATTTTTGTGTTTGATTTTATCGACTAGCTGCCGGGGTAGTTTAAGGTGATAGGATGCGGACGGGAATCTTTTCTGGCTTAATAATAAGGCGTTTAATATGTGCTCGGTAAATGCTATAACAAGGTTATCGATGTCTAGGGCGGAATTACAGACAGGATTGTATGTAATATTAGATTTAATGTGCTGCGTAAAGAGATCCCAGTCGTAGTCGTTTTCTTGAGGTTTTTTGTCTATAAGTGGAATTTTTTGATTAAGGGTTAGAACAGTTTTAACTCGGTAGTGATCGCTGTTGAGCGTGTGTAAAACTTGGACATCATAGGGTAGATTTAATTTTTTAGTAATTGTTATGTCAATTATTGAGAGGCCAGGGTAAGGCCTGGTTGGTTCTAGAGGAGCAATAATATTAATGTCAGGGTAGTTGTTTGTATAGTTGAGTAAAGCAATGCCTGCTTTATTAGGACGGGGAGAGACTAAGTTCCAGCTGGGATGTTTAGCGTTGAGATCACCAGTTAAGATATAATGAGAATTAAGTTGTGCAATTTTGTCGAGGTCTGAGATGTCGAGTGGTGAAGCGTCGCTTCGATAAGCAGAAATAATCGTGGTATTAATGTTGTTGAGCAAAATATTGATGGCACAGGCTTCAAGTGAGTTAAAAGGGGGTAACAGAACTTGAGAGTGATGAGGATTGCGTTTAATTAGTATAGCAGTGCCTCCTTTTGGTCTGCCAATTCTATCGGAGCGATAAATATGGTAGCGGGGTATATTGAATGACTTGCTGGGCTTGAGGTTAGTCTCGCATAGACAGCAAATGTCTATATTTTGTGTTTTAAGTAGAGATTCTAGCTCGGTCTTCTGTCTGATAATGCCATTGGCATTGAATTGAAGGAGGTTGATATAACTATTAGGGGTTGTATGTGGATTAGCCATTTTAAAATAAGGACATCAGAAACTCAAGGATTGTGAAAATTTTTTCCAACGAATCAGGTGTATTTTTAAGCTTGATTATTAGTAGTTTTAATTCGGTCCATATTTTCTTGAGATTAAAATTTTTAATAAAATTGAAGATTTCTCTAAGAGGATTTTCTTCTGTTATGTCAGGGTTAGGTGGGTCGTCAGTCTGTGGTTGATTTTGTGTTTTATTGGCACGGAACTGCTGCCAGGCTCTAATATTTTGTGTCGAAATGGCGTCGACGGCTTCCTGAGAAAGTGGAGGAAGATTAATGTCAGTAGAGGGTGGTGGCGGTTGTGAACGGGGTTGCCTGATGTTATTAGGCTGTCTTTGAGCTGCTGTGGGAAGTTGGGTGTTGTTTTGGGTGGAAACTTTAGGAGCGTACCTGGCTTTAGCCGCAACGTAAGCGGGGCAACCTTTATAGTTGGCAGGATGATCTGCACCGCAGTTTGCACATTTACATGCCTCTGCGATACATGATGAACCAGGGTGCGAGGTGCCGCATCTGAGGCACCTGGGGATGCGATTACACACCTCGGACGAATGTCCGAAGTGTTAACAGCCCATGACCTTCTGTCTCGCTTTATAAAGTAAGAGGTGAAAGACGGACGATATTGTTGGCGCCTTTTACCTCGTCTTGCGTCTCTTGCGCCGGAGCTTTTACCGGTTACGCATACTATACTTAATATTGTACCTATAAGTGTAGTAATACTTATTGTAAGTTGTTAAACAAGCGTTAGTGATATTGTTAATGAACCCTGTAAATGCTCCATTTCAAATCCATATAAATTTAAAGAAAAAATGAATTTCATCATTTACATCCAAAATTGTTTTAATATATTTATCACTTTGCGAAAGACCGGTAAAAGCCCTTTCACACCGTCTTTAGTCGAAAACACTATAAAAATAATTTCACTAAAAATGCACTCGAAAATAAATTTTTCAAATCGCGAACGGTGGAAAACCGCCTTTGGGCACCGTCGTTCGAATACCTTTTTTGAAAGTATCCTAAAATCGCGAATGAATTGTGTACCGCCGTTTGAATTCTTTTCGAAAGTACCCTAAAGTCTGCTCCGAAGGGTGGAAATCACAATCAGGATGTAGCGAGTAGTTATTTCAAAGGGCGATTTTTAGCCAAAAGTTCAAGGGGCGGTGTTTCAAATAAAAACCGTTAAACAGAATTATTAGTTCTAATAGTGGTGGAGAATACCGGAGTATTGTGGTTCAGACTAGGAAGTTCGAACCGCAAGAACGTCCAATAAAAATAGTCTTAAAAAGTAAAAGTCGGGAAACCGATTCCGACGGACCCAAAATAGCTCGTAAAAGACGTTTCAAAAGTTCGATATACATTTTACTATCATATCTGACTGGAAATCTCTGAATCTTTTTGTGAAGTTGATTGTTGCAATACCCTCGCCGTTGTATGAGTTACGATTCCTAGGATCGTAACATCTTGCCACGGGTGGTGCTCTCTGACAAGTTGTTTTCTGTACAATTAGCGTAGACTCACATATTTCTATTTTTTTGTATTTGTTGAATTTTACCTTCAATAAATGAATATGTATTTTGAATTCGATTCTTTATTGATGCACTAGATCTGCGACCTGCATGCGGTTCTGTGGCGTGGTAACTGCTTACCACGGGTTGACTCCGATCCCGTCGAGAAGGCGGCCTGTAGCAATCACAGTAATTGTATTCTTCATTTTTCGTCTTGGGTAGTCTTAAGAGTTACTAGAATTCCCCTTGAGAGTAGATGTAGCTAGACATCGTTGCGAAGGCACGGCTGGCGCCTGTCTATTATAAATCTTTATCGAGTCCCTCAGAGACGCGATATTGCGTTAATCTACATAGACACGTAACAATATTTACTAACTACAACCTGCATATAAAAGTCCAAAATCTGCATCGTCTAAAGCGCCGTGTAGTTATTTTCATGCTAATCTAATTATTCCTTATAACGCTCATACGCGGGCCGTATATGGCCGCCGTCTTCAATTTTTTATATTATGTTTAATTGATGTCATTTTGAGTACCAAATTCGTCATCTCCATTTTCACGCTAAGCTGATCACTCTTTACAACGCCCATACGCCACATTGCAGCCACCATCTTTAGTTTTTTACATTTAACACCGGAAACATCTATTTTTACCAGAATTATGGAACTGCACCAAATTTCAATTCTATCGGATTATTAAAGTGAGCTAAAATTCGATTATAAATATTGAACCGGAAATACATACGAATTTTGCAAGGTAAATAAAAGCCTTTAAAAATGCTTCACTTCACTTTCCTCCGAAGTACTGGAACCACTGCTCATGCCCTGTGTAAACACACAAACAGGGAAGCGCCTGGTGAAGATAGACTTATATACTAGTAATACATAATGAAACTATCCTATATTTCAAACATGGCTGCCTTAGGTCATCTATCACTTAATAATTAGTCTTTCCATCGTTGATTCCTAAAATGTCAGCTGATGATTGATTGAAAGCATTTTGTAATAAATTACACACGCAAACATATACATATAGTTACTTAATTCCTAACCTAGTTGTAAATTTTTATTACATTTTGTTAAAGGAGTATTTATGGCGAATCAAACCATATCTCGCTAAAGTGTGCATATTTGTCTAATTTTAAGTGAAAGCTTTTAATCACCTTTAAATATTTTTAAAATGGAGGAGGTTCACAATTCATCCCGTACGTTTGTTTTCTTAGCGGTGTTCAATCATTGTTTTGGAATTATTGAAATGATTTCTATGGAAATGTAGAGTATGTCCTGACGGTGGTCCCATATTAGCGTAGTAACTGGGGTTATATTACATGATGAATTAGATATTACCGTTGATATAGTACGGAGTATCTCAATTACCTTGCAGGCTCCGTCGATATTATAGTACCTTATTCAAATCGAGACTGTGCTTATCCTTCTCCTTTCTAGGTAGTTGTATCTCTTTCCCTATACATCACAAACAGGATATTTCACAATTGCACCTTTCTGAATTTTAGATTGAACTTCTCTACGTATCGAGTAATAAACCACATTATTTGTCAATACACTTAAACACTATATTTACAGAGATACTGAAAAGAAATGAAACAAGAAACACAAAAATTTAACGATGAAATAAATTAACAACAATAGTTGCTCAATACAAGAAAATGAAGTGGTCCGCAGCAATTTCAAATCTTGAGGTGAATCGCGGGCCGAACACTCTTAGGTTAATTACATCACATGAATGTACGTTATAACCGACAAAAAAACCGAACAAATTTACATAAACTCTAAAACTGAAAAGGGTTTGCGACACCAAAATGTATCTTCCTGTAGATGTTGACCGAAGAGACGTTAAACCAGAAGTGCAAATTTTACCTCGTCGAAATAATATCTCTTAAAAGTGGGTGGCACACCCTGAAAGCTCTACCAATTAAAACGTCCCCAACGCTAAACTTTACCTAATTTGAAAGTTGCACAACGGACCATGGAATTTACCAAAAATGATTTTATGTCATCAATAATTACTAATCTTTTATTATATCCTAATTTGCTCTGTACAACATTTATACCAGTAAGGCAGTTGAAAAAAACCCTTTCTCAATTACCATGCTTTTACATAAAACCTACCTTTTTTTTCTCAGGGCTCGTCTGTTGGAAAACTCCGAGGGCACTGCAGGACTTATTGTACTCTCCCTGTCATGCTTCACTCCGCCCACTCCAGTACCCATCTACCCCTAATCAGGTGATCTACCACCTACCAAAAAGTAGATATGGTCACTATAAAGGAGGCAGTAATTTTTACATTTTTTTTTTCATGAAAAAGTCATTAGTCTACATTAAGTTTTTTGGACGCCCCGTATAGAACTAAATGTCACCTAACCAAAATGTTAAAAGCGCCGCAGTTTGCAGCACATTTATTAAAACAAATTTGAAGGCTAAAAAGTGAAAACTGCAACATATCCCTCGATGGTATTTAAATGTTAAAGACCAAAATGTTTATACTTTCACTAAAAAATAATCTTTGCCGAATTAAGTGTTTACAAATAACCATAAAAACTATGAAACTGTTTTAGGTAGGTACGTGTGTTATTAAAATTTAACCAGATTCAAATCAAAATTAAAGGAAAGCGATAATTTACTTTGAGAAACGTTAAAAGTAAATTTAATAAGGTTTTTATGGAAAAGAAAGTGGTAATAAAGTTTAAAATGCAAGTATTTTTTCTAGTTTTCAATTGTCACAGCATCTGTTCGCTGCGTTGAAAATAAGAAAAAGTGCCCTACAGAATTTTCCAAATAAATGTTTGTCTCATTCGTTGCAACTGCTATTTTCTTCCGTAAACAGATACAAAATATGCAAATTCATTTAAAATTACTACTAACATAATAATATTAATCAACTTTATAAATAATATTAAAAATTAATGACGAACTATTTTTTTTGTGTGAAGCCATCTAAAGGTCAACAGTTTTTTAATAACTGATATTGCATACGACTTGTGAGGTATTCGACTCATCTGCAGGATATCTAACAGCAGATTATATAACATTCATTTTAATCAGAGAACTAATTAGGCAATTCATTACAAATACTAATATATTATTTCTAAATGTCAATACACCAGTAAATTTTATGTATTTTTGTGCTTATAGTGGCTTATATAGTCATATATATATACGGTATACTGAACATTTTAAATTAAAATGCCATTTCAAATAAAGTACGTAAATTGAGAAACGATATAATCTGTAGCGTATCCTTTTCCCTCATTTACAACATATAATCAAAGTTTTGTGATCCATACGTTATTCTAGTTGGCCTCCCTTTGCTGTATAGAACGTCGAACAGAATTTGTCGATGTGACCTGTTAGGTGTATAGCTTCAAATAAAAGTTCGTTCCTAACACCTGTTTACACTACGACATCTTTTCTATTTCAACCCCTGCGGTTGAGTTCCATGCATTATTTTAACAACTTTCAACCATTGGGGCTGTTGCTATGATATAAACGTATCAAAAAAAAAAAACTTATCTCTACAGGGTGTCCCAGAATTGACTTCACCTGTGCTTCCTGAGTTATGTCGGGCCATATAACCCAATTTACCTTGTATCCCTGAGGAAGTACAATCTCTTAAGGTAAATTTTTGTACAATAATTTCCGTTATATTGAAGATAAAATTTTCAAGTTTTCATGGGACCTGTATCTCTATATAAGCTTGGTAACAACTAAATATCTTTTGTTTCTCAGAATTTTTTCGTCGAGTCGGTTTCGGATGGCGTGGAAGGCAGGCGTGTTTTTTGTAGCTACTACGAAATTTCGAATAAACTCGGTTAAAACGCTGAGAAATCGTACAAAATTGTGTTGAATTAAAGCGTGGATAATTCTACATTAATTGATATAAATTACCATGGCAGCAATGCCTACCATACGCTGGCTAATCAATCAATCAAGACACAAATTTTTCGTCGAAATAAACTTCTCTATATTACCTGCACCACTCAACACTCTTCAAAGTTCAATTTATATCTATTGTTCTGCTAAAAATTTAATACAACCATCAATTTTAGTGTAATATCGACAAAATATTATTTTGTCCAACTTTAAGCGTTCGACTCATTGTATACTGGACGTAGTTTAATGAAAATATACAGTGAGACCACCGCCCGTTAATGATACTCTATATTTTGTAATAAAATATTATAAATGGTTTTAAATTATCACAAGCGTTTGTGTATTTGCAATTGGAGAAATTTTAAAAAGTCTTTCCTTAGCTTACACGAGATGTAGACTGCTGAAACTAATATGGAACCATATCTGAGCCACAACCTACAGTTTCCAGTAGATATCAGCTTTGAAATTAAAAGTTTGTTCAGGTATTTCTAGTCCACTCCAGGATGTTACCACTTATTACGGTGTAGTTGTTACCCATATACAGTAGATATCCTCAACAAAACAAACAGAATAAATCAATATTTCTTATTGATAGGAATCACGGTTTAATTCAATTAAAATTATTGACAAGAAAGTAAAAGGATTTAATATCAATACATAGTAGTGAAACACTTGCTCTTAAAAAACTGCAATACAGAAAAAGTATAAATAATCTGCTAATTCAAGGCCATTAACAAAAATAATAGCCGGCAAAAATCTTGGACTCTTTTAAACCATGCACAAATAAGGTATCAGATTCATTAAATCTGTATATTAACCTTATGAAAGCAATTTATTAAGTTTTTCTTATTAGCTTTTAAATTGAAAGGATGACAATTAAATTTTGGTCAATAATTTTACCAAAGAGAGAATGAAGATGGGTTGGAGCCTACATGGTAGCTCAAATAAGTTGCTTCTTTAGACCTTTATGTGCATAATCGATGAAGATATTTTTATATTAAAGGTGACCAATGACTCGGTATACCGGATGTTAAGATTAAGAGGAGATGGAGCAAGTTTACATGCTTGCTTTTGAATTAGAAATTGAACATGGAAACCAACTAATAATATAAAATAATAAATTTTATACACATAATACGATATATTAATATACTTAAGGTGACCATTCTCTAGAAAGAGACATCCGACAGGGAACTATTTATTATTTTTGTCCATAACTTTCTTTTCTTAGTACGTATATTTAAAAAACTATAAGAGTACCTAAGTAGAACCATGACAAGACTATTACTATGAATTTTCACTCAATAATTTCAGTGGTTTGCAAAATAGCTTGATTTAAATTTAAAAATTATGCTAATCTTCCTATTTCGTAGTTTTAATCTAGCTATTTTGCAAATCACTGAAATTATTGAGTGCAAATTTATAGTAATAGTAATAGTCTTGTCATGGTTCTACTTAGGTACTTACAGTTTTTTTAAATATACGTACTAAGGAAAAAGTTTCTAGGGAATGGCCACCTTACCAATATATTTATTGGGTACTCATCTAATGGAAAAATGTAACACACCAAGTTCCAAAAAAATATTAAGACATTAGGATAATATATTTTAAGAAATCCAAAAATTTATTGTCCATTTTATATCTTAATTTTAATATGTTTGGTTTGTATTTTTAACGTGTATCTTATGTATTTCATTACTTATATAATTTTTTATTGGGTTAGACATAAAACATAATTAATTTGTCTATTGACGTATACAGGGTTATTCATTTAAAGCGGGTATTAGACGTTTCTTGGTATCTGTTCAGTATAGAAATTTGAAAATTGGTCTAAGGGAGCTTTTGGAAATGGCGGATTTAATGAAAATATTTTAATGCATGTGTCACTTCCGTTTACACCGGATGCAGCACCAAACTTTGTTATTTTAAATGGAACACCCAATATTTTATTTCATATTTGGATTCTTCATAAAATTTTAGTTTGGGTTTATGTACCATAATATGCTCTACCACCTACCAATTTTCGAGATAATTAATATTTTTTGAGATTATTGACCGTTCCTTTCCTTCCGAAAAAAAATCGATATCTTCTATGTGACCGATTTAAAGACTTTCTTTTCAAACCCATATAAGCACCTTATGATCTAAGTAAAAATTGTCTTATATTTTCATATATGATACAGAGTATTTTATTTTTACAATCGAACATGGTTGGTTCAAAGGTTCACCCAGTTTTTTCAAATGGAACCCCCTGTATATTTTCACATAATTTAACAGAGAATTAAATTCTGCGTCAGTTAATATTAGCATTTACTATACCTATCTCTCTTTTTTTTATTATGGAAGAAGTTTTGTAAAATGGAAATGGAAAACAGGATTATTTTATATTAGACTTGTAACAAATACTTTGGAACAAAATTTACAAAATTAATGAACACATTGAATATAAATATTTAATGCAACAACTGTTCAAAGTGCCCTTCACTTTTCTGCTGACAAGCCAATATCCTGGAATTTAAGGCACTAACAGTGGCTCGGTGAGTTTATTTACTGAAATGCAGCCCGTACTCTGTTTTTCAGAACTTCTTTAATAGTAGCCGGGCTGGCATATACAATATTTTTGATAATACTCCTAAGATAAAAGTCTAAGAGGATCAAATCAGGGGACCTTGCTGGCCATCTCCAAGATCCTCGATAACCACACCACCTAAATTCGAACGATGCTTCTAATTCATCATACACTTCCCATGCATTATGTGGACCGCAACCACCCGTTTCATATTAGTCTTAATGTTTTTTGCCAAGATTTCATCTAAAATGTTATTTTTTCTTTTATTTGCACAGAGGCTGCTGAAGTCGCTAACGCTTCAAAGTCTTGGAAGGACACCGAAATGGCTATTATATTGTGACTGAAGAGGGCAAAAGAAAGAACAGAGAGGTTGTCAAAAAAGAGAGAATATTAGAGAATAGTAATAGATAATAATAATGATTAAATAAGTGACTTGTTTATTCAGTGGTTTATTTGTTGTTGCTCTGTAATATTTCTCGAGAGGTGATTGTTTAACTCTGTACTCTCATAAAGCACATAACTAATACGTTACGTTCTTCATGTCTTTTCAAAATGTTACATTTTGTTTCATCCGTATATAACAATATGTAGCACTTTTATGTATACCATATAAAAAGTCTCTCATAATAACTTTACCAAACACTCTTCTGGGCAGAAACGTTAGTTCAGTGTGTCAGTAATGAAAATCTGAAACCTGTTCACATAATATCGTATGCCCATCTCCAAGGAGAGCAACTTTTCATTTCATTCTAATAATAGCTCTCGGCTATTTAAATTATTTTAAATTATACCTCGGTGAACAATGTAAAAATGATAATTTTTTACTTCTTTTTCGATCATTAATATGTATTAAGAAGACAATTTGCATCTTTACATAATACTTGATTAGGATCTAGCTGTGAAATTGAATCGACGAAATTGTGTAATTTGTATGGCACTTTTGATACACAGGCATAGGCGTAGGAAGATGTTCTACTTATCAAATTTATTTTTTTGTAGACGTATTAGATTAGGTATAGTAGTTTCCATAGATAATTCAGCGATGCAAAAAAGCCTAAAGGAGACCGACCGCTTCTAATTAGTATACCGCCGGACAATAGTGTGAAAGTGTAATAAATTTATTCTTAAACTTTTATGACAAAGAAACAGTTACTGCACCCCTGGAAGTCCACGTTGACTAGATCGCTTATTTCAATGAATCGTCTATTTGGGAGGACAAATTTCAACCTATATTCAGTGGATTGGTCCACGTTCTTAACTCGTTAGGAAATATTTATGACAATTTTTTGCGATGATAATAAAAGAAGCCGAACCTTCTTTATGACTTTTTTTGTACATAAATTGAAAACTGATTGCAGCCGATCTCCTTTAAACTTTTTTGCAAGTTTTTTATCTGACTGAATTATCTATGGAAACTACTATATGTAGATATTACAATACCCGGAATATACGTAAGCTTGCCTCTTAGAGCCGATAAGTCGTCTAAATCAAGGTAACATTTGTATTTCTGTTTCTTCGAAAAATCTCAAGTTTGTTCATGTTGGCTTTATGTATGCCGTATTATTTTAAATACTTAAAACTTTCCGTTATTGATAAACAACATTACTAACAATGGGATTGTTATAGAAGTAAGGAAAATTTCTCTGTTGAGAAATTTTGAAAGTGCAATTAAAATTGTACTAAGAAAATACATTCATAATGAAGAAGACATAAAAACGCCTTTGACTAGGTCTTTAACAAACAAAATGGACACTATTTTGGAAAATAATGTTTTGGAAACTGCAACGAAATTTAACTAAAAATGCAATGAAGCTTTACCTTAGAAAGAGTTTTTGGAAACTACCGTCAAATATGTCTTATAAGAACAAAAATGGTCAGTCTAGTATACAATTTTTTGCATGAAAAATTGAATAATTCAATAGAAGGGTTTTGACACTTACAAAGAGCGGTATTCCTCCATAGTTCACGAGCTTTTGGAAAAAGCATTCAATAACGACTGAATTTAGCTTTTATCGTACAGAGTGGCAATTTAGTATAATTTAAATATAGTATAATTCTTGTAAAATACAAAATAAAAAGCGACACAGACGTCTACATCGCGGTCGCTCACAAGCGAGGCGAGTTTATATACCGGTAGTACATTTGAAAAAGCCAGATCTTAGTTTTCCTTTAAGTTTTTGTCAGTTAATGTATTTATCTAAATTAATAACTGCCGAATACAACTTACAATCCTCATCACACGGCATTTGCCTTCAAATGCCTGTACCCTTGTAAAAAGAGGGTGAGGTTTACAAAATATTAGTTTCGATAAAAACGAATTTTAAAACTTAACCCCATATTTCTTAAATTATATATATATTATCGACTGGTCAAATTTTCAGTGAAGAGTATGTGTATTTATTTCTAGACAAACCTCTAATTATTTACATTGTTTCAACATAGGCGTACGGAATGAAGTTGAAAAGGGGTTATGTACGTTTAGACAGAGGAAAAGGGTATAGGTCCAAATAGTAAGGTTATGAAATAGTAGGAACTGACTTGCTTAACTTCTTATAACTCGAGACTCGTATCTTTATTACTCTGTGCAGTTAGGTATACGGAAACTCTAGATGTCTGGCTATATTTTAGCACATTTATCTCAAAAATCGATTTTTTGGACCCTCATCGTTTTTAAACTGTACCCTTCATTGGGGAATAGCATAAATAACGAGGGGCCCAAGAATAGACCCCTGAGGAACACCAAACGTTTTGTCAGTCGTATATTAACTATAGACCAATATATATACGACACAAAATCATAATATAGTATTTTTATTACTTCAGGATATGGATTTTGTTTAAATTTGATGCTTTCTGAGATTTTGTATGGTACGAAGTATCTATAGATTCTTTGAATCTGAGTTTTTCATGCTGGCTTACTTTGCTTCATTTTTATTATATGTGCAAGTTGAAACAAACCTATAAAAAAGTTGATTAATATGTTAATAAGTGAAATGAGGGACTATAATTACAGCACATTTGAATAAATGAAAGGTAATTACTTCCCAAAAATGAAAATAGAATAGCTAGAAGAGAATAAAAAAAGCAACTAAATGTGTAATTAAATATCTGATAAGTTAATTAATTGAATCAAACTTAACACATTCAGCGTAAAGGATTTTTTTTAATACCTACAATCGGACTACCACTACCACGATATTCTAAAAACAGACACGGGTATCTGCCGTGCTCCTGCAATAAAACTTGAGTAGACCAGGCCACAACAGACACAGTATAATTTCATTACGAAGACACGTCGATTTCTGTTCGTTTATGCCTGTCTCCATAATATAATATCAATGCTCGAATCACGAGTTGCCTGTCAAAATTTCGACGCAAGCCGTGAAAAAATGTCTTCCTATGATGTCTCCAGTGAACTCTGTTAGTATAGAGTTCACTGGGTGTCTCCTGTTGCCCTGTATTAAAAATATCTTACTAGTGAGCCACAGTAGACAAAAAAGCAGAGACACTGTATGAAAAGTCTCATATCCTAATAAGATTTCCCACATATAGAGATTCTGACAGGCCAGAACAGACATAAGAAAGCACCAGTTAAAGGAAACGCGTATCCGCTTGGCATATTTTGACAGATTGTAAAACGGACACCAGTGTCTGCAGTGGCATGGCTGGCAAAATCGTGAACATACCGGTCTCTGCATTGGCGCTGAATGAATACTAATAAGACAAAATAATAATGTTAAAAGTAAACAACGCCATGTCAAGAATTTACAGCTGAACAGGGAGTCCTGCAGGATTCCTCACTATCTCGACTATTATCACATTTATTGTTACGACATAATGTCAAATATAATTATTTCACACTTATTCATAAAAATTGTCTTGGTTTTGCATGAAACATCTTAATGAGTGGCTTTATGTCTTTCTGATGAGCTCCAGACTAAGGGCGAAAAACGTTTCAAAGGCTAAGCATTTCCAAGAAACAGAATGATAGATTTCATGAAAATGTAATCCATTAGAATAAAAACATTTTAAGCGAAGGTAGAAAAATAAATTCATTTTAGGCCTTTGTTCTCATTTTTAATTGAATCTTCATGATCATATGGGGTTATGTGGATACTAGTTTAATCTGCATGGCCGTAGGGGACTGTGTGGATGCTAGTGTTGGAATGAGAATTGTCAAATAAGAAATTAGACAAATTCATTTTAGGATTTTAATTTGCTAGCATAATCAGAATTCAGGTTATCGAAAGAATGCAAAGATTTCATTAATTACACATAATTACTAATAATGATACATAATAAATTACACATAGTTTTTCTTTTAGGTATAGATAGTTATTTTTTCTGCTGTTTGCAAAATCCTATAAAGAATATGTTTCAATATTATTATCTCCTTGGCAGAAGGACCTAGGTCGATGGCCTTTTTATTGTATTGTATTACATTGTATATTAATGCAATCAATAAAGAACTATTATTATATTTATAATGTTAGAGGGAACATAGTAGATAAAAAGAAAAAAAATAATTAATTACATATTGCTATTTATATTCTAATATTAATTGTTCATTTCTATTTCATATGTACAATAATAGTTGGCTGAGTAGTTAAGCGTTTTGACACATTTCAGTAAACTCGGTTACATTCTAGGATATACAGAGCGTAAAACTCGCATACTTTTACAATAAGTAATCACCAAATTATATTACTATGTATTTTGAGGTCTGGTATTTATTAATATACAGTAGGTTATAGTTGAAAAATGCTAGTGAATATCTATGGCATTGTTTTTGCAATATTATTGTGATGCATTTAATAATAATATCTTATGAGTTGTATATTTTAATGCATCGCCATTGGATTATGTTCTTGTATACCCACGTCAGCTGGAAATGTAAAATAGTTGCAAATTATTATGGTTAATCTAGTGTATACTTGAAAATGATAAAGAAAGACCGACAAAGGAATAGTTCATAATACCATCGATGTCATTAGCGTCAATCAACAATTTTTAGAATCACTTTTTACTTATTGTAATAAATTGAATAATGTCTAACTACTCTTAGTACATTAATTGATAGGAATGATGTAAATTATTTATTTATAATAAATAATGTTAGTTTAATGAACAGCTCCATAATTAATTCAATAAAAGTAAATAAACATCATTTAACGGGCTCGGTTTTATTCATCAATGATTTATCCTGGTAGCAACGCTTTAGACTGAATTTCTCAATTGAGAATAGAAATACTGTACTAAACAGTATTGTCTCATTAGATGTTCCTTCATCAATTTTACTTCTACATTCACGTAGTGGAGTGGAAGGATACTAATCGTAAAAAAAGTTAAATTGTTTTTTTTTTTGAAATAGCTAGGATTAGAATGTCATAGTCCAATATTTATAAAGATTTCCATAACAAAAAATGTTATCTGAGGTTTTCCTTCAGTAACTGTTAGTGGAGGAATTATACATCACAAAACCACAAAAATCAGTTCTGAGGGTACCGCGCAACCCCCCAAAAAATCACCTCTTTGGTGAAAAGAGCCCTATTTCACTGATAATTCGTTAACCGTTGAGGATATAAAAAATTGCTCATCATAAAAAAGCAAGTTTGACTAATTGCCTAAAAAAAGTTCTCTTGTAATTTTCTTGTATATGCCGTGGTTTTCGAGAAAATCGATATTGTATTCTAATGTGCACGAATTTTCGTTTATTTGAAATTTTGCGCGGCCTATAGAAAAATTGAATTGCTCGAAAACCAAACATGCTAGGAAGAGAAATCAAAATAAAAAATAACTGACTTTAATAAAAGTTACAAATGCATTATCTTTTAGTTCAATGTAGTACTTCAATACAAAAAAGTTAGGAATAAAAATATTCACATTTACAAAACCAGCATGTTGAAGTTAGCCAAATTGTGACCAATTTTTTATTGTTTCCTAAGAATAAAAAAAGACCCAAACATCTTGAAAATTTAACTTAATTTTTTTAATGAGTTTATATATCATATAACTATTGTCTCTAATCATTTAATAGTTAAAAACTGTATTAAAAAATTATCATTAAAAAATGGAATATGCAGCCTTTTTTTGGATTTTTTTTTGGCTAACTTTAACATGCTGCTAAATTTGTCAATGTGAATATTTTTATTTCTTTTTCTGCATTGAAGTGCTGCCTTGAACTAAAAGATAATGCATTTATAACTTATATTATAGTCAGTTATTTTTTATGGGTCTGTGAATAGTTAGATGCACAAGAAATCAATATAGTTATCTCTATATTATATTGTTATTTTTATATACTAATACATATCAATAGCCCTCAAGAATGGCAACAAAAGAGAGTATTTTATATCCCCTTTCAAACCCATTTTGATTTTTCTTTCAAGCTTGTCTGGTTTTCGAGCAATTCAATTTTCTCTATAGACCGCGCGCAAAAAAATTCAAATAAACGAAAATTCGCGCGCATTAAAAATACAAATTTTGTCATTTTTGTCAATATCGATTTTCTCGAGAAACATGGCATTTACAATTAGTCATGCTTTCTTTTTTACGATGAGCAATTTTTTTATATCTTCAATGCTTAACAAATTATCAGTAAAATAACGCTTTTTTTCACCGAAGCAGTTTTTTTGGGGGTTTGCGCGGCACCCTTAGAACTGATCTTTGTGGTTTTGTGATGTTTAATCTTCGCACTAACAGTTACGGAAGGAAAATTTCGGATAACATTTTTTGCGAGCTTCTGGTGTATTTTTTACTTTACCGGCAGAACTATCGTGAAAGATCGATATTTTAAATTTGAGCAAAAAAAAGTATTTTCCGTATATCGGTCGGTCTATCTGTAACTTTTTTATGCGTACGTTTTCACTAGAAGTGTGTAAGATATTGACCTGAAATTTGATACAGGTATGTATTATAACGAGATCTGTTATCTACGAATGTGATAGCAGATCATTCTTATTCAAATTTATTTTCCATAATTTATTCTTGATATCACATATCAATCTCCAATAGTGCTACTCCTTTACTGCTGGTAAATCATTTATAATAAAAAATTACCCACAAATTTAGAAAATTATATAGTAAGGCCAATAAGAAGCGTAGTTAGTAGAGCAAGAAATAAGCGGCATTCTGGCTAATGGATAGTAGGTAGCTGTTATGTAATACCTAAGCGACACCTCGTTCTACTATATAATAGTAGATAAGCTACCGGACTTCTGGCTCCAAATCCAATGTATTTTCTTATGAAGGTTGATTTTGCAGAATTTTTATTTGAAACAATGGCAACGGTATCGATTCAGACTTTAGAGAATTTGAACTTTTGGGAAATCACTCAACCATTTACAATCTAGACAATAGCATATGAAGATTTGTGGGATTAATATATACTAATATATAATTTAATGAATGAGATTCGGAATAGTGGGAAACGATGCCTATATATAGTAATCATAGCCTTCTATATTTTGCTTAATAAGAAACATGATTCAATTTAATTTCTAAAGCGAAAATAGTGTTCTGTTTATCTAATCGGATGGTCGACAATTGGGATGCTGATGCTGATATATCTGATCCCTTGTAGTGACAGCTTCTTTTGCAGGGAAGTCTAACAGGCACTATTTTCGCTTTAAAAATTAAATTAAATCATGTTTCCTATTAAGTAAAATATAGAAGGCTATAATTACTATATATAGGCATCGCTTCCACTATTCCGAATCTCATTCATTAAATTATATATTAGAATACATTCATTCCACAAGTCCTCATATGCTGTTATTTAGATTGTAAATGGTTGAGTGATTTCACAAAGTTCAAATCCTCTAAAGTCTCAATCGATACCGTTGCCATTGTTTCAAATCAAAATTCTGCAAAATGCACCTCCATAAGAAAATACATGGGATTTTGAGCCAGAAGTCCTGTAGATTATCTACTTATAATCCCACATAATCGAGAAAAATATTAAGTCTTAGCCGCCTACCAGAGATGAAAACCACAACTAGGTTATTATGTGTAATTGGTACAATCGAACAAATAAAATAAATGTTTGAATGTAGTGCCTTTATACCTAATAATTTGTTCAACTACTGTGAAACTGGTGAAATGAATGTCATAAACGAACCTCACGAGTTCATCCTATCGCATGCAGTGGCGTCACATACATATTTACAATAGTAACGGTTTTAATGCAACGGACAAATATTTGGGACTGCGCTGCTATAATACGTGGAAATAGTGTTGCCAGATTTAAACATAATATTTTAAATTTAAGACATATGGTAGCTGATGCATAATTAACACAATCCGAGTGCTTTCATTTTTTCGAATTACGTATGTGCGAATTTACAAAATTCTTAAATCCGCACGCCCCTGGCTATTATAATAATTTTACCAATGAACTGCTGTTATATGTATGGCACTTATCGAGAAAACAACTTGCGAGTTGTGTACTTTAGGTTTTACCAACGATTTTGTTTTTTGTTTCAAAGAAATCGCCCAGGAAGCTCACAGTTTAATCTGTAATATATGCACTCATAAATGAATTTATTATATATGTGTAATGAGTAATGCACTTCACAGGACATCGCTCCTAGCCGTGACTTCCTTTGCAGGCGACGGAACGTGATTTTCCAACTCGTCCTCTTCGTCTGGTGTAGTAAAAATAACGGAAATCAGAGTATTACCCACAGTTACTTAAATATTGTACTTGCATGTATACGTATTATTAAAAATGCAGGGACGGATTTTTCATTAAAGAAAAAAAAGACGATATTTAAAAGTATCTAGGTTTTGCTATAAATAATTACTAGATGTTGGTAGATTGTACATTTTCAACAATTGGTAATATATTACCTGTCTAAAGTTTTTTATTTTGATAAATTAAAAAATCAACTAGTAGTACAGGGGCGGTGGCTTTCTGGGCACGTCAAGTATTATGCTGTATCAAATATTTTTATTTTATGAATGGTTATAATTAATAAAATAAAAATCGATGTCTGGTGGGACACCTCTAGTCAGGTACATCATGCGTTGTCAAACTTTATAAAAAAAATATATTTATAGCGCGTGATCATCATAATTTTTTATAGATTTAGAAAAAACGTATATCTTGACGAATAGAAAAACTGACATGTGTTAGAGGTCAGTTTTGTCTATTCGATAGAATTAACTAACTCACATACAAAATTCATATAATGATGAGTTCTCAAAATAGCCACCTGGATTCAGGACTATAGTGTAATGTATATATTTTAATCAAAATATATTTAGTCAAATTTTGCAATATTTATAAGACACTCATAACCTGGAAGTAAAATATACATACAGATCGAAATAAAAATCATCTCTTTTAAGAAAAAATCCTAGTACATTAAAAAGAATGTAAATACGTACGTAGACATATAGATATATAAATAAATAAATTTTATTGGTCATAAAATGCACCGTGGTGCGTTAACACGTCAAATAGTCCAATAAATGGGTACAACAAAAAATAATTTGTAAAAATGCACAATTTTACAATTTTACAAATGCACAGTTTTAACAAACACAAAACATAGATAACAAATAACATTAAAAATTTAACTAAGTCAAGTTAGAAGTGTATATTATTATGACAATCACTAAACATAGATAACAAGTAGTACTAAAAATTTTGACGCGAAGGCGTGATAAATTTAGTATAATTACAAATCTGCATAATTAAATTAATTGATGCTATGATAAGCCTTGGCTATAAGATGAATTTTTAGTCTCTGCTCAAACAGTGTCAATGGTGCATGTTTTAGTGATAGCGGAAAAGAATTAAGGAGTGAAATTTCAGAATTATTTCTTTTTGTATGTGTTAATAGTTGGTGTGGTATCTGTATATAATTACTATTGCAGATGAGGTAACTGTGGTTGGCACAATTTCTAAAGTATTCATCAAGTTGATCTTTGATGTATATTAGATTATAATAAATTATACAAGATGTAGTCATTATTTTATATTCTATAAACCACTGTTTACAACTGTCAGTGAAAACTTGCTGGACATGATCAGAGGTACCCCAGTTAATTAGACCACCATATGTCATTAAGCTATGTAATAACGCATGGTATGCGACCGTTGCTGAGGTTAGACAATTCTGATTTTAATTTGCCTTATAGCATGTATATTTTTAGATAGTTTAGTTGACAATATGCCATGCCATGTTAGCCCATCATCCAAAGTTAAACCTAAAAATTTAACACTTTCAGATGCAACTAGTTTAGTAAAGAATATCCTTGAATTTGTCTCGCTTTGATTTATGCATATCATATTTGCATTAAACCAGTCGAATGATCGTTTAAATTCATCTAATTTTTCCTTAATGGTTTCCTCTTTGCTATCTTTTATCTGTTTGGTGACAGTTGTGGTGACATTAGCAATTAACACCAAAAAAAGTGGTAAGGCTTCAAGTAAGTCATTAATATATATTAAAAATAATAGTGGGCCCAATATACTGCCCTGTGGAACGCCATGCTTTATAGTTATAGTTGCCTTCGTATTTCTAAGGCATATAATAAATTCCCGTCAAAGGAGTCCGCGTCATTGAATTGGTAAAGATGCCACCGGCCCGCTTTGTAGTTACCGCATTTTTTATATGCCTTAAAGACAACTATAATAAATTACTTATTCCACTTTTGCCTATTACGTACTTTTGCCTTCCAGTGTACAAGTTCGCTGCACCCTAAAGTAAAAGTGTTATATGATATATGATATTTCATTCACTTTGAAGAAGCAGCGTTTTCAATGATATCAAGAACGGTTACAAATACTTTAAAAGAAAAACTGCATGGATACGACTCTGATAATATAACAGTCCACAATCAACGAAATGTTAATTTTGATTTACCTTCTATGAATGAAATGGTAATTTTGATTATCCTTTTATGAATCAAGTGCCCACATACAGTTAACTACGTACCCATTAGCAATATTGAGAAACTATGTTGCAAACAAATTAATTGAGTTTTGTAATAAACAACTATTGTTACAAGTTTCAAGCCATCGACATCTCTGTTAACAAGAAATGCATTCTTGAATGTTGTGAACATCTGTATATAGAAATCATAAACCCACAGCGCAGCTTACCAAACGTACGGTGAAAATTGGTTTATACTTAATATCTAGACTGGAACGATTTATTAGTTTGAATAATAATATTTATCAGATAAACAATACTTTTGCGTTTATGTTCGTGAAATAATTGATTTGTTGTTTTAGAACAATGCAGCCTCAAAAATATTCGACTTGATTGCAATTGAAATTGAATATGCTCTTAGTGAAAAATACACAGGATGGACAGTATGAAAAAAATGATGAAAACATAGGATAAAGGACAACAATATCGCTAACACAATTGCCAAGTAAGAAACTGGTGTATTTTTGGTGAATATGCACAGTGTGATCATCCTAAGAAAGTTGTAAATATTATTAAGGGTGTAGTTGACGATATTGCCAATTAAGCAAAGCTTGTCGCCTTTGCTTCCTTGGCAATAGACAAATATTCATCGCACCGAAAGAAAATATAAGGAAAAACATTTTGTATTTTCTAATATTTTCTTTTCACTTCATTTTTAGGTGGTGCTTCTAAGATTAAGTACACAGTCAATATTTCTTATTTGTATTATTCAATGAGGTATTTGCAGTCCTCAGCGCCCTAGTACAACTTTTCCTTCTTTGTCTCATGACAAATCCCTAACACCATTTTAAAATAAATAAACCTGAAATATGACGTAATTTATGTAAAGTTTGTTTGAATCTCAGAGACTGTCTATGAACGCGAATTAAATACTGGCGAAGGACCAGTCAACCTAATTACACACGGATTTTAAGAAATATTGAATTGAGTTTTTGTTATATTGAAGCATGAGTTGTTTGTTATTGTTTTTAATCAATATGTTGTTGCTATGAAAGCAAAAAAACTTAGTTACGGAAACAAAAGAAAATATCGCATAATTGTGTTGTCTGAACAGAGACATTTTGCAGATTCGATATCTTTCGAATATTTCTTTGCTTTAAAATTAAATTCTGGTGAATGAGCCAATATTAATCATACAATTGGTTAAAAATTAGCCATTTAATTTGTTAACATTTTCTTTAGTCAAGGCTCATCTGTAAATAATTCCAAGGGTGCTACAGCCTCTTAGCTTATCATGCTGTTTGTTAACATTTAATTCAATATCAGACCATTTGCAATTACATACTTTCTATCTTCGCATCTCACATGTCTCCAGTTCAACGCTTTGTAGTCAGCTGCAACAAAAGAACTTTTTTTGGTTGAAGCAGAATGCTTGTCGTAAAACTTTTGCTGTAATAGAAAAATTCCAAGCGTTACTGTGATTTACCATAATATTATTCACATCGCTTCTTGTGTTGAAATCAATAAATTTGTTTTCCGCACCACTGCTCGAATATTAATATGTCTTAATCTAGTTTGTGTGTTATGTAATTTTCACAGTATTCTTTTTATTCGTCGTATTGCAATATAATTTTAAAATGTCTAGTAATGACCATAATGAAGATTCTAGTCATAAAAATGCCCGATGGCATGGACAAAACCAAACGCATATAAATATAAATATTGCATCGGTGAAGAACAATGGCTATCAATACTAGAATACCAACATTATTTATATAATATTTGTGACGTAACTGTAATGCTCACATAAAATAATAGTACACAAAACCAAGTAATTTTAATCCTAGAAAATAAGAAATTAAAAAAAATAATCAGTTATAATACTTAATAATTTTGTTACTTCCGAAACATGGATAATTGTAATTATAATTATCCAGTTGTAGCCTAAATACGGAATGTTAGTATACAGAATGTTTCGGAAGTAACAGATGTTAAAAAATGAAATCAGTTGCCTTTGTAAATGGTAAGTTAGTGCTAAAATTGGTTGATAATAAGCTCTTATTCGATGCATATTGTTATCAAGTTGGAATTTGTTATATACAATATGAAAGATACCACCACTCTAAGGTGCGTCCTTAACCACTCACATCAGTGTCCCCAGTACAAAATGGCTGGTAGGAATTTCTTTATTCATCGTCCATTAAGTTTCCCACCGAATGGACGGAGAGTTGCAAATGAGAAAGCTTTATTAAAGAATGGAGTTAAGAGCAATGGATAATCTGTAAGTTTAATTGACAAACTAATTAGGAAACACAGATTTAAGGAATTTTCAAACGGAACCTAATTCAAAATGTATGTTGATTCCATATGAACCTCGATCTATGCGTGGTCAGTTGATTAGTCATCAGAGATAACTTGCAACAACTTTTAAGCAATCCAGAGAATAAAATTGAATCAAATTAAAGGTCGAGATTTACGAAATTGGTTCTAACGGTTGTATTTGTAGTATATTAGACAAACCAAACATTCTATTGTAACAACATTCAAGAAACATATCGTTCATTTAAACAACGGAAGACCTGAAAAGCCTAGTGTTTCCCAACATGCCTTTGCAACTATTATATAATATGCGTCAATAACTTTAACAAGATTAATTACAAATATAGTAAATTGCTGCATTCTTCTGAACACTTAAAATTTGTAAAATGTAAAAGTTAATAGTATGAATAGTGACAAAAGGTATATCCCAAACAGTCCATTGAGAGAAATTTAGTACAAGTCACATAAATCATTGAGTAATACTGACAATGAGAGTGGACCGATGTTCGATCCCTGAGGTATGCCAGAGGTTGCGATATATGTATTCGTTTTGAAACCACTATATTGAACATATTGCAATTTGCAATTCCACTAAATCTAAGGATGATCAGTTTATTAATTAATTTATTGTTGCTGGCATAAAGAAGAATTGTAATTAAAAGAAGTATGATTGCCGGAAATTGGCCAGCGCCTGATATGGCAGGATGTGTTTTATTTGGAAGGCAGCCCTCTTACAGCAGTGCATATATCTTTTATTTATTATATAGACAAAGTCTAAATCCGGTCAAGAACGGAAATATAAACTACTGGACATGGAATAAACTGTCCGTACCATTTCGTTTATGTGAGTGTTAAACGCCAGTTCCTGGTTTAGTCTAATCTTCTGATACTCCAAGCAGCTTGGAATTTGATTCCCGCATATCAAAATAACTCTAGTATTTCATTTGAAGTTCTTTGGCATTTGACTTGTTTCTTGGTATTTACTCGAATTCTCCAGCAGTCATAATACGCCCAGAAGAATCTAAAGCACATCTAAGTGTGTTGTACACACAGAAACATCAACTTTCATTCTATACTTCTTAGGCTGTGCCTTGCATTTGGATATTCAGCGTCAACGGCAAATTAACAGTTTTACGTTTTTTGAGTTTACTATATTTGGAAACAAAATATATTTAAATCTGAAAATAAATTAGCCATTATATTCCATTTCCATTTTTTTTCTCTTATTGAAGAGAAATAAAAACCAAATTAGAAAAAAAACTCAATTCAGTATTAATAAGTGAAATTATAATTGAACAGATTGGGCCGTTACTTGATGAAAATCCATGATAATAATTGGGAAGAAAACTATATTAGTTTTTGATTTTCACTTTATTTCTTGTCAACATGACAATTGTTTCGCCACACAGTGGCTTCTTCGGATGTTGAGTACTGGTATACCAGTACTCAACATCCGAAGAAGCCACTGTGTGGCGAAACATTTGTCATGTTGACAAGAAATAAAGTGAAAATCAAAAACTATTATAGATTTCTTCCCAATTATTGAAATTATAATTACTAAAAGAAAGTACCAGTGGGTAAAGTTACACCCATTGCGTGTGTCTGGCAACAGTGATCGATATGATAAATAGTAACTTTTACTGAATAAACGTAAAAGTGACTGATTTGGAAACAAAGCACATAATTCATAGTGATATCGAAGGTGCTCGATACAAATTTCTGCACTTTAGAACAAGTAAATAGTAAATATTTATCAGCTTCTTTAGAACTTTAATTGTTTATGTATTTGTGGTTTGGAATATTTTGACATTGAAATTGCAAAAAAGTACATAGGCGACTGGTTTAAATGCGCAGGAAGAGTTTTTTATAAATTAAAATTAATTGATGATCTAAATTGACACATTTAGAATCAATTTAAGGAAATTTAAAAAAATATGTTTACTTGGACCATCTAGAATATATTTATTGATGTTCTAATGATTGTAAATTTCAATTAACCGCCAGCGAGGAATTCTGATGAAGATTTCAATTAAATGATTTAGTCTCTCACGTGGCTCGTGGGTATGGGATACATTACTTGCCGTTCATTATCAGCCAGTGTCTTCAAGTTGTTGGTATTGCTTATCGTTTTTTTTTTAAGTTCAAATTTATAAATGTATGTATGTCTTTTTGAGTTTGTTCAATTACTAACTTGGATTGACTTAAGCGACTTGTATGAAATTTCCAGTGTATAGAGTGTGGCTGCTCGGTAGTGCCATAGTTTTATCAAGCAATATTTAGTATAAGGCAGGCACAAATTGGAAAAAAATTCTAATCGAGAATTTGGCGGATGCGCCTGTCGTAACATGAAATGCTTCATAGGGACTGCATTAAAATTGTTGTGTATTTTTGCAGTTCCTAGCTGATACTGAATATGATGTCAAAAGTTGAAAATTATGAATCCATTTAACATTATCGACGAGTTTATTATAAATATAAAATACATAGCATGACCGAAATCTGGTTCGAAATCAGCCAGACATAAATGGTGCCGTAGCACTATGGCTAATAAAGCACTGAACATGCAAGGATGGGGAGACTTAACATAACATGCATAAATAAAATTTAAACTTGTTTCACAGGTCGCGAATTAAAATGATTGTTTCCTGAAAATATTCCAATAGTAAGGACTTATTATTAATAAATTCGTGTTGACAATCGAAAATTTGAAATTTAACATGAAAAGGAATATCATGTAATTGAATTTCAAAGAATTTACCACAATTTCACAAAATGACTATTGATCTGTAGTTTTAAATAACAATTTTTTCATCTATTTGGAAAATATTTAATATAATAAGATACATTTTTATCGAGTCCAAATTTGGGGAAAGACAGTAATTTGAAGGGTTAAATTAAAAATATTAAAAAACGACAAGTCGAAGATACACCCACATCCTGTTATTAAGCTGGTATATACCATTAATCTTGTAAGTATTTTTTTAGCGCTTTTAGAACGTCTTCTTATGTAATAAATGGTATGTTAATTTGAGAAACATTGCATATAGGCTCTTCCTGTGTTATTTCATTTGTAGAAAGAAAAACAAAAGAAAGATTAATTGAATGCGTGAACTCACACAATATTTAACCAACTGTATCATTCTGCCGTATTTGAAACTTTTTAGACAGAATTTTCTTCGACAGCAACAGTATGTATACATGAAAGCACATACTGACTAAAATATTTTATTGATTCCAATTTGTCGTTATATGGCACAATGTTGAAATTAATACATACATTTACCAAGGTTACGTATATCCTGCTCCTGATGAGTAAGAGGTATTATTTTTTTACAAAAATAAGTTTCAAGTCAATATAATGACTAACTGCATGCATTTTAAAAATTATATCGCACTTTTTTTATTTAAATCTATGCGTTCGGTTCCTGTTGTATCTTTGACTCATCGATATTCTAATGAACAATACACTTTTTTTCTCTGTTCCGTTATCAAGTGAATATATTGAATGACAATTAGTTGCTATTTATAGTACCATGATAATTATATTGAACGGTTTGAAATTAGATTATGTAAGAAGTAAGCGGACATAATTCCATGGGATATACATGGTGGGACAAAATATATTTTAATTTATTGAAAATATCGAGAGATCTATTAAAAATAACGTAAAGGTGCCTATGCAAATGAAAAAGCAAGGATTACATTGAGACGTCATCTTATTAGATTGTTATATTTCTTACATACGCATAACGTTATTTGTTTGCTATGCTTTAGTCTGTCATTGATGAGCTGTCAGAATGTGCGCTTCTGTGGCCCTCAAGGTCTCCAGAATTGACACCAATGGACTTTTACGTTCGAAGTAGGATGAATGAACTTTTATACATTGAGAAAATTCACAGCTGTGCTCAACTAATAGCAACAATAGTCACCCTACGAACAAAAATAAAACAATAGACGACAATACAGTTGAAATAATAAAACGGGAATGGAGATGCATTACAAGCGATGGATCTCATTACGAACATAAATAACAATAATTTTGTAACTGATTAAATGAAAAATTATTGTCGAATGCTTATCTCGTGTCATACAGGGTGATTCTATTAAGTCGACCATTAAAATGTTTCTCAGTTGCAAACGACATAGACATTTGAAATTCGGTACCCTGATAGGCTATCATTGCGAGTCCGAAAATGATAATTTCAAAATAGCGGCACTTTCGTAAATATTGGTTGATTTTATCTTTGTTTTTTTTTAATTTATAATAATAACAATAATAATAATAATAATAATGTATCTTTATTAGCTCAAAAAGCTACAATTTGATCATAACAATATACAGATCATATTCACATTAACTTTTCATTAATTTATCTTAATTCTATGCATATAACAGTGACTGTAAAATTATTACAAATCTATTTGTATATTAATATAACTTGTAAAATTAGCTAACCTAATTACAAGATAATCAAAATTCTTTTTTAATATAACTAACACATAATTTAATGAAAATATTATATCTTTCACAATATTTTATTTCCTTTGGCAAACCGTTAAATAACTGAATACCCTTACAAAACAAAGATTTCGATTCCTTTAAATTGTCATACCTCGCTACCGCCATATCAGTAACACTTCGAGTGTTATAACCATGAATATCTCGGACGAAACTCAATTTATTACATAAATAACTTGGAGCCATACTGTGCTTTATTTTAAATGTAAATTGCAGTGATTTTAATACTATACGTTGTCTAACATTTAAAAAATTTAAAACATTTAACATTGTGTCAATGGGAGTATATCTGTTACATTTTAATATTATCCTCATAGCTTTGTTTTGCATCTTTTGTAATTGTTGTATCTCATTGTTATTTAAATATAGTTATAGCGTTGCACAATATTCAAAATGTGGAGCTATTATAGATTTATATACTAATATTCTTGAAAACATTGATAAATAATTTGAAATTCTACGTAAAAAATCAATCTTTTTTGCAACTTTTTAATAATATAATCACTATTACTTTTGAACGTCAAGGACTAATTTTCGAAACTTTTTCTAACTTTTTATTATTTAATACAATACTTTCCCCAATTTGTAGCCTGCTTAGTATATATTTTTTGCCGAGAATCATATATTTACATTTATCGATGTTTACTTTTAAGCTATTATCACACAACCACACAAATATGTCTTTTAAATCTTGATTTACATTAATAACTTCATTTATATTGTCTCCATACAAATATATTAACGTGTCATCTGCAAATAAATATACTTACAATTTTTTATAGATTTCACTATGTCGTTTATAAATAACACAATAATAAAGGTCCTAGCACCGATCCTTGCGGTACTCCAAATTGACACCCAATTTTGATTGTTGTTTTTAATTTGGCATTAAATTCTGAGTATAAAGCGTTCAGATTGTCGATACTTATCTGTAATAGATTTTGACATATGTCAATTTTTCTCTTAAGTTAAAAAGGCATGTCTCCTGAACCGTACACATTTTACACTGCAAAACCTATAGTCTATCAAAGTTTGTTCTGTCTACGTTCATTATTTTTTAAGTTAAAAATTAATTAAGAAACAGTGTTTTCAGCAGTATTTTGCATTTTGTTAAAAAGCTAATTATCGGACTTTTATGCAATTTTGAACACACTTTAATAATATAAAACAATATTTAAAAATTGTTACAATAGTAAACGTTGTTAAAATTATAATAAATAATAAGAAATGTATATCATGCAGCATAGTTAATAAAACACAATACTTGTACAATGTATATCATGCAGCATAGTTAATAAAACACAATACTTATACACTACAAAATATTGGACACTAAACGGCACAGAATATGGTGTTATATTTTTAATACAACCATTAGTTGTGAACGTTACTAAAAACTTCTTGTATGGAGTAATAACATTTATTTATTAGATATGTTTTAAACATATTTTTAAAAACTGAAAAACTCTGTTGGTTCGTTATCTCAACCGGAAGTGCATTAAAAATGCTGGCGCAACAGACATATACACTTATTCTAAAAAGTACAATTGCTAATACAAATCTAATTAGCTACTCGGCATGTTAATCTGAATTAAATGTAAATTTATTTTTGTTTTAGTAGACAAAGACGGCTGCTTTGAGTGCAAAAATTGAATATAAGGTTAGGATGTTATTTTCTATGAACACAGGTCGACATGAATCTAGTGGCATGAGCGAAAACAGGAGGCGCATGCTATTTTTTTGTAAAATAAGGACTCTTTGTATTTCTGTACCTACACCTCAGAGAATAATTGAGTATCTGAGATGAGAAAGCATGAGTCCATAATATACATTTATTAGTTATCCTCTCGATAAAATCGGTTTCAGATTTCGTAATGCAAAAAATGATTAGTGTAGTTTTTTGCATACTGAATCTATATGGTTCGTCCAGCTACTAGACCTAAAAATTTAATGGATACCGATCGTGTAATGGTGTCTTGATTCATAATTAGATTTAAAGCAGGTGGCTACCGCCTTTTATAAAACTGTATATAGGTTGTTTTATGTAAATTTAGAAGTAATTGATTACGTGTACACCATGATGAGAGTTCGGCTATTAAACTGTCTGCAGAATTATTTAATTCTTCTGGTGAGTCAACCACAAGTCCAACTGTAACATCATCTTTATATACAATTAATTTCATGTCTTCACTGAGATGTGTTTCCAAATAATTAATAACTATTGTGAATAGTAAAGAAGAGAGGACTGCACCTTGAGGCAAGCCGATATTGATATCCTTTTTTTGAGAGTAATTGTTGTCTTTTACAACAATTTCTCTGCCGGCAATAAAAGACTGTATCTACTTACTAAGGTTTCCCCGAATTCCTAATGATTTATTTTTTTTTATTTAAGAACTCAGATTTAGGGAGTCGAAAGCTCTACTTAAATCAAATAATATGCTAAGAACATATTCATTAGCATCTAATGATTCATAAATGAAGTGCACAAACTCATATGCTGCAGTCATGGTTGAATATTTAGGTCTAAATCCATGCTGATGTTGTCTTCACTGAGATGTGTTTCCAAATAATTAATAACTATTGTGAATAGTAAAGAAGAGAGGACTGCACCTTGAGGCAAACCGATATTGATATCCTTTTTTTGAGAGTAATTGTTGTCTTTTACAACAATTTCTCTGCCGGCAATAAAAGACTGTATCTACTTACTAAGGTTTCCCCGAATTCCTAATGATTTAATTTTTTTTATTTAAGAACTCAGATTTAGGGAGTCGAAAGCTCTACTTAAATCAAATAATATGCTAAGAACATATTCATTAGCATCTAATGATTCATAAATGAAGTGCACAAACTCATATGCTGCAGTCATGGTTGAATATTTAGGTCTAAATCCATGCTGATGTTCACTTAAAAGGTTGAATGATGTCAAATATTCATAAATTATGAAAACTCCGATTGGTATTTTTTTAAATAGTTTTACCTATACTAAACATAACTACTACTCTTGATTGTTTTTGCGTAACTCTTCAATCTTCATATTATCACAGTTTTAAAAGTTTAATCTCCTCCTTACTGAATGGGTTTTGAAAGGTAAGACTCGCATAGCCTGTTTAACAAAATCATTCACAAGCAATCTTATATTAAAATACATATAATTATAGAGATTGCTTGTTATAGCGTTAATGAGATAACGAAAATTCCCATTTTGCCTAAAACTCTCACAAATTACTACAACAATTAGCGTAAAGTATCAATATCACTTTCATGTGAATATAAACGATCAGTAAATGAAAGCGACAACTCGCCAGCATCTCCGTGGCGCGACCTGAGAGCCCCCCAGCCCCTGCTCCTGCTTATGGAATTCATCGCGCTCAAGGTCCAACTGTGCCCATCGGCTGGACATGGTAAAACGACTGTCCGCTAAATATTATAATATATTCTCGTTAATTCACTTTCACTGAACACGCCCAATCGGCCACTAGGTACACCGGGCGATATTCTACGCCCCTGGATTTGTAATGAACGAGGAATGTTTGTTTGCCGTTTAAATTTACCCAGCGTAGCAGTCTCCGTCTTTCTAGATGTGCCATACGATTGAGTAAATGGTAATTTTATTTATTTATTGAAATGTTCATCTAGAGAGAGAAGGTTTATCGGTGGTATTGGTCAACGAATTGCTTCTAGAATACAATAATTATTTGTATTAACTGAATCATTACATCTGTTAATCTGGAAATCTCTTCAGCGTTTTTGTATTTTACTTCATTAATAGGCGATCTTCATGCAAGTTAATAGAACAGGAGGAACGATAAGCCGTAATTTTTCTACTTTAAATTAATTGTAACAACGCGTTTACCTTGATCTGGGAGTAATCATTTTTTATCGATTATACTCACGAATCACTCTAACTCTTTTATAATTAGACAAATTTACACTGTTCCCCTACTAAGAAATAATCATAGAAACGAAATGGGACAATTAACGAACATACGGGGTATTTCTGAATTACTTGGACCAATGGATGCGGACCCGCCCCCTTTTAGAGCTTAATTTTAACCCGGCAGCTTGCGTTCTCTGTAGTACAATATTGGATAAAATGACTTCCCATAGATATCAAATACTAGGTCGACCTGGCAATTGGCGTCATCTGTAATAAATATGGCCAAGATGGCGGCTTACCCTAAATATAAAACATCTTTTTAACAACAACTTAAACTATTCTATACCAACAGTTAGCTAACTCCAACCAGATGAAAAAACCTTTTCGCGCATTCTTTCTTATCATATTCATAAAAGAAAAGGAAAAAATCTCGCTGTCCTTGCCTAATATACAATAAGTTTGGGGAGAATCTTCAGACCAATTATAGCATTTATAATTATATCGGTACCCTAACTAATTTAGATATTGCCTTGTTTTATCCTGTTCTCAATTAATTGTTCGCGCTTCTGACATTTCTAATAAAACTGTTTGACAATGACGTCGATCATAACGGACTTTCTCAGGCTTTCGGCGTTTATTGATTTATAAGAGGCCTTTGATTTGTCATAAAACACTTCCGATTTGGCAAATATACTACAGAATACTTTATAGTTATTACCGAAAAGTTTTTGTAAGTATTTGAACAGTTGTTAAAATTAGAATCTTATACAAGCTTGTTTACTTTTATAAACTCTCTAATATTACATTGAGCCGAATTCTTTTTAACATTTAGGCCCTATGAATTAGCGTCCTAACTTTTTACAAACATCACGCTATTTTATGAAGAATAATTATAATTTCTTAATCCCTTTTATTGCTTTTGTTACATAATGGGACAGCTCTGATCTAGAAGAACTTAATCCCACGCACCAATTAACCAAATCCAACGTCCAGGTTATTTTTGTTTAAAAGTTAGTTGTGGTATTGTACTTTTGTCATTGGACTTAATGCGTCATGTCTTTACTTTTAAGTCATGCTGACGCTTCGGAAATAAATCTCTTCTGTTTCCATTCGCGAAGCGTTTTTTTTTTAAATCTTTTGTGTCGTGCATGTTGAATACACAGCTCTAAGAATATGTTTGTGTTTGGCAACCAGATTGCACAAACATCTACCGAACAATTTGACACGCATCTGCCCCTCATTCAACAATATTGTTGGTTCTTTAACTCTTCTTTTTTTGCCATACACCTCCTTTGTTAAAATTTTTGCCGAGTCGTAGTTTATTCTATGTCCGTTCTCCCAAGTGTGTTCGTTCACAAAACATCGATCATTGTGTTTCATTTTTACAGGTTCTTATTCAACCTCACGTGTTTGTTAGTCAAGTTAGTCAGATATCAGTCAGACCTTAGTGAGTTTTAAATTTCGCAAGTCATTTGGGCTCATGTAACCCAACTTATCTTAATCCAAAAATGCATCCCTGAGGAAGTATATCCTCTTAAAGTGAGACAGGAAGAAAAATTTTCCTCCAATAATTTCGGTTGTATTGAAGATAAATTTAAATTAAACATATACTTGCTATTTTTTGACGTTACTATTGAATTAATTTATGTATTGACAACCCGACAAGTTTTCTGTTTCACAAGCACCTACCAACTATAGGGAAAACCGGTAATTCTTGATTTTGGTTGATATTACACAAAATTTTAAAAGTATTAATTTGTGTAATAAAACAGTTTAACATTATGTGGAGCATTTGTTATAAATGTAATTTTTGTTAAATAAGCTATTTTTTTATTACAAAATTTTGTTGCGGAATTGTAAATTAATGTTAAATACAAATTGATGAAAAAACGATAATTCCTTGTATTTTGATTAATATTGTCACGCAGGAAACAGCCAAATCCGGGAAAGTCGCAAATGTTTGTATAAATTAAATATATTCGACCCTAGTCCATATTAAATAAAAAACAATTAAATAATTTCAATGCCAATTAGTAGAATTGTTTAACAATAAAACACAAATATATATAAACATAACATTGACCGTTATCTAAATAAACAAGTATATAAATCGAATAATCAAAACAAACGAGGCTCTTGGCTCTCGGTTCTTTTCATTACTTGAGTTTCGACGTTAGTGTCGACAGTCAGTCTTAGTTTTGGGCCCTCATCTTAGGATGTGGGGCCCAGGCCCTTCAGGCAGATTTAGTGATCTCCACCCTGGAGATCACAAGTTAAGTTAAGTGAAAGTGACACCTTTTCCTCCCCACTATGTATATTGGTAAGATTGTTTAAATTTTTACGTGTTCTATCTATTTTTGTATTGTTGATTATTTGTATCTCTTGATTGTTTGTTATCCCCTAAAAGAATATTTTAATAAAACCATCCAAACCCTCGAACTTGCCCTTTTTTCAGCGTGACACATGGTGGAGGTCGCCTAGCTTCATTCCCAGGGGTGATTCTTCATAATCACTCCTCCTCTTAAAGCCCATCATGTGCTATATGTATATGCATATGGTGGACAAGCCGAGTTTGCGTCCCAAGTAGTTGGTTCTTCGTAACCACTCCTATTTAGCTATCACAAGTTTTTTTGCTCTCATTATTTTTAACTTTATATACGTCACCCCAAGTTTTGTTTTCAGAGATGATTTTTCAAAATCACCCCATTCCTTTTAATTCAATATAGCCATTCTATTTTGACTTTATGTACATGATTCGTGAATCAAAATCGAAGACGTTCAATTTTGGTGAGAATGCTTATGTAATATTTCTAAAAATTTAACAAATGGCTATTTTAATGTTTAAATTCGTCTCTAGCTTGGAGAAAATTAATATTTTCCTCTCAGGCAGAGAAATTTTCTGAAATGATTTCCTCACTACCCCTTTATTATCTTTTTGTCTGAGTGCAAGCTATTTTTTTTTCTTTTTAACCCTGACATAAAATTTGTAAGTGTACTATTAAACATATGTTTCAAATTGTTTTCTCGTAATGCCAATGGTTAAGACAGAAACCCTTGTAATCTTGCTTTTTTCTTCTGGAGAAAGTTAGTGTGTTACTTATTTTCATATTAAAATTTCTATCAGAATATTTAAGCATAATGTAGACAAAACTACATCTCATGTCTTCTGTAGTTGGTTCTCTTTTTGAAAAATAAAAGTTAACATCAACGAATCTATTTATGATTTTTCTATTGAGTATTTAAAGGCAAGTGAATTTCTCGTCAATTTTTTCGTAGTAGGTTTCCTTTTTAAAAAAGTTAACAGTGATACGGAGTCAATCATTATTTGTAATATGTAAGAAAGGGTCTTATTAGATACAATATACATTAGTGTGGGAGAGGGTGCTCTCTACCAGGTAGGTAAAGAGAGGTTTGTATTAGGCAAATGCAATTGTCTTAGTAAATTGCCAAGAAGACGATCTGCATTTGTTGTATTTTTTTAAGGGATGGAAAAGTCATGTGGTCATCGAGCTCATTTACATTGTGTACTTCGCGTCCTTTTGTTAAATATAGAACTGTAATAAAATAGTGCAGATACAAAATAAGATATATTTTCTATCGTATAATTCTAAAGAAATTGACGTGACTTTAATATTTGGTTGGCAATATCATGTCGATGTAAATGAGGCCGTAGAGACACATGACTAATATTGAAAATAGTTTAAAAGGTCAAAAAGTTAGTAAAATTCGGGATAAAATGAGTAAATTAAATGGGTAAATCTATAGGTGTTTATAAAGTAATACAAATTACTTAGTAAGAAGTTAGTTGGTTAAAAGTTTAATTATTACATTGGTAGACGACTAAATGATATAGATTAGTCAAAAATTTCAATAGGTTAAAATTTGAAGTATTAAACGTACTTATAGTTGGGTAGCTTTTTATGGCAAACAAAAGTAATTTAATTTTTAGATTGTTATTTGAAGAAAAATTTTAGAAGTTTTTAGTCAGGAAGATACCGGGGAAAAATAATTAGGTCATAAGCAAATAATTGGTTGCTGCTTGCTAGATTGTATTTTTTTGTTGTCGTCTCTCTCTCTCTTTTTGGTAAAGTCATCAAGCTGACTGTCCTCGGAGTCTACTAGGTGATTTAGGCAAAAATTGCGATGGTGCGCAACATCGATTAATTGGCCCGAACTGCCTTGTGGACAACGATACAGCACAAATGACAGCTTAATTTTGAAAAATAAAAAAAAAAAAATAAATAAATGTCTTGAGAGACAAGTAGTTTATTTATTCAAATAATTCATCTAGGCAAGAACTTATAGTGTTAAATGTAGAATGACCATTTTTTTTTCAAATTAGTGAACAAGGGTACCAAGATTCTTTTAAAAATTTTTGAGCAGTGTGTATCACAAATTCTCACAGGAAGTTAGGAAGTCAATAAGAATAGTTAGGGACAATTTGTTTTTTATGTAATATATAATGGTAGATTATGATGTTTTTGATTACGAAACTAGATGTTTCAAGTCGAAGACGACGTTGAAAATAGTTCAAAAAGAACTGAACGTCAGCCTTGTCAAATGAAATATACGTGTTATGGTGTTCGCACACAAAGATGTGCAAGATGAATATAAAGAGTTGATGATTATTTTGTTGAGATGTGTAAGGGATTATTTTGCCTATGATGTTACGGGCAAGAGGTTTTAAGATGAGGGTCACGTGGAAGAAGGTTCAAAGGGAACTGAACGTCGGCCTCGTCGAATAAGGTACATGCGGTACCAGTGTTGCAAATAAAGATGTATAACCCCAAGGGAGATTAATTATTATAATATAAAGAGTTGATAATTATTTTATTGAGATGCATAAGGGATTATTTTGCCTATGATGTTACGGGCAAGAGGTTTTAAGATGAGGGTCACGTGGAAGAAGGTTCACAAGGAACTGAACGTCGGCCTCGTCAAATAAGGTACATGCAGTACCAGTGTTGCAAATAAAGATGTATAACCCCAAGGGAGATTAATTATTATAATATAAAGAGTTGATGATTATTTTATTGAGATGTATAAGGAATTATTTTGCCTATGATGTTACGGGCAAGAGGTTTTAAGATGAGGGTCACGTGGAAGAAGGTTCAAAGGGAACTGAACGTCGGCCTCGTCAAATAAGGTACATGTAGTACCATTGTTGCAAATAAAGATGTACAACCCCAAGGGAGATATTTGTGAATAATTATTATTGAGGTACATAAGGGGGTACATTGCTGATAGTTTGCGAGTAAAATATTTCATGACAAGGAAGACGTGGAAGAAGGTTCATTAACGGGAACTCAACGTCATCTTCGTGTTTTTGAAAAAGTGTTTAAGAATGTCCGTGCTAAAGCTAAACAAGTAAATGTATATAACTATTTTCTTCCTAAAATAGAAATAAATAAAGGTTTAACTATGTCCTTCCTAAAGCAGAGTAGAGATTAATATTGTGATGTTGAAAGTTTACTTAAAGTTAAATCATTAGGAAATGATACACACAAAAAGAACGGTACCCTACTTAGGTAAAAAACTGAAGAAGTAAAACAATCCACTAATATTTTAAAATACTTTCCCCTTACAAGCATAGAATTCACCAAGTGACATCACTTATAAAAAAGTAACTTTTTTCTTTGATCTCTCCATTAATTAAATATTTTCATTTTATAGTATATTAGTTACTGGAACTTGCAATAATAGGTGGATACACGTAAAGTTTGTTTGTGTCGTAGTTTACTGAGTGTCAAGTTCAACTTTGTTTTTAAATAAAACACCCACTAGCTTGTAATGGTACAATATAGAAATGTAATATTAGTAATACTCAGCAATTATGTCCAGGCCAAGTTCAATTAAAGGAACAGAAGTGTAGAATCAGCGAATTCTTTACGTTATATGTAAACAATGTCAATAGACTCGGGATATAATTTTTAATTACAAGTTTAGACAACAATTATTTAATTTCTTTTCTTTCTCGAATATAAGCGTTTAAATCGTATGCCTATAATAATTAGAATAATAATAATAAAATGAATAAGAATAGATCATAAGGCCAAAATGTTCATTTATTTATAAATTGTTTTTTTACATGTTTCACGGGATCTCTTGGCACACTCCCATGGACACTCGCCGGCACTACCAGACGTCTCCCAGCAGTTGGCAGGGGCGAACCATTCCAGAGGGATGGTACCCGAAATGGAAATTCAGTCAACCAATCGGGGAGTTACATTCATACGTATAATCCAAACATCATATACAGCATCCTCCAAGTTGTACAAGGGCAGGACTTTCAACTAATCCCGAACTATCTGCAAATTCAGGGGCAGGTAAATACTACAGAAGCCTTCCACGCCAACGTCCGCCGCACCCAGGCCAAGCGATGCCTCCAAGCATTTTTGGTCATACAAAATGCCATCAACACAGGCATTTCGGAAGGAACAAAAACATTGGCTGCTCGAATGGCAAAAACAACAGGCTGGCCGACAGTCCCAAGGCGGCCGGTATCGTCAACGCCCGACCCTTGGCACACAGGAGATGCTGTATAACCATCCAGGGACCAACAAAAATTACCATGATGTAACTCGACCACACCTCCGGGCACTTGGAACCGTTATCTCACAAAATGAGACAAACGAACAATAGGTGACAAGTACAATGCCCCCACAGTCCTGGAAGAACTGCGTGAACGAACTGTAGTGATAGTGCCGAACTATGAATTTGAACCGGGTGTGCCAAAAAACTTGATCAAAGACCGAGTGGTGAACATGCCAAACATTTTTTTTAAATTGATGTAAAATTTTTTTAATATTTCGGCAGGGTAGGCATCGGCAAAGTTCTCATTATTCTTCTTCTTTTTTGGTGTTGCATTAGTAAATTACCTATAACGAGACTTTGTTGATGCTACCCCTGTTGAACTGTGATATTAGAATAAATAAAATCCTCTTTGTTGTTTTCTCCCTATATGAAGGGCTAATCTAAGCTGGAGGGCCAGCTTTTGGACGGGAGGGAAATATGTCACGCAGGAAACAGCCAAATCCGGGAAAGTCGCAAATGTTTGTATAAATTAAATATATTCGACCCTAGTCCATATTAAATAAAAAACAATTAAATAATTTCAATGCCAATTAGTAGAATTGTTTAACAATAAAACACAAATATATATAAACATAACATTGACCGTTATCTAAATAAACAAGTATATAAATCGAATAATCAAAACAAACGAGGCTCTTGGCTCTCGGTTCTTTTCATTACTTGAGTTTCGACGTTAGTGTCGACAGTCAGTCTTAGTTTTGGGCCCTCATCTTAGGATGTGGGGCCCAGGCCCTTCAGGCAGATTTAGTGATCTCCACCCTGGAGATCACAAGTTAAGTTAAGTGAAAGTGACACCTTTTCCTCCCCACTATGTATATTGGTAAGATCGTTTAAGTTGTTATGTATATTTTTGTATTGTTGATTATTTGTATCTGTTGTTTGTTCGTTATCCCCTAAATGAGCTTTGTAATAAAACCATGTAAATTCTTAAAGTGCCCTTATTAACACACATTTCTCCAGAGAACCCAAAGTCACGTAGGGCGTAGGGCCCATGGCTAAGGCCCTAGCCCTTTTTCAGCGTGACAATATTACAAAAAAATTTAAGAGTGCCTTTTTTGCAGCCCTTTCAATGCTCTGCAAAAATATTCAAGTGACCCGTAATTTTACACGACGATTAAAAAAAATATAGCCAGTCAAATATTAATTATTATGAAAATAAATTGAGAAACAAAAGATATTTGGGTGTTATCAAATTTACATAGAGTAGTTATAGAGATACAGCTTCCATACAAATTTTAAAATGTTATCTCTTATATAACGGAAATTATTGGAAAAAAAATTCTTTTGTTACCCATTTTATGAGGATATACTTCCTCAAGAATGCATTTTTGGACTAAGGTAAGTTGGGTTATATGGGCTCAATATAAACTCAGGAATCGCAGGTTTCCTCCGGTAATTCAATTCTGGGACACCCTGTATAGATCAAATGACGAAAACAAGTTTCGTGTTTGTATTCCCGGCGCCTCCGGCAAAAATTGAACAGTCAACTGATGGTCGAATTGGGTAAATATATGAAATGCCTAGGCTGTTTACATCGCTTTTTAGAATTTTGTAGAAGTCTGAAGGGTGAGAAAAAATTAAACTTGATTTTTTCAACCGGCTTAGTATTATTGTATAAAAAGATCAATAAATTAACGGGGTGAACAATGTCCATTTCTTATTTTATTTTAGTATTTATTTAAAGCGTTTAAAATAAATATTGTTATGAATTACACCCCCTTGGAACTGAAGATTGATACGCCTATGCCTAATAGTGAGTGACTAGGAACTTGTAGAAAGAGAATGGACTTTTCTAGAGTGTGGTGAGAGAAGATTCTTGATTGTTTCTGGATGAATCTAGATGCAATTTCAGAGTATATAAGGCGCGATTACCGGCGCAGAAGAAGAAGTTTATAAGAAGAAGTTTATTACATTACGTTCGGTAAAAAGTGAGGTTAAATATCAAGTAAACAAAGTGTAAAGGTTATTTTGAAGTATTGTATGGTCAGTAAATTATTAAATAAAGTGTTTATCTCTTGTTGAAATTATTTTAGAACCTACGGATTCATTTCCTAAGAAGTGGAAATACGTAACAGTATGACAAGGTGCACGAGAAAATAACTTTTGGTGACATCTCGATATTTTTTGTGGCAAGTCCTAAACCGCCAGAGATAAATATGTTGTGGTGTCTGATTTTATTCTGAATCTCAGGTAGGTTTTTTACAATACTTGTTTGTATTTGAAATGTATACATATGTTTTTAAAGACAAACATAAATTTAACCTTAATGAAGGTATTCATATTGTAAACACGAAATATAAAAATTATATTCTTGTACCATTTTTTCAAATTGTCAATCAAATCCATTAAACACCATTAAGTTATATCAGTGGATAAATGGTTTTATTTATTCTTTACACTGCTGACTATTCATAAATAATATGCAATTATCCTAATCCAAAATGAATTTTAATTTGATTAAAATATTTCCAGGGTGGACTTAATTGAACAATTTTTGGCTCTTATTCCGAACGTTTGAATCATTTCTATAGTTAAATATATATAATTTTCTCTATAACTGATGTTTGTTTTGAATTGATTAGAGAACGTGATTCGTTATGAAATAACAGAGTTGTATGTGAGATAAGTACTTAAGGTGGCCATTCCCTAGAAAGAGACATCCGATAGGGAAATATTTATTATTTTTAGCCATAACTTTTTTTTCTTAGTACGTATATTTAAAAAACTACAAGAGTACCTAAGTAGAATCATAACAAGACTATTACTGTGAATTTTCACTCAATAATTTTAGTGGTTTACAAAATAGCTCGATTTAAATTTAAAAATTATGTTAATCTTCCTATTTCGTAGCTTTAAATCGAGCTATTTCGCAAATCACTCAAATTATTAAGTGGAAATTCATAGTGATAGTCTTGTTATAGTTCTACTTAGGTAGTCTTATAGTTTTTTTAAATATACGTACTAAGAAAAAAAAGTTATGGGCAAAAATAATAAATATTTCCCTATCGGATGTCTCTTTTTAGGGAATGGCCACCTTAATAAAAGAACAATTTTACTATACAATTTCGAGATATGATTATAAATACTGTTTTAAATACTACTACAGACTGTAATATATTTTAGTGTAATTAATGACAAAGATAATATGTAGTATCAAATTCCTATTGTATTCCAATCTTATATCTAATGTCTGCAATGTTACAAAAATTTTAAAAATTGCGACTCATTTCTATGCTACTAAAATCTAGTTTGCATGGTTTTTATATTGCTAAGGTCCAAATTATTAATAGGCTGTTAAAGTAATTGTTGGTTAGCGGACAGATAAATTTTATCCTTCTGTTAAAAGTATTATTCTATTATTAAATTAAAATTGACTTGCCGTTTGCAATCTACTAGTGACGTATGTCCTAGCAGGAATGCTACCTGCATAGAACTTGGCAACGCCGTATTTTTGTTGTGACATTATACATTTGTAGGTTATAAAACATAAAAGTATTAATTATTGCATTCATAATTTTCACATTTGATAAAAATATAGAGGACAATATAATAGATCTATACATTTTAACTGATTTCTATTTTGAAAGTAAATTTCCATATACTTCTGATTTCAGTATTAAAAAAAATATGTTGCCTTACCTTGTAGGTATGTCACTGAAAAATCTTTGAATAAAAAATTAACAATTCGCAAAGTAAGTTTAATTTTATTGTTACAAAAGTACAAAAAAATACAGTATTATCAGAGTACTTTAAATTTAAAAACATCACTAGTGACTTTATAACAGCAATGACTATTTTTTATTGATAACCAAACAAAATTCAAATTACAAAATTGAAAAATAATTATCTATTAATTCTTATCTGTAGAAGTTTCTTAAATCATTATCCACGTTTACATTCTGAGGAACCTCGGCATATATTAATGCTTCCAATTCATCATTAACTTCTGGAATGGGATCCCCTGGTTTACAGCTATGTTATGTAAGATAGCTGTGGCAACAATAATATCTTGGGTATTTCTTATTTTTGTCCTCAGTCCAAGTGATAGACATGGATATCGTCGTTTCCAAACTCCAATGCATCTTTCACCAATGTTTCTTGTTCTTATAAGTGATTGTTGATACCTTATTTCACCAGGACTGACAGGATTATCCAATGGAATCATAAAGTATTTTTCCACCATATATCCACTATCACCCAAAATTAAAAACAGTTTGGCATACCCTGTTCATAAAGACAATCTTGTGGTTTGCGGACCCCGTCCATCTGGCTACTATATTTTTAATTCTTAATTGGTGGTCACAAGCAACCATAGCATTGATTGAAAAATACCCTTTTCTGTTACGAAACCATTCAGCTTGGTTACCACCAGGGCTCTGAATATGCGTGCCATCAACCACCAATAGTACCCTTGGAAAACTTGCAATGTTAAAAAATCCTTGTTGCACTGCAAGCATTTCTTCCCCTTGAGGTAAATTCACATAATTAGGCTTCAATTGACAAATTGATGTGGTCACTTTTTTCAAAATGTTACATGTAGTTGACTGATGCACTCCACTATGATCACCCACTGGGGGGTCTTCTAAACACAATATTTACGTAATCTTCTAGATCACTGTCAGAGTCCGAAGAATCGGAAAAAATATTCACATCAAATAAAGGAATGTTTCCTGGAATATCCATTACAAATACAATCTGAACTATTTAAACAAGTTTTGCCGAATGTGAATTGATGTCAAACACAAAATTGAGGTTATAATTTCACATATATCTGGCAAATAAAAACAAACGGCTAGATAAAGCGGCTGATAAATAATGTTCATGTTAGCACCATTTTATCTGCTAGTTATCTCTAACAGCGTATTTATAATTTCTATTTTTATACTAACAGGGAGGTATATTTATCAGAGACCTTAACAGCTTATTAATAATTTGGCCCTAAGTGCAACGAATATTTGTTTATACATTTTTATTGATTTCGCTACTGTTGCAGACAGTTATGCTTCATTGCATATTGTAACTGCTCGAGGTAAAATAAATAAAGAAGATTTTTTCATTTTATTGAAAAAATCTATGCAATCTTTTTGGAAAGAACAGAGAACTTAAATAAAACAAAACTACGTTCTAGATATTCCATTTCTTTTAATATTTTTATCATGACCACAACTGTCTACGGTTTAGGTAAGTTAAAATATATTAAATCGTCTTGAATAAATATGTTGCCAATATAGTTTAAGATGACCTTTATTATTTCGAGTTGATAAATGAATCATGATATAGAATTTAACGAGTAAAAGTTGGTGTCAAGTGTGGCAGACTATGATCATCTATTTGATTAACACTTTTTTTAATATGGCTTAATTCGCTTTTACGTGGTGCCCCTGAGATTAAGTATGCAGCCAATATATTCAATTTGACTCTAATTGATCTGCTTCTATTGATCCACATCCAAAATTGTCATAATTTAAAAAAATACTAATAAAATACCATAGAAAGCAGTGAAATACAAACAGGTTCGATCTAACTAGAATGGACTTAATTAGATTTATCTGAATGAGTGTTTACCAAAAATAATAGTAAAAACCATATAAAAAGTAACAAAACTCAAACTGGCCACATTTTACCCAAATAAATGAATATACGAAATCACCATAATTTAAAAAGTTAAAAAATTACAGTAGAACAGAATCTGACTCGATCTAACTTCAATGGATGTAATTATATGAATTTGTGTACAAGCGTATCAAAAATCTTCGATAAAACACCACAGAAAGCAAAGAAACCCAAACTGTCTCGATTTGACACCAATCGACCTTTTTTAATTAAAAGTGTATCAGGTTTTCTTCCACAGAAATAGTGTCGATTACGTGACAATTATTATTTAGTGAGGCTGTGCATTAACTCTGAGGATATCTCCACTTTCAAGGAGAATTTTTATAACTCGCAAAGACCCCCCCCAAAGATGAGTACGGAAAAGTTTACTCACCTTGATTGTTACTATCTGCCTTCCGTCGTACCAAGTAGACTCGATACCCTTTCTGCTGAGATCGTTGTCATATAACACAACCCCACAAAAAAAGAAAAGTGTTCTGTGCATCAGACTAGACCACCAGACCACCATACACATACGTTTTTGGGGTCGCTGCATCCAAATTCGGAGTCTGTTTGACCCCATCAAGCCAGGGTAATTCTCAATCCGAGGTCAAATTAATAAGAAACCGTTTGAGCGAAGGAAACCACGATTTCTATACGTGTTTGGGTTCGCTGGGGTCATTCCAAGGTCAAATTGTTAAAACATTTAAAGGGAGGAAACCATGATTCTTATAGGTTTTTGGTGTTGCCTGTCTACTTAGCCCCACCAGGCCAAGGTCAACTTTTGTTTATCAAATAGAATCGTGTTTTTGACCACGGATTTTGAAAGAGCGAGATATTTTTTAGAGGTTACCTGAAGTTCAAATCACTCTCTTGATCTTCTCAGGCTGGTATCCATTTGGTAACTTTAAAATCCAAAGGTGAAATGACCTTGAACAGCATCTTCAAGTTTAAATCTTAGGTTACCATATGGTGGCCCCTCATTACACAAACTTTTTTTCTGTTATCTGGACGATATACCAGCCTGAGAAGATCAAGAGAGTGATTTGAACTTCAGGTAACCTCTAAAAGTATCCCGCTCTTTCAAGCTCCGAGGTCAAAAACACGTTTCCATTTGATAAATATAAGTTGACCTTGGAATGACCTTGATCCTGACCCGACGGGGGTAAGTAGACTCGGATTCAACAACCCCAAAAACATATAAGAATCGTGTTCCTTCGTTTTAATGCTTTAACAATTTTACCTTGGAATCACCTTGATCATGACCTGATGGAGTCAAGCAGACCCCGAATTCGGATTCAGCGACCCCAAAAACGTATAGAAATCGAGGTTTCCTTCGCTTAAACGGTGTATTTTTAATTTTACCTTGAACTATGACCATGACCTGATGCGATCAAACATATTTTCTTCTTAATGATCATAATAATATACATAAATTTCGTAAAAGTACGTCGGATGTGTCAGATACCGAATTTGGAGTCAGCGACCCCAAAAACATACAAGATTCGTGGTTTCCTCAATTTAAATGTTTTCCCACTTTGACCTTGGAATGACCTTGACCCTAACCCGATGGGGTCAAACTGTTGGATTATGAGGTCGTGGTAAGAAACAATACTGGAGGACACTTGGTTCAATATTGTCTAAATGTTATTTGTGGCATTATCTTATTTTTTTTATTTTTTTTTTTTTTTCTCCTTCTTCAATTCTTTGGGAATTTCACTGCCACATGTATGTTTTCTTTCTAAGCGGTGCTAGGGAAATCTACAAAATATATCACAATTAACCAGTATGTTACTGGTAAAAAAACCTCTACGCCCGTGACGTTTACGTCAAAGGATCAGTTAAAGGTTGGTTTTGATAAATAAACAACACAAATAAGTATAAAAACTTGAAATTAAATATTTCGCCGACGTTTCGGAAATCTATAAACCGCTTCTCATAATGATGAGATACTAAACAATGAGAAGCGGTTTATAAAGGAAGTTCTTATTAATAACCAATACCCTGGGGGTTTTGTCGATAAAACCTTCATAAATATTGAAAATAACAATCAGGTACGACAAAAACCTGAAAAACGTTACACAGCGTTAATTCCTTATGTATGCGGATTATCCGAAAAGTTGCGCCGCATCGGTGATAGATTTGATATTAGGACGGTATTTCAAACAAGCAACACTTTAAGATCTATTCTGACAAAGACGAAACCAACAAACCACGAGCAAAATTCAAAAAACTGCATTTATAGTATTCCGTGTGAGTGCAACAAACAATACGTGGGTGAGTCATCCAGACCTTTTAGTGTAAGATTGGGCGAACATCAAAATTATATCAGAAAAAATGAAATTCAGAGGTCCAAGATCTGCGAACACGCGTGGGAGAACGGACATAGAATAAACTGGGACTCGGCAAAAATTTTAACAAAAGAGGCAGATAGCAAAAAAAGAAAAATAAAAGAATCCGCGATAATATTATTGAATGAGGATAATTGCGTGTCGAATTGTTCCGTAGATGTCTGTACAACTTGGCTGCCAATGTTAAAAGAAGAACTTCACAAACTTAACATTGTATAGAAACTAAAAACTGTTAACTATATCAACAGTTCTATGTAAATAGTAAGTATCTATGGATATTGAATATAACAAACATTCTTAGAGCTGTGTATTTGTCATACACAGCAAAAAAGATTTTTCAAAAAAAGCCTTGAGAAAGGAAACAGAATAGATTTCCGAAACGTCGGCGAAATATTTAATTCCAAGTTTTTATACTTATTTGTGTTGTTTATTTATCAAAACCAACCTTTAACTGATCCTTTGACGTAAACGTCACGAGCGTAGAGGTTTTTTTACCAGTAACATACTGGTTAATTGTGATATATTTTGTAGATTTCCCTAGCACCGCTTAGAAAGAAAACATACATGTGGCAGTGAAATTGGTTCAATGTATAAACGTTTTTATTTTAACTATGACAATTAACAGATTGACGTACACTTATGATATTTATTATTTTCTTTAAACTTCCTAATTACTCCACGTACCTGGGCCCATAACCTGGTAGCAGAGCCCGAATTTGGATTCAGTTACCTCAAAAACGTATAATAATCGTGGTTTCCTTCACTTAAATTGTTTTCTCCCAATTTGACCTTGGATTGACCGTCACCCTGACCAGATTGGGTCAAGCAGGCCCAGAATTCGGGTTCAACGGCCTCAAAAACATATGGGTATGATGCACAGAACACTTTTTTCTTGTGGGGCTGTGTAATTAGCAATTTAGAGACACTTCCTAGAGTTAATAACCTTTGATAGACTCTGTGAGCAATCGGGGCACTGATATAGACCTGACAGAATTTAAATCTAGAGATCGATTTGAATTCTGTCAGGTCTATATCAGTGCACAGTTTCCAGTTTCGCACCGCAAAATCGCACCCAGATCTTGGAATCATAAGTGGTCAAGGGTCGAATTCAAAAATATTTCTACTTATTGATTGTAAAAACGCAGTAAGTATAAAAATAAGATATGCAAGCCTGTCTGGCTAATTGTATATAAAACAATGTAGATCAGAGAGCCTCACTCACGGCAAGTGAGTCACGCCTCGAGGACGTAGATCTCGAAGTCTCATAACCTCATACAACGCGGGAGTAATGCGACAATCGAATGACACAAAAGATTCACATTCCCAGTTAAACATGTTTGTAAAGTATTAATTAGATTTTGGAAAATATAGGACTGGCTGAAATATCGGTTCGCTTTGGTTTGCTTAAACAAAGAAAAATATTTTTATAAACACGAAAGAAAAGTGAATCAATCTGATAAGATAGCAACGCAAATAGAATAGTGAACCGACAAATTTTGAGTACTTTTCAATAAATAAACAATATGACCTTTAAAATCGATAAAATGTTGTATCATAAATCTGACCTTGGTGTTTTAATGCAGCGAAGGAATTTCGTTAAACGGTATTAATTAACCGAATTAATTATAATACTAATCGTACTATAAACAATGTTTAGTAAGATATTTTGTAACATTTGACCACCAACTGGAACTCCCAAAAATATTTTAAATGTTTTTGCATGAGTAAATGTGATTTCAATATACAGTTTACTTTTAAACTGAGCCCGGTTCAAATAATTTGATGTCTTAACTGCAGAAAAAACTGCGCATATCAAATTAGAGTAAACAGTTATCTTTTGTTATTAGAATTTTACTGTCATTCGCCTTGTAGCCCAGTGACCAGTGCATTTAGATGAGAAAGGTGCATTATTAGAAAAATTCTTTGAAATTCTGCAAGTTGAACGAAACATATTTAATCCAGTCAATGAACGCCTCAAAGGGGGGCATAGAGGATATGGTCGGGAACAGAATTTTTGACTTCATGACTGTGTTTGGGAAGTACTTAGGATGTAAACACAGTAAAAGTCCCAGAACCTACGAGGTGGGCGGTGTGCAGGGGGGCACGAGAAATTTTGATCATTTGAAGATAAAATAACAAATAATACCATAACTCTGGGAATATAATAGAAGGATGTGAAGAATCTGAACAGGAGAATTCATAACATTATGTTGTTGGTTGTGGGAATCTTGAAATCGAGTAACCCGTGACTTCTTAATAATAGTAATAATAACAATAATCTTTATTCCCATAAGATTCCGAGGAACATTGCATCTCTTAGCTCTTCAACAGTAAACCTTTTAGCCGTATAACCCTATGATTATGTGTTACGTAGTTATAGGTTTACGAAGTTACTGGGTTATGTAGTAGAATGGTTTGCTGCTGGAGGTATTTGATTACTTGGTAATAAGGTAAGAAGGTTACGAGGGCTCAATCTAATTAATTGTCCAATTGAGAGCCTCCTACTTTTTCAATGAATCGAAAGGGTTATGGGGTTATGAGGAAGAGGGTTTGCCGTTGAAAAGCTATGACGCTGTAGGTTGCTTGATTCCAAGCTATTAATATCACAATGACACGAATTCTCCTACTGCTCCATTTTTCCATTGGATCTCCAGGGTTAAGGGGTTACAGGGTTATGGGATGCTGAGGTTATGGGATCATGTTGGGTTGTGAATGTATGATGCTCAAGTATAAGGATCCGCGGTCGCAGTCTCATTAGCTCCTCAATCAAGATTTCCCAATCTTTCATCGGATTCTCAGGGTTATGATGTCAAGGATGTATGGAGTTTTAAGATTTCTTTGAGTTATGTGATCAATTTAGGTTGAAGTTTTAAAGTTGAATCACTTTTGGAGTCTGATTAAAATGAGCTGGGTAAACAATATTTCGAACCAACAGACTTTTTTGGTGTTGAAAGAAACCCTGACATGCTGAGACAAAACAAAAGTCAGAGGCTGAATATACAAGGAATAGGTGTGGTCAGCACCCCCAGCATAGGCCATTTTTTGTGGGCCTGCGCTATCGAATCAAAGAAACGACATTATTTCATGATGACCTGGCCTGACCTAGAAACTTGCCGCCAGATTTGTATTAAAATAATCCTATTTCTGTTGAGTTAAATACCTATGAACTTCTCGCAACAATCAATTTCGTTAATTTTCTCTCACGTGTTGAATCGTCTATACCGTCTTAATCTTGCACCCAATCTCAAATACTATTAAACCTTAAAGTTCGTCGATATGAATCAAATGATATCTCATTTGTTACTAAGCGACGTTCGTATGCTAAGCAGCGACCGGCAGTAGCTGGCTGTCAACTTTTAGAAACTGCCCCAATGTGCGCGCTGCTGCTGCTGCTGCGATAACGTCATGCACGTGGCAGGAGTAGGGCCAGTTCAGTTATGTAATTTGATTCATCTTCTGTCTAATGGACCTAATGGTATATTTACTATTCACCGTTTCAACCATTTCTTCGTTGGCACCTCGGACCTCTGCGGGGAAATCGTTTCATGACAAAAAAATTACGCAAGGTTTAAGTTGGTAAGCTTTTCGAACTATTATTTCTATCGTTATTGATAACATTCTCTCAAATTATCAGCGCTTTCAGGGAATTTAAAAAAAAAATTCTATATGCATTGGACTAATGTTTGCCTTAATAAGACGTTGATAAGGTATAACTAAGTGGACTACACATTTCCACTGAAAGAATGTAGTAAATGAATATTAAATAATGTAAGTAAATGTATTTATTACAACATAAAATAAAATCGCTGATATAAAAAAAAATTAGACTGTAACTCCTAGGCGTTCCATTGTTCTGAGACGCATTACCCAAATATTTAACACTGACAATACAAAACGCAAAGGCATATGTATCATTATTTAGATTAGATGATAAAATAGCAGCAATTAACTATGCTTGGTAACGAAAAGAGCTCTTGAAATCCGGGGTATTATATGTTTGAAAATCTAATCGGTTACGTGTTTTGTAGACTAGATGTAGAGTAAGGTATTTTTTGTTTTATAATTATCTACATTATGTAATAATAATCTATACTGTATTCATTATAGGCATAAAAGTACGTAATAAAATGTAACAAAATATTACTTACTTACTGGATTATCAGTCTGTAATAAGTCAAATTATATAAGATACACAAATTTCTATTACCTAAGAGATAAACAAATCGCAAAAGCTGCGTATTAATCAAGAATATGTATAAAATAGAAGAATAGCATTGAGGCTCTTTCTTACGTGATGTTTTCAGACTGCATCAAAGAAATAGTGAAATAATCCTCTTGAAGCATTCTCCAACAACATAGGTATAACAATTAAGGGGGCTATCGATTTCATGATTTAAAAAATCTTGTTATGGATAAAGCCTATAAAATAAAATTAATATTTAATGCCAGTTCGCTTTAATGCATTTTAATGCTATTGAGTTTTAATTATCTCCAAATGATGTCAATGTGGTAAGTGAAATGTGAGTCGAATGTTTGTGTTCTGTTCAAGAGTTTTGGTGTTGACATCCTATTGAATTTATTTCACTGTAATTTGTATTTTCATTTAAATGATTCCTCTCGTTAGTAGCTACAGTTCCTAATGGAAAACTAAAACCTTAGATTTTGAAATTAGAATCAATTTTATTTTAAAATAGCCAGATACAAGATACATTTCAAGGAGCGGTAGAAATTAATGGTTATGTTGATTTGGCCTCTACTGACGTAATTTCCGTAAACATCAAAATTTTTGAACCAATACTCGCCGCTCATTTCGGTAACCATGCTAGAGTCATCAGGAGGCAATTAAAGCATTCCATTCGTTGATGCTGGTCAGCGAGACGTGATGTGTTGTGTTCAAGAGTTTTGGTACTTGTTGAAACTATGTCTCCAGAGACAGTCACGTAGAAAGTTTCAGCCCCCTTCGGGATATTGATTTTATCAAATAAACGGAGTAAAATGTGAATTAAATTCATACAGAAAAAGGCACCACCAAGTTTTTATGCTGTTCGTCCGCGAAAAAAATTATATTAACAATCACACAGTAATAATCAAATTGTCTTACATGTCAACAGTTGGAAAGTCTGATATTTCAACTTCATTCGACAATTGAACTGAAATGTGCCATTTCAGGTTGGAAAGAGACATTTCGGGTTGGAAATTGATCAATTTCTTACCAGTTAAATATGTTAGTAATTTATGTTACAAGACCGGAAGATGGGTTTGGCAGGGTAACTCTCCCCTACGGCTCGCCCTGGAAGCTTGGGGAGATCTGCAGAATACTGTTTTATTTTCAATACATTTTCTAACAAATACGACAAACAATAATAAATAACTAAATAAAATATTTTTACGACAGTCACTATTATACAACTTGAATTTTTATTATTTCTTAATAAATTTTGTAAGAAAAATGTAACTACAAACAATAATTAACTATGGGTATACATTATTTCTACCTGTAACGCTTCAAAATCTGAATCCGTATTTTCCATAACTTGTGAATTGACTTTTGAAAACTCCTGAAAGTTCGGTGTATTCATCTATTTGACACTTATCCCAACAATTAACACAAGTGCGTTTCCATAGCAACAAGAAAGAAAAGCCACCTATACCAAAAATTAGCAGCAGCACTTTTTACCTTCATGGATTGGAAAAAAGAACAGAGATCGGTAAAAACTTTTGCCGATCTCTGATGCCCACTTACCGGTCTAGCCCGGGAAAACATTAATTTCTGCCTGAAAATTTCTCCAGAAAGAGTGCATTTTCTGGTCGGTAGAGAAAAAATATAATAAAAATAATGCAAAGTCACTTTGACATTTGTCCTCTGATATAAAAATGTGTTGCTTATTGCCTATTTATAAAAATGTAAAATACTATTTAAAAGTTTAGTGAATGGATTATTGGTTTTTTGTTCCTTAAGGAAGATGATTGTGAATAAAATAGTATACAAACCTTGGTGAAAAGTTTCGTTGCAGTCTCGAAAATTAGCTGTCTCATCTCTCGACAACAATGAAACGTATTCCACCTCGGTGTAATATACTATTAACGTACAGGAACGAGATTTTGAAAAACAAAGAAAAACTAAATAATTATATTATTAAATTATATAATGTGTCATTTAAGTCATCCATGTAGATTACCAAGTAAGATTTTTTTCTTTTAACCCCTCATCCATAAAAATGGGTAGGTTACTGTCATTGGTCCAGTTTATATTCACAAAAATATTGTGCTAAAACAATATTAGTAATTTTACTAAACTCATAAAAATTAGTTGCTTCTTGTTTTAATGAGACAAGATAAAAACATGGACTAACTACACCAACGTCTACTTCAAACAACTTAAGTGGATTTTGATGTACCTGAGCAGGATTTTATCCAAATAGAATCCACAGCCGTAACATCTAAGTAAAATTATTAATTATAGTGAAATTATTACGTTATGAATTTAATCAGATATTAATTCCTGATCGATTAGTTTGTTTATTCTTACCCATTAATAGCTATTCCGCAATACATTTTTTTTTCGCAAGTCTCTTACTACTTTATTTAGATAACAAATAGTCTTTAAGAATGATTCCAATAGTACCGTATGAGCACAATAACACTTTCTATATGCGGCTGTTAATCGATGATCTCTCATTATCATATCGTGGACACAATTAACATTTTCCTTGGCAAATCATTATTGGAGGTCGATCCACACCTTTGACATGAGAACAAGTCACTCTACCTAATACACGTTCACGTGACCGATAATTTGCTATGATAAAATCATTGGATATTGAATAATTCTTCTAAATACAGAGTGATTCAAAAATGGCGTATTTCCATGTTTGTTGTGGACTATTAGGGAGCTTGGGAAAACGTTTTAAAGAATTATTCTTTATTACGATATTAACAAAAAACTACTGTCTAAGGAATCACTGCTTTTACATCCAGATATCCCATCCAAGTCTCTTTAAACAAGATCTGGATATTTTGTTGCAGATGTCATAAACAAATTTGAAACCTTGGCTTCTTAATGTACAGGGTTTCCCAGAACTGAGTTCTCGACGGGAACCTGTAATTCCTTAGTTCATATTGGGTCCGTATAACCCAAATTACCTTAGTTCAAAAATGCATCCCTGAGGAAGGACATCCTCTTAAAGTGAGACAGAAAATAACGTCTTTTTCCAATAAGTTCCATGTTGAGAATTTGGCAATCATTTACAAAATTACCGTGTTGTGTTTTTCATACTATTTCTTATAAGGAAGTACAATGTTATCTCACACTTCACTCTTATGTTAACTACCTAATCATTAAAGGTGACACCACAATGCCACGAAAAAACAAAAAACGTCCTTCTTACCCCTCACAGTGCTAACAAGGGCTGGACAACTTAATAACGCGCGAGTTGATACAACGTAACACATTACAGATTCTCCTTTCTAAATATTAGCATATATTCATTTCTGTTCTTCTTCTCTGTAAGTGACCTTTTATTTTTACTGTTTCGTATAAATGTTTAAACAATTCCGCATACATATAGGTAGGTACGCAAAACTTATTTGCATATTCCAATAGAATTATTTCATATATAATGTTTGTTAGCTGGTTGGAAGATTGTATCAATGGCCTGTGTTATGTGATAACTTTCTTTGCTAACAGATTAATAACCTTTATCTACGCAATTTATTTAAATAAAAAATATTCCTTGTTTCCATAATTTTGCCATAAATATATGAGAGGTTCGTCTGAAATTAATACGTTAGAGCATTTAAATGGCTTACGATTTTGGATATACTGAGTGTTTCAAAGTCTATTGCTTTTATAATGCGATTCATTTTGTCAAGTATATCAGGGATACTTTGCATCGTTTCTGTGAGATAATTTTAGGTATCTGGAAGGGCGCTTATAACAATAATAATATTAATAATATATATTTCATAATTTTTTATGCAAATAACGTACAAATGATAAGTCAGTTACAATAATCAGTAATAAATTTCAGTACAATATTATTAATACATGTCAATAAAAACGGTATATACATACACGTCACACTTAGTAAATTAAATTAAATAATGGTAATAAATAAATTAGAATTAACATAATAATTTCAAATATTAATAACTATTACAAACATATTTAAACATAAATGCCTTCTCGTTGTATGAAATACAATACTAGTACAAACATAACAATATAATCTATTAATATAGTCTGTTCAGAAATTCATTAATACGATTATATGCATATATTGAACAAGTATTTTTTAAATTTTAGTTTTATATGTTGACAAGTGAAGATTTCTAATCTCTTCAGATAGACTGTTGAATAAAATAATTGAATTTACTTGTAGCTGTTTTGTGGCGAGGAATCGCTAAGAGGCTCTCCATGTCTAGTATTATATGTGTGATTGTTGTCTAGTGTATCGAGTTTCTGCAAGTTGGTTTTCGCATATATTAGGCATTTGTATATATAAATACAGGGTGCCCATAGAATTTTCTTTATGGTAAAAATTTCCTTGCAATTTTCTCTATAGTTGATAGAACAGTCTGATAATCCTTTTTTGAAGTACAAAGGCCATCTGCAATTGACTTGATCTTTCCCATAAACAGATATTAAAGGACAAATGGGAGTGTGCTAGTGCACACGAGACATCAAAAAGTCCTGCCTCATCCAATGTGTCTTCCAATTGCAATATTGCGAAATAGGCTTTGTTTAATCTACTACACACCTGATTTGTCTGTTGTTCCCTCAACAATTTTGTAAAACACCACAATTTAAAAGTATTTAATATTCTTTTATTAAAACTTATAAAAACAGTTCTTCTTTCATTTACAATCTGTTGTCACGTAGTACTTGAGATTTATTTTAAATACCTGGTACATCATTTGTTAGTTACAGATACGATTTGATACATTAGATTGTTGACCTAGGGGCGGAAATGCTGAATCTCGAAAAGAGTAACGATGTCGGGAAAGAGTAAAAAAGTCAATTGGGTTTTGGTTTTCGTTTTGGTGCTGCGTGGTCCAACTCCTCCCTGGAGGTTGGCTCCCCAGGGGTGATGAGTGTGATGATTAAAAAGCGTAAATACGACTTTTCTCTATAGTTATATTTTGTTTATCCTTTGTTTTCTATCACTATGTTTTATTTTATAAAGTATTCATTAAATAATTGTGTTAAACCCTCTCGTATGCCAATCGAGTTAAAGCGACTTTAGCCATGGGTACCGCCGGTAGTGCTCTGGACCACAAAGCAATGTGGGGGATATCTGTGGACGTCGCGCTCTTGGTCAATAAATAAGCCAAGCAACCTCCTAAATGCGATTTGGCGCGTGACACTATTTCGACTGCACCAATTGTTCATGTCACCAAAAATATCCATAACATGTTATTGTAGGTCATTAGAATTTGGGGCAGATACAGTGACTAGTGTACATAAATGTCTCTCCATTACTTATATGGCAAGAAAGAACATTTATATAATTAGAGAATAATAGAGGCCCTAATACTGACCCTTGTGGAACTCCTAGGATACTATCATATGTATCAGACGTAGCCTCATTATATTTAATTATAAATATTCTGTTGTGAATTCAAAGATCACCTTGCTTATTGTCAAGAGGCAACTGGCGATCATTTTGAACATTTAATTTAATTATAAAATATGTATGGATAAAAATATAACATGCAACATACCATTTTGTTCATTTTTAAGTGATCTTTTTGAATATGGCATCGATGTTTCGAAAAGTATATTAAGGTGCTGCTTTCTAGAGGTAAAAATAAATCAACATGTTAGATTATAATTTTTTTCTGTCATACATGTACTTCTGAAAGATCGTTAGTGTATTAGCTGTACTATAAATATGAACGATTTCCATAGTGAAGTTTGAACACAGCCTTAATAACACCCCTCTGTTTTTTAGTCCGGTTTCAAAGTGTGAATATAAGTGGTCTTTGTGCGAATCTTTTCTGTTAAAAGTGCTGGGGTGTACGAGAAAGTGCTGTGATTCTGTGCAAATACAAAAAACTCTAAGAAACTAGGTACTTAAGTTTAGAAATAAATCTGTGTGACTTTGTTTACAATCTGTATTTATGTACTGATAAGAAATGGCTGTGTGCTAACTCTTTATAATTGACGAAAGGAAATCAAAAATGGAAACCCGTTATAAGTGCTGTAAACTTGTCACTTTAAATGCAGTATTCTGTGCATCTTGTGAAAATTTTTTTCATAAGGAATGTACTGACAAAAAAAAAGACTTAATTATATTAAATAAACATAAAATTATCTGCTCAAAAAAATGTGCAAAGGAGGACAATGTACTCAAACTTGAGCTGCAAATTGAGGAACTAAAGGAAACTGTCAATACTCTTACTAAAGAGCTAGAAGATAAGGACCAATATATAACAAAAATAAAGCGTATGTCGCAAGCTTTCGAAACAGATGCTTTCGAAACCGAACAGAAATTTGTGAAAGAAATTGATGAGCAGCAAATTGTAATTCAAGTATTAAGAGAAAGACTCGAGCTATTAACTAAAGCAACTGTTCCCAAAGAAACAGCAGATGCTGCTTGTCAGGCTGTGGTGCCAACTCAAGAGAAATGTCTTCAAACCAACTATATAGAATTAAAGAGTATAGAAATTCAAACAAAATGTTCAGAGGAAACTACGTGTACAATTGAAGCGGTATCAACTTCAGCGAAGAGCAGGAAACATACAAGTAACAATACAGCAAGAATTAGAAATCCCATCAACATGCCTACTACTAAGAACGACAATATAGCAAATGACATGGCTGGCACCTCAAATAAGATGGAAGATTTAGGTAAAAACAAAATCTTAATTATAGGAGATGAATTTGGAAAGAACTGTGCTCAAATATTATATCCACTCCTTGACCAATCCAAGTATACTATAGAAAGTTTCGTGAAACCTAATGCATGCGTTGCAGAGCTGGCAGAAAATATTTTTACTAAAGTTAAAGACTATAAATCAGGTGACTATGTTGTGGTAATGTTTGACGAAAAAAATATTGTTAATTCTAGATATTTAGATTCACTTCTAAAAAATATTTTTCCGATTGGTAAATTCACAAATGTAATTATACTTACAAAGTTTTTTTTATAAAAATAAGTTTTATAATACAGCAATCTATGACAAAATGATAAAATTCTGTCAACTTAACTACAATGTGTCCATTGACTACATGTATCAAATAAAATTAAAAAATAACAGACAGTGCAAAATGAGTGCTTGCAAAAAACTGCTCAAACATATCACACTCAATAAACACAAACATAACAATAATATAGTAATAAAAACTGTTGATATCATGACAAATAATATTAATGAACTTAATTTTAATATCGATAAAAATCATCTGTGTGATAATTCCCCTCCTCTGATAAGTAGCTTAGTTTTAACGAAGTCTGTAAACAATGTGATTAATTTGACAACAAACATACCTACAGAAACTATACCTAATGTTAACTTGTCTCTACCAATAAATAATATAGACTTAACTAGCTCTATAAATGATGGAATTAATTTGACTGCAAACATACCCATAAAGACTGTAAGTAATGATATGTCACGTAATATTAATAAGGATTTTTTATACCCTCGTCTGTCGGAACTTCAGATTATAGATTAACTCAGAACTGTGTTAAAAATATTCCCAATATATTTAATACCAATCAAAAAGCTAGACTAAAAATCTGTAATGTTAATGTGCAGGGCATGCTAAATAAGCTAGATAAAATTGAACTATTTCTAAATAGTCACCGCTTTGATATAGTGAGTATGTCTGAACACTGGTTTCAGCGGAATGACTTAGATAACATTAGCTGTCTTAATTATAAAATTATTAGTCATTTTTCCAGGGTGGAGCATTTACATGGAGGAGCTTTAATACTCGTAAATAATAAGATTCAAGCTAAGGAACTACCCCTGATTAAAAATTTATCGATTGAATGTCACATTGAAATATGCGGCATAAGTTACCTTATAAGCAATTCAAAAATGGTAATTATATCGCTATACAGACCTCCGAATGGTAATATACATGACTTCGCTGTCAACCTGTCGGAGGCTCTAAACATTGCTTCGAGAGTATCAAGGAATATTGTCTTATGTGGCGATTTTAACATAGACTATAACAAGAAGAGTTTCAATACTAACATCCTCAACGACATCATAAACGCCTTTGATCTAACTGTAACTTCACTGGAACCCACACGCATTTTTACATATGCCAATGGCTATACCAGTAGAACTTGCATTGACTACATGATTACTAATTTAAATCACAACACGTATGACTGCAATATTATACAGCCGAATTTGGCCGACCATTTAGCACAAATATTAAATGTTAAATTTCCCAAACAGTCAACAACCGTCACTGGATCATTCACTTATATGTACCGTGCTATTAACAAAAATACAATCGACACTTTAAATTACCATTTAAACTGTACTAACTGGTCAAGTATTTATTTCTTAGGGTTTACTGATGCCTTCCAATACTTTATTGATAGTATTGTATGGTGCTATGAAGTCAGCTGTCCATTAAAAGAAAAAATAATTACTAATAAAAATAACAAAGGCTGGATCACCCAAGATTTAATACGACAAAGTATACACTTAAAAAATTTATTTTGGGTCACAGCAAACTCAAATTGTCCTGAGCATAAGAAAACCTATGATGAAGAAAAAAGAAAATACAGAAGAAATATAAAGCTAACTAAACAATCCTACTACCACAACAAAATAAATAATTCTTCTAACAAAAACAAAGAAACCTGGAAGATTGTTAATGATTTACTAGATAGAAATAAAAAAGATAACAAGGACAAAATCATTATTAAGGTTAATGACCGCGTTATAAGTGACAAAACCGAAGTTATGGCAACCTTTGGGCACCACTTCGCCACTACTGCACCAAAAAAAATTATTGATCATTTTGGGTCCAACCTCTCCTTACCCTGTACAATAAAGGCTAACAATGGTAACTCAATGTACTTTGAACCCGCCACTAGTGAAGAAATACATAATATTATAATACAACTCAAAAATAAAAACTCTAGTGGTTTTGATGGCCTAACACCCAAAATCATAAAAAGTGTCGAAAACAATATCCTGAAACCATTTACGTATCTGATAAATATGTCAATAGAAACAGGAATTTTTCCGGATATTTTAAAACTGGCTACTATCTTTCCGCTGTTTAAAAAAGATGATCCTTCCGATTTAGATAATTATAGGCAAATATCGCTCTTAAGTATTCTTTCTAAAATACCTGAAAGACTGGTTTACAATAGAATTTCCAACTATGTAGAAAGATATAACATACTATCAACTGCGCAACATGGTTTTAGGACAAACAAATCTGTCGAGACGGCTGCCTGTCATCTTCTTAAATATGTTTATGAATCCTTGGACAAGGGACAGTATGTTGTTTCACTGCTATTTGACCTTTCCAAAGCTTTCGATACTGTCAACAAAGACATTTTAAGCCAAAAATTATATAGCATTGGTATTAGGGGAAATATTCTCCAATGGGTAATTTCCTACATGGAAAATAGAAAGCTAAGAGTAAGCTTAGATGGAGTAACGTCTGAAACTTTTAATGTTACACTAGGAGTTCCACAGGGTTCTGTGCTAGGTCCGCTATTATTCATGCTGTACGTTAATGATCTGCCTTACTTCACAGACCAAGGCCACGTGACTATGTTCGCGGATGACACCACTATTACAGTGTCAGCTGATACACCGGATAAACTTTATAAATTGGTCAAAGACACAACAGAATCTCTAAGTACATGGTGTCAAAGAAACAAGCTAATATTAAATGAAAAAAAAACTGTTTGTCTTAATTTTCACCTTCAAAAACCGCTTCCTATAAATTTAATGAATAATGAGGAACTTATATTTTCTGACTCAGCTAAACTACTAGGTGTATTCTTGGATCATAAACTTTCCTGGCAGAAACATATTGACCATGTATGTAGTCAGCTAAACAAAGCATTTTTTGCACTGTTACAGATGAAGTCAGTTCTAGATCAGGCTAGCCTTATGACCATTTACTATTCCATGGCCTATAGTCACATGTCCTTTGGTATTCTCGCGTGGGGTGGAGCCTCCGACTGTGCAAGAGTGTTTATCTGCCAGAAGAGAATAATAAGGCTCATTTTTGACCTCAAAATAAATGTCAGTTGTAGAGACACTTTTATTAAAAATCGCATTCTTACCGCTCCTTCTGTCTATATTTATAAATGTCTAACCTATGCTAAAAATAATTTAAATCTATTTGAAAGAAGGTCAAACTATCACGAGTACCCCACAAGACATGGCAATCTCTTGAGTATACCAATGCATCACAAAAGTATTTATAAGAGATCGCCTTATTACAACTGCATATCTCTATATAATGCTCTTCCCAGTGATATCCGAGATATTTCGCACTTCGCGAAATTTAAAAATAAATTAAAACTCTATTTATATGAGAAATGCTACTACAGGGTATCAGATTTCCTTAACGATAAATAGTTTTAATTAGTACTATCTCAATGTACTATCTGTTTATTTGTTACGCTTTTTTTTTTACAATGTTTGTTCTCTGTTTCTAGTTTAATATTATATTTATTTGTATTTGTTCCTTATTTTAAATCTTAATATTGTATTTCAATTATGCCGACATATACTTGCACTTATACTTCTTTCTTTCTTTATTCTCTTCTTGACTTGTCACATATACAATTTGTATCTAACGTAGACCAATAAATTATTATTATTATTATTATTATTATTATTATTATTATTATTATTATTATTATAAAATTATCGCAAAGTGCAGTTTTGCCATAACATTTTTAATCGTCCTGTATAAGAGCAATAAATATCTAATGATATATTTCTATGGATGGTTCTGACTACCTTCGATGGCCTCTACCTCTCATGTACCTCTCTTGATGGAAGAGTTTGTGTAAATAAGTGTCTATAAATATATTCCTTCAAAAAACGAACTATTTATAATTCGTCGTTTGTATAATAATAACATGTTAAACCGGAATAAAAGTAATTAATGATTGCTATGATAGTCATTCATAAAGGTTAAAAACTTAAATAATTTTCTTTGGGTAGATTCCACAATCATCATAAATCGAATACCAAACCCATACTCTATCTTAGCAGGTCTAAGATGTTTTTAATGAGGTGAGGTAGAAATATCAATTTATAATTTTAGCACCTAAAATGTTTGTACAAGATTAATTATTTTGATGATATTTATTTTCACACATCGATTTTCTTTCGCACCTAAAATTTTTACTCTTTCGAAGGCTAGATCAGTTTTAATCGTCTCCAGACGATGCCATCATTTCTGGCCATTAAAGTTCGCAGGCAGCTTACAACAAAGAATTCAGTCCTCTCCAGGAATACTATTTGGTTACGGATAGAATTAGTCATTAACGAAGTAATGTTTATTCATATCAGAAGTACAATCCTTTTCACTCCCATTCTGTTAGACCTTTATTGTAACTTCTGCATTAGCAGCAACTTCAATTTTAATAATAATAATAATAATAATTTATGTATGTCAATACCCAGTGGTTTTACATAAGTCAAAAAAATACAATCATTGTATATTACATCAAATTGTATAACAATAAACTAACATAACTGAAAGAACAGTGAAAACAATTAACATAAATCATGAGACAAAAACTCTGAGTTCAGTCATTAAATTTCTTATCAAATATACAACTTTAGATAATTTGCTACATAGGTAATCGATGTGTTGATCCCAGCGTAGATTTGGATCCATAATAACTCCTAGAAACCTTAAATTCTGGTGATTTAAGTCCCGGGTTGAAAAAACATGGTTTGTGTCTTTGACTCATTAAGATGCTATTTATTTGCTTTAAAGCAGTCAGAAGCTTTCAACTCCATTTCCTTATAGAAGGAAACCATCTAAAGATGTTTTTATTTGAACTCACCTAGAATTTAGAAATGTTTGACTTAAAAGAGGTCCAAGGAATAAACAACAGAGAAACGGGCGATTTGAAAACATAATTTTGGCCAAATTTAACAATAATAATAAATTAAGTATCAGAAAAGCGGTCAACAGCTGCGTGCGCAAGCTGTGCATGTTTCCAAAAAAAGTTTTTTGGATTCTGAAAAAAGACCACAGAAAAGCTTTTCGAATGCAGTCAGTCCAAAGCCTTCAACGTGGTGATCCCGAAAGGCGTATCAATTTTTTAAATTGATTTATAAATGCCATGGAACAAGATCCCGATTTCGGAAGTAAAATTATTTGGACTGATGAAGCTACCATAATGGATCGGTTAATTTTAATAATTTAAGAATCTGGGCTCATCAGAATCCTCCTATAATTCGCCCTAGGGCATTTCAACAGGAGTTTAGCGTTAATGTATGGTTTGGTGTTATAAACGGGACTTTTTGTGGGCCCCACATCCTTCCTCCCCGTTTAAATGGACCATTATTTAATGATTTTTTAAATAACCATTTTTTTCAAGGATGTTCCTCTTACTTTAAGAAATGAATGCTGGTTTCAAACGGACGGAGCTCCTGCACATGTTGCTGTTGAGAACCGTTTGTGGGTAAGCAATAATTATCCTGAGCGGTGGATCGGTCAATTAGGTGCAAGAGCCTGGCCACCCCGTTCACCGGATTTAACTCCAGTTGATTTTTTGGTCTGGGGCTATTAAAGGACAGAGTCTACGCAATCCCTTTAAACACGAGAGAAGAGTTAATAGAAAGAATTCTCGAAGAATGTGAACATTTGGGGCTAATCCTGATTTCATTCGTAGAGCTACACACTCTGTACCGCGCAGATGTCAGAAATGTGTTGAAGCTGGCGGAATGCACTTTGAGCAACTCTTGTAATTTGTAATTTACCTTACTTTAATCTAAAACATCGTTGTCTAATAGAAAATAATGTAATCAAATTTTTATTTACTGTCATTGTTTTTTCTGTTCGGCTAAAATTATTCATAAAAAACTATTCCCGAATAAAGTTCAGATAAGATTTACTCAAAAACTGATAATTTTAGAGAAAAAAACAGAAAAAAAATTTTTGTGCAGAAAACTTCAAATTTTTAAGTTCTGCCCATAAATTAATTTAAAAGTGACACACAATAAAGTTGGGGCTAAATTATACCTAGCCCCCCCCCCAGTTTAACCCGGTCCTGAATTATTTTCGTACATAGTTGTCATTTTTCTCTTAAAAAGCATAAAAAGTTAAATTCCTGTGTAAATTATCATTTGTTTATTTTTAGACGTTTCGAAAATATTTACAAAAAACATTTTCAGGAGAATTACTTGAACACCCTGTATTACGGAAACTAGTCACTTCCCGACCCATGTTTATAGGAACTTTTTTCTTGTTTTGAAAAGTATTACTTAGTGAAGTTTGGCCTATGCAATTCGGGACACCCTGTATAATATTTTTTTTCATAGTTTATTTTCTTGCTGTTTACAAACTCCTATAAACCTATATGTTTTATAATACAAATTATTGATATTTAAAAACAATTTATTATAACTAATTTTATTGCTGAAAGCGGGACAAAAATAATGCATATATAAAATATTTATATAAATATCAGTACCAAGGTCTATTATCGATTTATTGATTGTAAGCTTCTCTCTTTTTTGTGAAGAAGAACGTTAACATGAAAATGTTGAGTAAGTGAAATTTTACGAAACCACAGACGTATTAATGTAAATATTGGCCAAACTTAAATGAAATATTTGATTTGTGTTATAATTCGTCTGAAATATACATTATAAACCTTGTGTAACTCCACATATTTTTCGCTTAATCTGAGTGTTTCTTAATGGAGCGTTCGAGTTAAAAAAATAAAAATGAATTATAATTTATATTCGATAAATGTGTTCATCTGTAATATTTTGATAAGTACTATAATCTGTATATTATGTAAATGAAAGGAATATTCCATTTATTTCACATTCATTTTTTATATATTCTAAATGGAAAGTGATTCTGTCCTAAACAGCCTGCAATAAACTGTAAACTTACAATAATTTTTTAGAGATGGATGATAACATTGCTTGGAGAGAAAAAAAATCCTCTACCTCTATTAACACACAGGGTGTCCGAAAATTACCGGAGGAGCTCTTAATAAAAGATTCATTACAACATTCTGAGACAAACCTTGATACACCCATGTCGCAAATTATAATTTCGCAAATATTATTGAAATTTTTGCTCTTTTAATAAATAATGCATAGAATATTTTTTTTAGGAATCCAATAAAGTAATTTTCATGGCACAGACAGTTAATGGTGCCTACGCCGCTTACAAATACAAAATGTGCATCGCATTCAGCATTCTCGTCTTCTCCTTCATCATCAGAGATCGGACATTTTATCTCGGTGACGTAAAAGTCAGGGTTGGCTCTGCCGGCGCGGAAATATTGTTATGAATTACACCCCCTTGAAACTGGAGATTGATACGCCTATGCCTAATAGTGAGTGACTGGAAACTTGCAGAAAGAAATAGATTTTTCTAGAGTGTGATGGGAGAAGATTCTTGATTGATCTAGAGGCAATTTCAGAGTATATAAGGCGCGATTACCGGCGCAGAGGAAGAAGTTTACTAAAGTGAACTTTTAAGAAAGTGAAGTTCGGTAACAATAGTGAGGTTAAATATCAAGTAAACAAAGTGTAAAGGTTATTTTGAAGTATTGTATAGTCAGTAAATTATTAAATAAAGTGTTAGTGGTTTACCCCTTGTTAAAATTATTTAGAACCCACATATTGGTTTGTTTGTACAGGTTGTTTCCTAAAAGGTGGAAATACGTAACAATATTTTTATGCAAGTATGATACAATTTATCTTATCTTGTCCTTTTTTTAGGGAATTCCGTAATATTGTCTGTAATTGTTTATTTGTGGCATATTCAGATTTTCTTAATTTTTATTGGGATGTTTTGTAATTTTAATGAAAAAACCTCTGCGCCAAACGGATCAGACAGAGGTTGGTTCTTGAATACTTGACTGTTTCAAAAAGTCTCACACCTAAAAATATATAAACTAGAAGAATTTTATAGACTAAAAACTGAAAATGAAAGCTATAGGTAGTTAACGTTTCGGAAGAGAATCTACTTAAATGAGACTCGGCGAAGATTTTGGAAAAAGAGAGCAACGGAACTAAAAGAAAACTTAAAGAATCCGCGATTATTTTATTAAACGAGGATAGATACGTTTCGAATTATTCAATAGATTTTTGTACTAGTTGGTTGCCCATCCTTAGAGACTAAGTAAGTAAAAATAAGAAATATAATTTAATTTCTCACGTCACTATGGAAATACATAAACAAAGAACTGTCATGGTTGAGGGCCAAAAGAGTTTTGAGAACGGAAGTAGATTCTCTTCCGAAACGTTAACTACCTACCTATAGCTTTCATTTTCAGTTTTTAGTTTATAGCATTGTTCTAGTTTATATATTTTTAGGCGTAAGACTTTTTGAAACAGTCAAGTATTCAAGAACTAACCTTTGTCTGATCCGTTTGGCGCAAAGGTTTTTTCATTAAAATTTTAAATATTTTTCAGTGGCAAAATACCCAATAAAAAGTAAGAAAATTCCGTAATATCTAAAGTTAATATGGTCAGTTTATTATAACACTCGAAGAGGAGGTATTGAGAGATGTAACATTGAACTAAAAAACACACATATGTAATTTTTTACGACCTTTAACGAATATAAAAGTATGAAATTAATATTTGTTCAAAATGTTCTGAGGGTAACCTTCGCCGCCTGCCATTAAAAATCCATTTATAAAGAGAAGAAGACCGCTCAGCGTCAACAGATATCATCGGGGGGCGTACTTAAAATATGTGAAACTTCTTAAAGTTGCCCTATTGACGCCTGGTGTAGAGAAGTCTACTTCTTTACCGTTTAAAAGGTCTGTTACAGATGACATCGTAACAAATCCGGGATTGGTTTTTAAAACTCTTTGGAATTTTATTTAAATCCTCTCAGCGATTTCTCTAGGTAATTGAAAAATAAATTGCCGGAGATCGAACACGATGTGTATTGCATCAACTGCAGTAAATTTTGATGTTTTTGGCATATGTTGAAGGTCCCGTATGGCTAAAGGAATTCGCGGGAAAGTTCCGTGTATGGTCTTCAAATCTTCTTGAACAGTTGGATCCATAAATGCCTGTTGAGCCAGTGAAATAACAACTGCGTCATCTGGATTCAACTGCAGTACTACTAGTTTAACGTTTTCAAAATGGCAAAAATAGTATGATGCCGCCTCTAGCTAAGTTCCCCACCGTATTATAATGGGCCCTGAAGATAATGGTGTATTTGGAAGTATTTCTTTAAATAACCGTACACGATGTGGTGCTTTCAGGTAAACTTTCTTTATACTAGATACTAAGTTATCAACATTAGCGTAGCACCCTCTAATAGTTTCAGCAATTCTGTGGAGTCCATGTGCTAGACATGTTACATGCAGCATATTGCCATATGTTTCCCTCATAATTCGTCCTGCAGCTTTCATATAATTCACTCTATTAGTAAGAAATAATAAGACCTTGTCCTTATTTTCTACATATTTATCACCACATAACTCTTGTAGACTTGAATTCACTGCCTTCACAATAATGCGACAATTAATCGTTTCTACAACTTTAGAGACGATCAAGTGTCCACACACCGAACAATTTTCCTCCAATGCAATACACCCACCAAAACATTCGCTACCTTCTCACCACAAGCATTGGTGGTTTCGTCCACACTAACCCAGATGTATTTCCAAGTAAGCACAGAGGAATTTTTTTGTCTAACTTTATCACACTCCGTTGATAAATATTTTCTTCTGAGTGTCTTTTCCGCTAATACCTTCCTCCAAAAAATTGTCTAAAAAGTGTGTGAGTTTTGACCACGGTATGTTACATCCCACCATCACTTTCACTAAATCTTGACTGCCACTATCAGTACAGCTACTAGCACTAATATGCTTTTGTTAGGAAATGTGTCTATTAATATTTGTTTTAGATGTCCAAGAAATTGTTTTGTTGCAACTACTACAATAAAGATCTGTTCCATCAAACTGCAGTTCTGGGAAATCGCGAATCCACAACTCTATTGCAGCCTGGGAAGCACTAGACATTTTTATATACCGCCAACTCTATATAATTTCACACTAGGTTTGTAGATTTATATGTACATGCTAGATTTATACTATGGTTTGCAAAACTTCGATCTGGGATGGTCTACCCTTTTCCTTCATTAAATGTTGACGTAAATGCCAATAATTTCCACAGTGTAGGTAAAAACCGATTTTGAAATATTTCGCAATTTCGGCGGCGTCGTATAATTAAAGGAGATAAAACCGCATAGTAAAAAACACAAAAGTACCTCCGTACTCTGAAATTTAATGTTGACACTCGGTCGAGGTCGAATGCCTTTAACACTGCAAATATAAAAAATCAACTATGTTTTTAGGTAATTATCAGTACGTTTCACAGATGTAGTAGATTTCCACTAGAAGTGGGTTATACGTGTTTTAAAATGAAATAAAATTCACTTTATCACACGGTACGTGGCAGTTTTATGTCATTAATCCTTAACTTTGTTATGTATGATTTAATATTTTATAAAAGTGGTTTATTTTATTAGGAAAGATATTTTATGTTGCCAGCAGTTAATTGGGTTTTCATAATTAATTATTATGAAAATAAACAACATAAACATACCACACATTAAACAGAATAGGAAAGTGTGTGTTTGATTCAGAATTGTCTTTTTATTTGCTAGATATGTTTTACATGTTTTTGTAAGAACTATTAGCGTTTGTAAGTTAAATTTACTACCAAAAATGCACCGAGATAAAATTCGTGATCTGTTTATTACATACATCAGTAAGAAACGGTAACACACCGGAATTATCGATTTTTCATCCCCTTGGGAGGGTAGGTTCATCCTCCTCGGGGGTGAAAAATCGATTAATTATCACTGTACTCGTCTATATCCCAACTGAAAAAGAGACAATTTTCTAACCCCTCGAAGGGATGCTAGCAGCCTCCCATTGTCATAACTGTTCACTAGCAATGACAGCCAAATGGTTGTTACTTTAGCGCCGACAATGCTAGCGCAACTTGTATACAGCTGCTTGTGTCTTTTGCTGACTCTGTATATCGTATACTGCGTATACTAATATTGACACGAGTTGTTCAAATTATACAGTGGAGGCACTAGAATTCCTAGATTTATATATAATACAAATCATATTAAATTGAAAACAACGCTGGTTCTATAAAATGTAATTGCTTTTTATACCATTGCACAATTACAATGTTTCACAATAACGTAACTATAGCTATTAAACCGTTTACCTCTTGTGTTTTGATCTAGATTTTTCAGCCATTATTAGGTAAACAATTCAATATGTATACAATACAACAACATTAATAGTGAAAGTTCATATGCGCGCCCTATGCACATTACTTGACACTTTCACTGCCATAAACGTTGGGTCTTAAAGCAGTCTGGGCCTAACTATATAATTATTTACAAACCGTAGATTATTTTGAAATATGTGTATGTAAATATCACACATTCCTATGCGTTGCTGCCTAGTGATGCAAATTTTAGGGGTGATGAAAGTATTACATATTTTTTGTAGATTAAATTTTTTTTGGAAAAAAGTAAAACAGAAAATTATTTTCACCCTTTTTAAAAGACTCTCGTATTTGCTTTTCACATAGTAAATGAAAATGTTGTGAAATACAAAAGGTTTAATTACAAATTTAAGCAAAATTAAAATACTATTTAACAGAAAACCTTCTTAATGTATTTTGTCTTTGCAGTAGTGCAGAAATAAAACAATATTTAATTTCAAAAGTACCAATTTATTTCTAAAATGAAAAAAAGTACAGAAAGAAAATAAATACCGCCACCAAATCCCTAAATGCGCTCTTCAGTCAGCACTTCTTTCACAGCAATATAAATTAAATAAATAGAATTAATTATGAAGGAGGAAGGTTTTTTCTTATTTCTGAAATACTTGTACTCCTTAATAAATGTTCTCCTTATAAGATGATGCAAAGGATCAGAAGTTAAATATAAATCAGTAATCAGTCTTTGAATTCATCATTTTAGCTAAAAAAGAAAAGAGTTAGTTATGATATATCGAAGCTAATGAATAGAAATTTTGCAATTATTTAATTTTTACTCGCTAGTCTTATTATTATACGACCTTCGGCGAAGATTTTAGACACAGACAGAAAGTTTTTCAGGAAACAACTTTTGCTGCTGTTAACTAGTGTAAGAGCCAACATATCTCAAATTGTCATATAGTAAGTATAATTGTTTAAAATGCAAAAAGTAAATTAAAATTCTAGCTTCAAAAATAAACAAACCGTCAATGCAACCATTAAAAAAAGAAGATCATTATCTTAGGAATGTGAAACGAAACCTAGTCGAGTTTTATAATCACATGAGTGACCATTTCCTTACGTGTCACATACAATATTTTTTCAACATTGTTAAAAAAATTACAAAAATTATAAAATTGATATTTCAAAAAGTGAACTATCTAACAATTTTTTGTTCATTTCTTTGGACAAGTGGACAAACTCATCGTCATATATTATTTATAAAAAATTTAGTACATTTATCAAAACATGTTTGCTGCTGAAAGTTGTATTCTTTTACACTTATGCGTAAAAGCATTAGTTCAAAACAAAAATGGTATCTAAAACGAAATAAAAAATTAGATTTTCAGAACGGTTTTAGAAGAATTTATTTTCCTTCTAAGGAAAAAAACTTTATTTCCGCTAATAAAGACCGATAAGTGTCATTTTATGACATATGAAATAAGTTAATAGAAATTTTCAATTATTTCATTTAAAAGTCTCTAATAATTATGCAGTTTCTTGTCTGACCTAGTGTTAAAGTCTCCGATCCAAAATTTGATGCTGACTGATTTAAAATCAAGCTGGCCTGTATTTATGATGCAAATACAAACATCTCCAAGCAGATGATAATAAATAATACAAAAGTTTCTGATTGAAAGTTGGTTCCAAAATCAAAATGCCTCAAGAACAACATTATGGAAGAACAAGTCTTATTGTTCTTTCCGTCTTTTCAAATAGGTTTACTTTTGAGGAGTCCTCCCTAACTACATTTCTAATACGTTCGTCTTCTAAAATTAATTAAAATAACCATTGCCACAATTTCCCATAAGCTGTAGAATTATCCTACTTAGTCTTCACGTCTCCAGTAAGTGTTAAAATCAGTTTCCTGCCTGGTCTGCATACAAGAGAAATTGTATTAATCGTTCATATATTGTTCGGCTATTTCCTTCCATAATTTTAATAAAAACTCGGTATCGCCCATGCTGAAAGCTGTGCGATGTGCGAGGCTCAAGTTGCTGATTTGGTCACTCTCATTTAAGATAATGGTTGAATTTAATTTTATTGTGCGGTGTGCGATATAGCATACAATAAGTAAAAGTTTGTTTTTTAAACAGAAAGGGAATTGGTCGTTGAAGGTCAGAAGAATCACCAGCTCGCTCTCCAAATTTAACGCCATTGGATTTAAGTTGGAAGGTACATTAAATCAAAGATATAAATAAGAGAACCACAGCCTCTTATTGGTCTTATAGTGAACTTTTTTATTACCAGAGTCAATAAAGGACTCATGCTGAACATTTAATAAATTAAACATCAAATTATTCTTACATGACCTACTCGTTTCAATCCATATCGATTGAATGTTTCAACTCGTAGTTATATTTAACTTGAAAAATATTTATAAATGAGATCAAATTCGAGTCTCGGTGATATATGAAATTGTTGAGCAGCATGGCTTCCGACGCCATCTACGAGGGAGAAGTCGCACTTAATGTGAGGTTCGTTTCATGATCTAATATTGAAATCTCCTTCCTCTAAATTCCATATAAATGCTAACACAGTATATCTTCATAAACCACTATGTGACAACTTCTTATTTTAAAGTTTAATCTGACGTCATCTGCGAAGAAAGTCGTATTTGTAATGAGGTTCGTGTCCTGATCTAATGTTGAGGTCTCTCTATTCTAAATGGCATATAAATAAATAAATACAGACACATATTGACTATAATCGCTGTATAAATAATGAGCATTATCGTTGCAGTACCCTTGCTACCTTCATTTTCAAACCGTGTAGCTTTTAGAGTAGTTCAAATGTTGTAATCACGTATTCTTTTAATTACTCATATTTGTTAGCATATTATTATCACCAATTTTTCAGCAATAAAAAAACGACGCATTATAGTATAGCGAACAATAATTATTTATACCTACCATTTCGCTAGATGCGGTAAAACACACTTGTCCAATGTGGAATCATAGGCAAGTCCTGCCGGGCATTGAATTATTTCAGCCATGCCATCTCTACACAAACACGCAGAGGTGCATTGTGGGTTGAGGCGAAACATTGTACCGGGAGTGCATCGGTCTATTTTCTGTTTGAAATCTAGAAGTTAAATATTGTTTGTCACATTGTTTTTGTATATTAACGTATACAGACAGAGCCAGGGCCGTCGAGAGGAGAGTCAGCTGGGGTAATTGCCCTGGTGCCAAGGTATCTATCAGAGGCCCGGACACGAAAATAAACCACACAATTTGGACATCTTACAAAAATTATATAATATCCTACAGATATTCCTTGCTGCCTAGGCACGCACTTGGATAAGTAGTGGCCCCCGGAAATAAACTGCCCCCAGGGCCTGCTGTGGCTCTCGAAGGCCCTGCATAGAGCAAGTTAGAAAATAGATTGCTTAAGCTTGTCTCCGAAGAAGAACAGAGATATTTTAGGGTGGTTATAAGGCCTGTAGCCAGGGGGGTTCCCGGTGCCCTCTGATGAAATTTAAATATTACCTGTGTGGAACAGTTTTTCATATTTTTTTCAATTGTAAAGGAGTTGGCACCCCCCGAAATCCGATGAACACCCTTTAGAATTTATTTCTAATTACAGGCCTGCAACCATACGTAATCACTAGTAATTAGGTACCCGTATATGATTTATCAGTTTATCCACCATATATTTCCTACCTAAACAAATGGTAAGCAGTAAAGCTTTATCGCTGTTTCTCTGAGATACATTTTGTGCTTTCAAAGAAACAAAAAAGAGTCTTATTTTACAGAAAAATGAATCATTAATTTTCTTGCATACAGGAAATTAGGTATCGCATTTGCAAATAGTCTCAAAATAGATTTGTTAATAAATAGATTTCTAAATTCAAGACTTAATGTAATTTTCTATATCATGTATATTTGACAACTTTTTTATCTATTTGATTTAGAGTATAATTCCTGAACTAATATTAACACATAAGAAACATTTTATCGTTTGAAAAAAATAATACTGCGTGTTTTAATATCTTATACAAGCAATAAAAGTTTGATATATTCTTAATTTCGAGGTTATATATTACGTTAAAAAATGGCGAACATGTATAAGGTTGAACACATTTTGAGCCATGAATTATACTTACCAGCAGATATTTGTGGTAATACATTCTGATTCACTTGGTATATTTTGGGTGGTAGATTACAGTCAACTTTCTCTGAATAATCGCAGATACCGATATCCTGAAAATAAAGTGTAATTAAAGTTATACTGTTTAAAAGTGAATTATTTATTATTTGTTTGCTTATAGTAATGAAACATATATCCTTTATAGGATTTTGCAAACAGTGGAAAGAAAAGCTATCTATGAGAACTAAAGGAAAAACTATATATATAAATATTAATGAAATCTTTGCATTCTTTCGATAACCTGACTTCTGGTTATGCTACCAAGTGAAAATTCTTATCAGCCATTCTCATTTTAACACTAGCATCCAACCTAGTCCCCTATGGCTAAGCAGGCTAAACTAGTATCCACATGATCCCCTACGATATGTAAATTCAGTTAAAAATGAGAACAAAGGCCTGAAATTAATTTATTTACGTACCTTGTCTTTAAATTTTTTTTTTTTTTTCATTCTAACGAATTACATTTTCATAAAATCTCATTCAGTTTCTTGGAAATGCTTAGCCTTTGAAACGTTTTTCGTCCTTATTGTTGACTCATCAGAAAAGCCTAAAGCCACTCATACTTAGTTTTGCATGGAACATCGTTATGAGTGGCTTTAGGCTTTTCTGATGAGTCAACAATAAGGACGAAAAACGTTTCAAAGGCTAAGCATTTCCAAGAAACTGAATGAGATTTTATGAAAATGTAATTCATTACTTAGAATGAAAAAAAAATTTTAAAGACAAGGTACGTAAATAAATTAATTTCAGGCCTTTGTTCTCATTTTTAACTGAATTTACATATCGTAGGGGATCATGTGGATACTAGTTTAGCCTGCTTAGCCGTAGGGGACTAGGTTGGATGCTAGTGTTAAAATGAGAATGGCTGATAAGAATTTTCACTTGGTAGCATAACCAGAAGTCAGGTTATCGAAAGAATGCAAAGATTTCATTAATATTTATATATATAGTTTTTCCTTTAGTTCTCATAGATAGCTTTTCTTTCCACTGTTTGCAAAATCCTATAAAGAATATATGTTTCATTAAAGTTATACTGCTTTAAATATTAATTAAAAAATGTATAGTACAGGTGCTGTATCACTTTTAATTATTTTCCTCTTCGAGGAACCAAAAGGGTCCTTATTATAAACTTTTTACAAAATGGCACTCGGCATTCGAAGCTGGAGGCTATAAGCTTTAATTTGATCCGCCTCATGCCTCTTTAGGTCGCGTCGACTTTTGAACGGGGGGTCCACTTTCAAAAGGATGACCCAAATATGTTTGTTTATATATAGATTCCAACTTACATCGTTAAAGCTAAACCCAGCGGGACAGTCATATTTGGCTACAATTTTTTGAGATACACATGTATAATATATACTGCAATTTTTTATATCTCTGAAAGTTCCAAACTCCACAGGGCACTCAGAAATCACCATATTTTCTGAAAATATATAGAAATGAAAATTGGTTTTGATCTTATATACCATATAATATTTGTCAAAAGAAATACAACAGGAGATTACGTGGAAACATAGATTGTTAGGAATATAAGTGCTTTAATTCCAAACGCTGATTGTTACATTAAAATAAGAAAACGATACAACATACAACCACAAGTTACGAGAAGATGCACACCGGTATGTGAAACTTGAAGTGAACATATTTTTATTTCAATTTAAGAGTGAAGTAAGGGCTGTAATGTTAATTAGAGTTGAGTTTAAAAGTAACCATACAAAAACTGTTACTGCTTGTTTAGTTGATATTTAGTCGCTTTCTTATTTTAAAAACAAAAATTTAACTCTTTTTTTTTCAACTGAATTATGTCCCTATCGCATTTTCCATTCGGTAAATCATAACCTGGAGGAAGTACATCATTACCAATTTCATAACTCGAGTCTGTATCTTGCTTATGGTAAGAGATGGAAATTTTTGTATTAAACATTTTTTGGCTTCTTTTGATCTATAGTTTCTGATATTAAAATTATTGATGGGGTTGAGTGAAAGATCAAAACAAAAGATTCCAATCTGGGATCCGTTAAATTGTCCCATTTTTCGATATGTTTAGTTTTGACCTTTCTAATAAAAAGTCTTATTATTAGACGAAAAGATTATTTTCGCAACACTAATCAAACTCCAAGAATATTCGTAATCTTTTTGGACGGAGTATTTTTACTGAACTCATAAGAAATTTGCTTATAAGGCCTACATGCCAAGGATACGATTTCATTTTCCTTGTGGGGAATAAAACGGGGTCAAATGAGACGATTATCTCCACAATTCATGACAAATCAATAGAATCTTTAGCTTCACGCCGAAAATCGAAACCATATACGCAGTAAACGCATATAAGTTCACTAATAAGAAGAAAAGTAGGATTTTCTTGGATATGCACAAGAGTTAAAATAAAAGATCAACAACGTGCTTTCCCCCTTTGACAACTACTGTCATAAGAACAGACTGAACAAAGTACTCAAAGACAGTGGCAATTGAATAAATACTCGAGACCCAAAGTAACTAACTGTTATATCCAAATAAACAAAAATTTAATTGCTTTAAGTAGACATTGTAAGTTTTCAGGCACAGTTTGTGACGAATATCTAAACTGGAACGATTATATTCACTCAATTTGCTCTAAACTGAAATAGTACTATGGCACTCTTGAATTTAAAAACTGCTCTAGATAAAAATGGACTTCCATCGTCTTATTATGCCCTAATTAGCTACAATATAATAGTATATAGGGAATAATAGAATATTCTTAGCCCAGAAAAGAATAATTTGGTTCATGTTTAGAATATGCGAATTATGCAGGCAAACATTTAAAGTCGAGAAAATTTTAACCTTTACTGAGATTTACCTATTTAAATGTTTGAGTTACATATACTCCAACAAAGATCAATTTAAAAAAAAACTCAGATATACACAACTACTCCACTAGAATGGCGAGGACATCAGAGTAGGTACATTTACTTACCAGTTATGGAAAATCTCCCCAATTTATGGGGTACTAATTTTTCAACATGGTTCCTCCTCAAATAAAAAGCGCAACCAGCCTGAATAGATATAAATTGTTGTTAAAAGAATTTCTGTATCAAAATACATTTTATTCAATAGAAGAATTTATTACCGCTGTACGAAATACCTAAATATTCTGTGCATTTGTTATAAGTAACCGATTGTATCTTTTTTTAGCATGACATATTTATGTATATGTGTTCATATATGTATATTTTGTATTTGTTGTACATCCAATGTAAATTGGCGAAAAATAAATAAACTTCAATCAACCAGTCAATTCTAACACCCTGTTTATTAAAGTTATGTTGTGGCTCACTTGGTATCTGATTTTATTAACACTTATTTTCTCTAACCAGCCATATTTCCACATTTTATGTACGTATACGAAATGCAAAGTATTATTACCATTGTTTACATGCGGAGTGAGAGTACGTCTACCTGGAAAAATCAGAGGCTCTTTCGAACAGTCAACTCTGTACGCATAATCACACACTCCAATATTCTGAAAAAAATAAATCATACAAATTGTCACTGACTACTTTTCCTCGTTTGCTTACATCATTGAAACTGAATCCCTCTGGGCAATTATACTTCGCTACTATTTTATTCGAAAGGCATGTGTAATAAGAGTTACACTGAATTCTGTCTCTAAACGTACCATTTTCTACTGGACATTCTGCTTTTGTATCTGCACCTAAAAATTAATTATAATTAATAACTACTTTTACGATGTAATTCAATATTAGTAGTCATTAAACGAGTGCTTGTATTAATTGACGTTCGATGCTGCGCCGATCTTCATGGGTTAGTAGAGATTTTTTCACTGAAATTAAATTTGGACTTTTTACTACAATCTCGCTCACACAACCGATATAATATTTCTAGAAATAGAAAAAGTACCTCGATGCTACATTTTTCTCTACAATGTTTCAGCACTCTCTCGTTCTTTGTTTTTTCTTGGAAGATAAATAACCAAAATACTATTTCAATGCTGCTGTCGTAATCGCCATACATTATTTAACCAAGATTTGATCTTTATAGCTTTTATAGTTTTCGAGATAGCACAAGCTATATTCGAAACATTTTAATATCATGTATCGCCGAGAAGAGGTGTAAAATTAACATAGGGTATGAATGCAAGCCTCTATCTCAAATCGCCCTCCGGAAATGGATTCAGCAGACAATTTTACATAATATAGAACTAATTTTAAAAGTATGTCCAAGAGATGCATAGAACTGAAAGTAAACTGTCTCTGAATCCCCTAGTATTATAACTTACTCTTAGTAGTCGTCTTTCGGTCTCCGCAGTTAACATTATGGGGGAAATCACAATACCCTTTAAGAGAAAATAAAAATCCTTGCGGACACTCCTGTTCCAGAATAATGTCATCCCAGCAGTTGATAAATTTGTTGCAAGAACTGGTTGGAAATTGGCCTCGTGGTCTTAAACATTTCTTTTTCAACTCAGGGTCAACTGAAACGATAAAACAAAGGAAATGAGAAAATTATTTTCAACGAACAATCACTTTGAAAGAAAATTAACCATCTATAAGATTATGACATTGAAAGAATGTCTTTTAAGCTTTTGTCGAGGCTTCTAAAATTGAGATAATTTACACATAATTCAATCTAATCATAAAGTGGTTCTAAAGAATCGGGAGTGAGGTCAAAGGGGCTTATGATCCCACTCCACAATCGTGAACTAGTGGCGTAAAGCTAAGTTTGAAAGTTTCAAGCCGATCTTACCGCCTAACGTCCTTGGACGTTAAAATGAAAAAATGACGCTTTTTAGCCAGTTTATTCAATTTTGTATTTTATGTACATACTAAAGTGACCCCAATTTTAATTACGAAGATTTTGATTCTTTGTTTGTCTCGATTGGACCTCTAGAACCGGAGATATTAACCTTTTCATCTAAACAAACGCTGTTCAAAAAACTAACTTGTTTATTAAAAAAAACGCAATAGGCTTTGGAAGTCCAAAACTCAGATATATACTCCTGATGATACCCGAGAAGGCATGAAATCATAATTTCGCTGGTACAAAACAATATCATGTCTTTTTTTTACTTTACATTTAATCATTTCATTTTCAAATGTACAAGCCGCTTTAGAAAGGATTCTCCTTTTATTGCCGAACAATGTTATTAACCATGTTCTATATCACGCTTTACGATATATCAATATATCTTATTCCTCACACTGGGTCAAAATTCTCAAAAGCTGACCAAATTTGCAAACTTCTCAGAAGGTTCCCAAACAAGTTTCACCACGAAAGAGAAACCTCCAGCGCACACAATACAAATGGTTTTTTATGGTGATAAGTAGGCAAATTTTCCCCGTACAGGTAGAGGAGTTCGGCAGTTCTTATCGTGCTATCGGTGTATACAGTTCGCTACTTTAAGTAAGTTTACTTTCGCTGTGTGTCGTGAGTGAATTTGAAAGACGTTATCAAAGAAATTTAAGATGGGACATCTTCCTCTGGGTAAGTACAACACAGTATTACATGTTTTTTGAATAACCTATCACTTTTAAATTGTCAAACGTACATTAAAAGTACTTAATGCCGACACTTTTAAAATATACGAGAAGTAAAAGTTTCTGTTGAGCTACAAATCGAAACCCGCTACACCCCCTATGTTTTTCACATCAATTGATCAGTCATGGAAGCTAGTATCCGCACACAAAATAATGGCTTTTAATACGTGCTATTCCAGAAGCTTCGATTTTTTATGCAGCATTGACAATTTAAAAAAATCGGATATGTTACGATTTTGTGGCGTATAGGTTTAAGTAATGAGTAAAACATATATTTTAAAAGAGGAAATTTGCAATTACATGTTGTTATGTAATTAAATAATAATAATAACCCTAAATTACCAAGAATAATAATAATAATATTAATACCCTTAAACAATTATTGTATTATTTCCAGCAAAATAAGAAGCAGAGGTATTATTATAATTATTTTAGTATTTAATTAATTGTTTTTTTTTTAAGAAAATAAATCCATCAGCACCAGAATGGAGCTATTCCAAATTTGGCATGAAAAAGCTGGAAGCGAAAACCAAATTCGTAATCAACACGTGCAAGTAGTAGTTTTGAGTCGTTTTGAAGACAACGAGGGCACTGAAGCCGATATCAAGTTAATTAAAAAAGATTTAAGCCGATTTATGTATAATAAATTTAACTTTTGAATGCCTTTTATCTCTTTATTCCACAATGTTAACAATATATAATTTTTTTGAATCTTTTTCTAAAAACATTGGTTAAGCAATTTTTTGAACTCTTACATATCTCTCCCAAGTATTTAAAAATATTTTTCCCATAAATACCTATGCCAAGTTTGAAAAAATCGTGGAATATTTATATTTTCAACCCTTATAACCCATCCCCAGGAGATCATAATTTTTTTTCCTTATTTTCCTCATAGAAATTTAGGTATCAAAAGTACGTAAACTGAGTTTCAAAAATATCGAAGGTTGTTTATATTTTGAACCCCTAGATCTCACTCCCAGAGGGTTTCATTTCTTTAAACTATTTTTTTCCTTAAAGATCTATGCACAATAAGTACATTTGTAGAGTTTCAGAATTTTGGTCAGAAATGTTGAATTCTGGCCCACTGTGTTCCGCCATGTGCCATTTTCTTAAACTAATAAGTCTGGCCTTGATTACATTAGAAAAGGAGAAATTATTACGCCAAAAATATCCAGAAGTTATAAAAAATTTTTGTGCATGAGAACTTTTAGTTAGTTACTGTTTTATGTATTGTAATATTGTTCATGATTACGTTAATGAAAAAATGTTATCCCAAAAATATAACTGCTAATATTTAAACAATGGTTAATGGTAGGTGTAGTGCATGGTTAATAAAATTTGTTCGGAAGTAAAATGAAAATCCAAAAATATAAAATATACAGGGTGTTCCATTTGAAAAAGTTGCATATCCTACCGCCTTTTCGAGGCGCCTTGTACATTTGAAAATAAAATGATTACATACATTTTTTTTAAAGAATAACTTTTCCATTTAATATTTGTTTCTATGCCTCACAGTTTTCCAGATAATGCTTGTCTAAATAGAGCCCTATATAGATAATTTGACAAGACTGACGTATGACGTGTTAAGATGTAGATAGTTTACGGTAGTAGGCTTTATAAATGCCAAAAAAGAATTTAAATTTATTTTTGAATGTAAAAAACAGATATTATGACTATTAATAATTACGAAAGCTGCACTCTTTCCCTTTAAAATACGTTTTTATTAAAATTTCATCGTTTATTCAAAAGCTATTAGAGTTTTAAATTTTTTATTCTTATTTTACACGGTGACATGTACGAAATTTTTATGCTCATTAATTCTCACCTGCATGATTAATTTTTGTATCATGTGTAATTAAATGGTTATTTCCAAAAAATGCATTTTTGGTAGTACTCTATTTTGTCTTATATTGCAACGACGATAACCTTAAGAACTCTTCTACTAGTAAAACCTACTTCCATGTGATATTTTACATAAAGATTATTTCATACCAGCTTACAACCTCTGGGGGCTGGGTTATTATCGTTTAAAAAAAACCGCACCATTTGAGTTTTTATTACATCATTTGTAATAAAAGTTCGAACTTATTGCCTGTGATGACTTTTGTATGAAATTTAGTAGTGCCTTAGAATTCTTGCACAACAAATCTTGTTTCAAAACCACATATATGAAACGCCAACATAATTTGTGATTCATACGTTTTATTGTCTATGACAAAGAAGTAAAAAGAGCTTTAAAATCGCATAGTCTAAACTCCCAGTACGTTCTTATTGTCTTTATCATATACCGAGTATGTCTCCTTGACATGTTCTTATTGATGACTTACTTTTATAGCAAAAACCCACCTACCAGATAAGATCCGTAGATTTTAAGTAATGAATCTTGCAAATTACCTGTAGGCAAGGTAGCAATCGTCGGTGGAGATAGAGTTGTGGGATTGGCCCATGATGTTGTGGGAGCAGAAGATGACTGACCTGGAGTTGGAGATGCCGTAGAAGATTTGGCGTCAGCGGGTATGGCAGGTGCGGGCGGAGATCCTACGTGATTTTACAGAAAATGCAGTTAGATTAGAGATTGCGATTCGATTTCGCTGAAGGAATGTTAGATATTAGTGTCCTTGCACACAGTGAGGACAAGAATACTAATTGTACACGACACCATTATTTAACATGTTATGTATTTCTTTGTACGTGGATTTATAAAGTTGGAATTTTTGTGGAAAAATACTATATTCAAGTATTTTTTCAATACAAATATATAACAGTGACTCATTAAGCACTACTGCTACTACTATCGAAATCTCTAGAGAATAAGCCTGTAAATAGAATAGAACTTAATTAAATGGAATACTGTGTTGCATCTTTATAGCAGGTATTATTTTTTATATATATCAAGATTTTGCATACCTTCAACTATTGGTTTCCCAGCACAATTTACATTTTCAGCAAAGTCGCAATATCCTGCAGCATTAAATAACAGACCTTCAGGGCACGCCTGTTCCGTAGCTATTCCATTCCAACAATTAAGGAACTTATTACATGCATTACTGGGAAATTGACCTCGTGGTTTTAGACATTTCTTATTTAGTTCACTGCCTGTAAGAAAAACGTTATTTCATTCAACTACACACTTGTACTTATAACAGTTAGTGACAGCGAAAATCAACGGAAGTTTAGAAATTTGTTGGACAAACGCAAGGGCTAATTATACTTAGATTTGAAGAATATTTCAGATACATTTTCTTTAAATGCAAAAAAATGTAAATTAAGTCTAAATGCATAACAGACCCCTAACAAAATTTCTGTATTTGAATTAAAATGTCCTAAAATAAGGTTTGTACTTATATAAGAAAGGTGCAAAAACAGTATACAGTATACTGTCTATAATTGTTTATTGGTGGCATATTCAGATTATCTTACTTTTTGTTGGATATGTTGCCAATGAAAAGCAAGCAAAAATTTTAATGAAAGAACCTCTGCTCCAAACGGATCAGGCAGAGGTTGGTTCTTGAATACTTGATTGTTTCAAAAAGCCTCACACCTAAAAATATATAAACTAGAACAATGTTATAAACTAAAAAATGAAATGAAAGCTATAGGCAGTTAACGTTTCGAAAGAATATCTACTCAAAAACTTTTTGGCCGTCAACCATGACAGTTCGTTGTTTAATAAAATAATCGCGGATTCTTTAAGTTTTCTTTTAGTTCGAATGTTTTGGAAAAAGAGAGCAACGGAACTAAAAGAAAACTTAAAGAAGCTGTAAGTAGGAGAAAATAAGTAATTTAAGCTGTTAAGAGTCCAGAAACTTTATATTTCCTGTATGTACTAGAACAAAGGTCTCGAATTTTTTTATAACAATTTCCAACCCCCTGCACCAACCCCACTCAAGTTTTAAATGGGTTAATAAAATTAAAATGATACATTCACTTGAAACTTGGAACACGTATGTATTATAACTACATATGGAACTAGATTATAATTTGAGATGATTAAATTGAAAGGGTGGCGCTGAAATACGGGTAAGTAGGGATAAACAGGTAAAGCAAGCTAATAGGATTCTAGAAACTTAGGATCTGACATACTGATCTGACATACTAGAAGCAAAGGTCTCAAATTTTTTATGTCATTTTACATCCCCACTACCACCTCTTCCATTTTATTAAATGGGTTAACAGAATAAAATAAACATGAATATATTTATTGAAATTAAGTGGACATATGTATTATAACGAGATCCGGAACTAAATTATATTTTGAACTAATTCCGCTGAAGGGTTGAAGGTGAAATACGGGTAAATAAATAAAGTAAAAGCTAGTAAGGGTTTAGAAATTTGAGGTTTGGTTTGCTAAGTTCTCGAAAATCTAGACTAAGTTCTAGTATATTCTAATAAAACTCATTATTTTGTTTGTCGAACTTTACGTTTCTACATATCTTTGCTGTATATTTTTAAATATTTGTTATCTATAAAAATAAATAAATAAAACATTTTACACTTGCCAGAGAGAGCAGGTCCTTGGGTAGTATAGACTGGAGGATTAACTGGTCCTGGCCCGAGTCCTGGTCCTTGAGGAACTATTCCTTGAATTGGAGTAACTAGAGAAGAAAAAGCGAAAAATTATGTTAATGATTAATAACAACGTGGAAGCTTTCCACTGATTCATAAAATAGTCGTGCCATTGTTTAAATAAATAATATGGTAGGATGTTAGTTGTTATAAGTATTCGTGGCTTAATCAGCTACTCTAGGTACCAATAATATCAGTTTCAATCTTCAGTATTACAGTTTTTCACGTCTCATTGGTCTTAAATACAGACAATTTTCCTGCAACGCTTATGAACCCTCTTTCTCTGAATCCTATTTTTTTTGTTATAATAAGTGGTCTTTCATCTCTTTTTTCTTCGTTTCCTTTTGTTATTTTCAAAATTGGTTTTTGAGCAAATTAATTAGAAAATTAATATAATGTATTTAATTAATATGTTAGGTCTCTCTTTTCTAGTTTAATCTAAATTGCATCGCCGCTGTTGTGTATTTGCTGGAGCAGGTTTTTGCTTTGAGTTTTTTTCTGTCTCAGCAACCAAAATTTATCAGTACAATAATTAATTTATTAGCATTTGAATTTTATCCTTATGTAGGAAAAAAACATTTTAATTTGTGTCCTGTCAAAAGAGTTTGGGGTTTTATTCAAATACATTAACTTAATTTCCCCACCCGTATCCGTTCAGCGTTTCAATTCCCACAGCTTAATCACCGTGGATGTCTGTCAGATGTTGGTCTTGCTGTATACTTTATATTTATAATAAACTTGATGGTGATGGTCGAAAGAGAGATTAAAGTTTCGGTTTGTGTATTATTTTGTCAACTTTAAAAGTAGTTAACTGATTAGTGCTCATTCTAAATGAAAATAAATATTTTACAATTACTTGCGTAATTTCTGAATAATGATTTGATACCTACCAGAAGATGGAACTTGGGTTGTATGAACTATAGCTCCAGTTGTTACTAATGGTTCTTGAGGAATTATTGTTGGGGGTGGTACAACTAGGGGAGACAAAAAGAACAATAGAAATAAAGCAATGTAACGCTGACGGGTAAGACACAAAAAGTTAAAATTTTGTTAATATAAGTTTTCCTACCAGTAACAGGTCTTTGACTACAGTCAACGTTTTCAGGATAGTCACAATGTAGTCCTTTAGCACTAAACAGCAATCCTTCAGGACAGGCTTGTTCAACGCCTACTCCATTCCAGCAATTAATAAACTTATTACAAAAAGAACTAGGGAACTGACCAGTAGGTCTTGCACATCTTTTGTTTAATTCTCCCCCTATAACTAACAAAATTATTTGTTAATTAATTTAGTGTAAACAAAATAAATTAATTTTATACCAAAGACATAGAATGTAGGCATAGAAAACAGGTGTAAATACAAATAATGGAATAGAACTAAAATTTCTAGGTAATTTTCTTACTACACCAATTTTATTGTTGGAACTTGTTGAAAACATTTCAAGAAATGTAGGAAAAAGTTTTGGATAAAATCCGTGTTGTGTAAAGCTTTTGTTTAAACAAGAGAATGTTGAAAATCGTGTTTTATCGCAGTTTTTATATTATGTTATATATCTCCCGTTGTGGGTTATACCCGTATCGCAATAAAAAAAAAGAGAAATAAATTGTTCACAACGAAATTGTGCAAAAAACTAGATTTTTCCGAACATTTCTGGTCAATATGCCAAATCGCAAAACGTAAAGATATTTTAGAGAGGGCATTTTTAAAAAATTGATACTAGCTTGAACAATAATGCAAATATTTTAACGAAACTTTAGAAGAATAGGTATACCCCTTGTACAGCTAAACTATCAAGCTAAGTTTCAAATAAAAATGTTTATCATAAAACCTAAAAAAGAATTTGTAAGTCGAAAATTGAATCCTCGATTGTTTTGGGACATTAAGTCGTAGAGCAAACATTTTCATTTCAGATTATAGATTTTTTTATGTACTTTTTGGTGATATTAACGAAAATAAGTTTTAAGTTCTTTAATGCCGATTTTAATTCATTTATCTAATTCTTTTTAAAACAAATGCATTTGTATCAATATTTTGCTCAATAGTTAAAATTATTAGTATGTATTAAAAGTACATCAAGATACGAACAATTCAAAAAAGTGTTTTTATTTACATCAATTGGAAGCTGAGTTCTGACATTTTGTGCGTTATGTCCCTTTATAAACAAACTAAAAGACATTATGACTTACAGTTTACAATGAACCTTTTCTAATACTTAAATACTTTGTTGAATATGTTACAATATTTTTAGACACATAAATTGTTGAAAAATTGTCGAGTTGAAGTGGCTCGACAGTGTTGACTGAAACGAAAATATCACGCAGGCCGCGATAATTTTCACGACGTAATTAAAACCTGCTTCTTCGCACCTCAACTTCCTCGTATCACGATGTCCTTTTTCGTTTTAAACAATTATGTTTTCTTGTAGATATTAATTTTACTGAAAAATTTTGAGATAAACTATTTATTTCAACAATACTATGTAAATTTCAAACTAAAATTTTCATTTCTACTCTTTCTTAATTGTTCCTTTAGCAGTTGAAATAAAATAGAAAATTTACCACCTTTTTGTATTTTACTAATAAATAAATAAACCTTTTTTATAAAATTTACTTATTTCTAAAATACATTGACGTCATCTATTAGCACGTGCTGGAATATTCACAATTAAAAAAAATACTGTAGATCTGTTTTAAATATTGTCTACTGCATTACGTTAGAAGAAATGGCGGAAGAAACAGAAAGAAACAGAAGACAAAAATAAAGAAAAAGTATAAGTTCACTTCTGCAAGAAACTTTGTATAAATACAAAGGAAAAATTAATGAATGTTGTATGAATTAAATTCAACAGAAAATATTAATTCTCCTCGTCTTCCCATATTTGGTTCAGGGAGCACTTTTAATATTGCATCTTCAGTGACCATACATTCATCTTTAACTTTTGGCCAGTAGAAAATTGGTTTTAAGGTATACTCTTTCTTCCTAGTGAACTTTATTTTTAATTCTTCTACCATCACTTCTAGTATTTGCCCAACAAAGTGCTTCTTGGTTTTCTTTGTTGCGAATTCCGCCAAAACCCAAGTTCCCACTTTAATGTTTATGAGATCTTCTTCGTACTGTATGTCTTTTTCTTCAATTTCACATCTCCTTTGCATATCCTCTAGAGTTTCTTCTTTGCTCTCGCTTAGTAAATTTATCATTTCACTGACATCACTTTCCTCAGATGATTCTAGGTCTCTTAGTATCACGGTTTTTGTTTTGATCTTCTTTTTGGATTTTTGTTGTTTGACTTCCTTTGCTGCAGTTATTTTTTGTAAAACATCTTTTGTAGTGATAATCTTCGCCCATGGAGCTACTCTAGTTTTCTTTTTTTTTCTTTCCGCAATTTTTTTGTTTATTGATTGCAGTAATAAATCTTCGAATGATAAAGAAAGTAATTTTGGGTCAGTCTGCATAAGATCATCAGTTTCTGGTTCAACACAAACGGTAGAAGGGGCAGCATCAATGATAGTTGTTTGTCTCTGGGGAATTTCTGAGTAGACAGGAGCTTGTGAAATACTCGATAAAGAACCATCAATTTTATTTTCTGGTGCCTGGGCTTGTTTGTCTTTACCGTCTTCAACCTGAACTTGCCTTGCAGCTTCCCATCTACGCAGGGCTTCTGGGTCATATTTTTCTCGAGGTATTACTTCAAGGATAAAAGGGTATTAAGGTATTAAATGTGAGAAACTGTACAATAAAAACACCAAAAAATTGAAATTGATAATATTAGTGATCACAACAACAGTACTCTTGAAAGTTTGATGCTAGATGGTTCGTAATCGTAGACAAACATTTTCAATATTTTTAAGCATTATTGAAAATTTTGATAAAACGGGCATTTTTAAAATAAATCAATAGATGCATTAAATAATTTCCGAAAATTATAAGCAATTCACCACAGTTGAAGTAAGGTCCAAAAAATAGTTTTACGTGGGTTAAGTTTACAAATACGATTTTTTTTTAAATTATAACCAAAATACCCACTTGCCCCAGACCCCACGTACCCCACTCCACTAATAGTTATTGTAACTATGTTTTTTAGCGTCTTTTGAACTTAATGGATTTTAGAAATAACTATAATTTACAAAAAATGTTTTTTTCAGTAAAACAACGACATTTTTCGTGATAAAGAAAACAAAGAAGTGATATGTTTCAATTTCTAGGTACTCTACGTTACATTTCCCAAAAATGATCGGCAACTGGAAATTATTAAAGTGCATTTTTATATTTTCGATAAAATATAACGTAATTAAATCAAAGCATTTCAGGAATGACGAAAAATCCATTAGGAAATCCATTTAAATATTTATAACCTACACAGTTATATGGATACATCTATTATACGACCAATTTGATTTCTTTTTTCACGATGGGACTTATAAAGCCAAGATTTTTAAATAAAACTAAATCGCAAATACGGAAAATTCGCAATTCATCAAAGAAATCGAACTAGGACTTCCAGTCAACGGCAGATAAACATTTTAGCTATAAATGAAAAACCATATTTCTTTCTAAGTCGTCAATATTTTCCAGTATAAAACTTTACTAAGTGAAATAATTAGATTTATTCGCAGGAGTGGAAAAGGGTCATAATTTCAAAACCTATCTTGTGATCTCTTTTAACAAAGATGGATGTAACAAGTCCGATATTAACGAACATTGTGTAAAATTTAGATATCTGTTGACACTTTCGTTATAATATTTATTCTCCGGCGTAAAACTTGGCCCCCTACTTTTGAAGTAGACCTGAAAGAGTAAGTAACAATAAACATTTATGTAAACTATAATGGCCTCGCTATTTTTTTATTACGCGTCTGAAACTATTTTTATGGTACTGAAAGTAAATATTTGGGATATAGAACATTGCATCAATTATATTGGATATTTAATTGATAATGCTTACCTAGAGGTGGTACTTGTGTGATGTGGGCGGCAGGGCCAACAGATTGCTGTATGCCCGAGGAAAAAAACGGGTTACTAGAGAGTTGATTTTCCTTGGGGGGTAGTTGCGTGGAGTGGATGGCAGGATTAACAGGTTGCTGTATTCCCGGGGAAAAAAACGGGTTAGTAGAGAGCAGATTTTCCTTAGGGGGTACTTGTGTGGTATGGACAGCAGGGCCAACAGGTTCCTGTATACCAGGGTGAAAAAACGGGTTACTAGAGAGTAGATTTTGAACCGGTAGATTCTGCTTGGGGGGTGCAGAAGTAGTAGGCTTTGACTGCGTAGCATCTAAGGATTGCTGCGAACTACCTGACTTGTTTGAGAAGGAAGAAGCTGGTACTTGCAGCCAAACAAATCCTGGGGATGTTGCGATGGGGGGTTGACCTGATTGTGCTGGTTGTTGAGGAAGTTGTCCACCGGGTGGTAAAACTACTGCGACGTTCCATTGGTTGATGTCTTGCTTTGGTTTTAGTGACGGCTCATTGCGATTTAGTACTGTAAAAGACATATTTCAATACTTCGGTTACGGATGAATAGAAGATTTGATCTGGATGGTAAATTCAGTATATAAATTATCGAACATACATTGTTTCTAAGAGTATTTACTGAAGACGAGATGTTTTCATTATTAAATACTAACCTGAAAGATAAAAGGTTGTCTGAACAAGACGATGTACCGAACTGTTTAATTAAGAAAGTCTTAAACTTATCTTTCGGATAAAATCGGCGAAAACGCACTTTACAGAAAAGTTGCAAATAAATAAAGTCTCGTATTTCGATGATACATTTACCTGAATCTTTTTAGTTTTTTTTTTCATCCTCTACATTTCCCCTTCCACACTTTTAGGAATTTTCGAGTGGTCGTATTTCGAAAAATAAGCATTTCTCGAAAAAATTCACAAGAGTAAAAACATCTTATTTTGGGCCTAAAGAGGTAAATATATTGTTTCTTCTTTTCATTTTTGACTTGACTCTACAAGTTACTGAAACCGTGGTAAAAGGGGTGTTTTCTACCGCTTCCGATCGTTTCCTATTCTAATCTTTTTTTCAACGTTTTTATTAACGTCATTACAAACACATTGCACAAGGTTGCATCAAAATCCATTCACTAGCACTCAACATAGAGATTTTAGTGATTTTAGCGTCCCATTGACTGGACTATATAAAATGCAATGTCATTATGAAAAATAAATTATTATCCTTATTATTAAATCAATTGTCCTGTATTTTGAATACGGGTCTATGTTTCACCAAAAAACTATACCAAGTTTTGAAAAAATCCCTGTTAATTTTTTACATTGGACCTTTTTAGCAGGTGCTCAAATGTTACAATAACTATATTACAATGTATTTTGAGCCATTAGGTTTCCTGTAAAATGTGGTTTTAAAAAGATGATTCTACTCTACAGAGTCTACAAAGATCTAGGTGTTCTTTAAATCTAAGTTGAAACATATGACTAATTTGACCTACATAAAGGGTATTGCATACTAGATGGCAAATTATAACTTGTGGGTTCTTTAATATGTCCGTTTAATCTATAGCATTATACAAAATTCCAGAAAATTTTGACCCTGATTTGCAACTGACTTTTGAATTATAAGATGAGATAATGTCAGCAATTTTGCCGATGTATGTGAAAATTTTACAAATCACATCAGAATTTGGAATCTGAATTTATTTCCTTATTCTTAAGTGTACGCATAAAAATGATAACTTGTTTGTTCTTACTTATTCCGTTGGTTTCTCGAGAACATGAACATAACTTTTAAGTTAAGGCATATAAATATTAGAAGTTGACGACGCGACGGTACAATGTAAGGATGAGATTATTTCAGTTTAAAAAGAACGCCTACATGCAGGATATATTCCTCTCAAGCGACGCGACGTGTCGTGCAACAGTGAATTATGGTACGGCGATAAGCACCTAGATCTAAAATAGTCCAGTGTAGTCAAATGTAATAAGAAATGAATAAAACCGCTGACTAAGGAATCACTACTTCCACATCCAGATTTCCCATCCAAATAGAGATTTGCACTCTAGTATGTGGAAATAATTAATTTTGTGTCATTCCCTTTTCTCTGTCTGCGATGCTAATACTGCCTGCGGCGCTAATAATTATTAACAATTATATATCAGAATAAAAACCTACTAAGCTACCTAAAAAAATCACACAAAAGAACGAATGTATTTTAAGCAGAATAAAAACCTACTAACCTAACCTAAGGAAATAACAGAAAAGAATTTGTGAAAAAATATATTAATCGTCACAAAATTAAAAAAAAAATTCAGCATGCGTAGGAGTTTGAACCCGGGACTTTTGAATAGGATGATTTTTGGAAATATTCAATATGGCAGATCCAACATGGCGACCACAGTTCTAAATCTAATATTTCTGTAATTTTCTCTAGGAATTTACTTTCATATAGAGAAAACAATATAGAAATCTATGCACAGAGAAGAAACCCTTCTGGCCTGACGCACAATGCACCCATAAATGATGACTACTCAACTCCCTGAATATCTATCATGATACTGGTACATAGCTAGAAACCTATGCGTATTCAGTAATCTACTTCTTCACTAAATATTAACTGCTTTAGAACTGATCCAGCCATTTTCAAGTTAAGAAAAGAGAGAAGCAAAGTCAGTCAAACGCACAAACATGCAGACAGGTCAAAGGCATAACAACCCTCTTTTTATCTGGGATTAAAATCATGTTTTTGTAATCGATAACATTATGTCAGTATACCTGAAACATAATGAATTAACAAATAGTTCAACCATGATAGACCGTCGTACTTCCTATCAGTCCCTCCCAACAGACTACGACCACTAGAAATAAGTTACATATGGAGAATAATAGGCTAAATTTTCAACTCAATCTTATACTTTCTCAAAAGGAATTTTGGATTTAAAAAAGAAAGTTGGTTTTTATTTTTCGAAATTTTCAGATCATTTTTTTACATGGAATTTGAACAGATCGATAGAAAATTTTATCTACAGCATTTATCCAAACCAATTTTTTTTTTCGTTTCAAAAGAAAGGTAATCGTGAAAAACCTATTCCCTCAATATTCTTTTAACGTGGTACATGAAATCCAGTGATAAAAATAGCATTCTTCCATTGACACGAAAAATTCATTGGTCCTTCGACTATATGTATCAAAGTGTATAATGGATATTCGAAAATTTAGACACCCCATCGATAAGCGCATCTCATTGAAAGGAGTGCAAGAGTCATTCCTGGTGATTAATAAAAATGCATTCACATTGGTTTTAACCAATTTATAAACGTCAATCAACATATTTGGCCATATAAAAAAGAAGGTGAATGTCCTGAGTGGCGTTCAAATGGTTAAATGCATTCTGTTCATAATATGCAACTCACCTGGGTCCAAGGATAAATAACCTTCAAGGAATTAATACGCCGTAAAAAAGTAAGAATTTAAAAATTTATTTTAGCGAAGTTATATGGACATTTCTTTTACAAGCTAATTTTATATATGATGCGTTTATGGATACGGTCTAGACTACTAAGCTACTTTGTAGAGAACATGGAGATGTAAACGCATATAAAGTAATAAAATAAATACCTATCTGAAGTAACCAGAACATAATTTTCTAATACAGAGGTGTACTAATAGTGTACCACAAATATGTGAACTATTATTTTTTTATCCTATTTACTGCTTTCATTATATCTGACAAACAGTATTTTTTTGCCATTTCATAGCTATTTGTGCAAAAGTTACGAAACTGTTTTCTTTTTCGTATTAGGCGTAGGTTTTTGACCGAGGCAATAGCCGAGATCAAAAATGCGCCGCATACGAAAAAACACTTTTCCTATGTGCTGCACACATGATTTCTTTGCTCGAGGGTAATTGAAAAATGTTGTGGAAAATGTCTGATATAAGTGAATTTTCTGATATAGAAGAATCAACTGTTCAGGCAATCTTTGCTATTAGTACACGCAATGAAGGCAGAATGTTGTAAAAACCTCGCGAAAATTAATAAAAGAATCATCTCTGGGATTTAAGTAGCTATTAACCTGTAGAATGCAATGATGCATTCTTTGCACTTCCAAGCTTCGGCAAAATTCAAAAAAAAATTGGAAAAACTTTTTGATTTTCGGTTTTTTTTTTTGCTCTAACAGCTACTATTCAGAGCCGCTAAAAAAATGAAAACAACGTAACATGTAGAGAAAAGTCTCAGCTTTAATGTGGAACTAATCACAAAATTCATACAAATTTTTATCATAGAGAAAAAAGTGTTAGAACATGGCTGAGTAAACTTTATACAGTTGATTTATTCACATCTTTGAATTTTATGCATCCTGCCTATTTCTCGCGTAACAATGGGTGTTTTTTCAATGCATGGATTCGATTCCACGCCTATAGTTCGTGAAAATTTCATTGAAGAATGTTAAGAAACAAATAAGTTGTACATGTTTTACTGTATAATTGTGCATTTTCTGAGCGTGTATGAATAATGTAGACAAATTCAAAAAGTACGGCGCGCATTTAAAAAACTCTAAAGTCATTTGAAAGAATATGTTTTATTGTACTTATAATCAAAAAATTAAGACTGTGCTATTATTATTACTTAAGATATCGCGAATTAATCTCCAAAATTTGGAGGTGATCTATCGATGAGAAATATACCCTCTACTTTGATTGCAAGGCATATTTTTCCAACAAAAGTAATTGCAATAAAATGTTAATTGGATTAATATATAATTATATAATAATATATATAAGCAAAATAAATTATCATTCTAATGACTCCCGGCAAAGATATGAATAAATCTGTGGATCAAAGTTCACTAAGCCATCTTCTGACACTTTCTCTCTTTGATAAATTTTTGTTGTGAATTTTGTGATAGTTCCACATTTAAGCTGATACTTTTCTCTACATTTTACGTTATTTTCATTTTTTTTAGGGGCTCTGAATAGTAAGAATTGTCGATCGATGAGCCCGGTCGTAGGAAACTCCTGGAGAATTCTCATTTTTCGCGCATTTCAAGGCGGCTTAAAACTATAAGTGGAAAACTCGATTTATCTTGTAAACGGCCTAAGTATGACAAAAATTTGTAAAGACCTTTTTTGTAGAGAAAAAGACGAGCTACAACTTTTGTTGGGAACTTCTTTCTCTATTTTCATTATTTTGGCCGCTAGAGCAAAAAAACCAAAAATCAAAAAGTTTTTCCAAATTTTTTTGAATTTTCCCGGAACTTGGAAGTGCAAAGAATGCATCAACTCATTCTCCAGGTTATCACCTACTTAAATCCCAGAGATGATCCTTTTATTAATTTTTGTTACCCTAAATTTTTAATTTGCCTGTACTATATCAGTAAAATAAAAAATAAATACTAAAATACTTATCGGCAGTTTGACGATTCGTATAAAGGCGACAGGTTTTTTAGCATATTTCGAACAAAAATCTCAAGTCTACAAGAGCTCCACATTGTGTAGCTTCTACTCAATGGTGAGCACAACATTCTCGATAAAAAAATATCGATAAAGAAAATTTCTAAGTTTAATAGATTTTATTAAATGAAAGTCTGTAGGGCAGTGCTCTAATAAATTCAGTATTTTAACAAATTAATAAGTAAGAATATTCTTAAAAGAAGCGGACGACACAACTTATTTGATGATGAAGGTAAAGGGTGCCTCGGGGTAAGATACATGAATTGCTTTTAATCACGGACTTTGAAATAAACTTGCTAGGTCGATTTTTGGGCCTAAGAAATGAGGTCTATAGGGTCCGTACATTAAAATTGCCTCCCCTGCTAGGCCCTATCTTGGTTTTCATTTTTTTTACAAAAATGAAAGCAATTTAAAATTCTGAAAAAGTGCATGAATTCAGTAGTTCCAAATACTTGTACACTAATTTTTTTTAAGCCCTATTTGATCCCTAAAAATTGTTTACCTTGTTTTAAATCGAATACTTTTATTATGGTAAAGAGGTCCGAAAAATTTTATTTCATCGTATTATTTTTGGCCAAAACAAGCAACGTTTAAGGTAGTTTAGGCAACTGCAACAAATCGCGTGAAGCTGTCGGTCGTGTCATATTATAGCAAAAGTACCTCGACTAGAATAATGCATAGGTCATAAACCAGTCTTAAAACAAAATGAGAACTATATGAAAAAAACAAATAGTCAGTTTTTTCACGACATTTTTATCTTGTATAAATCTTTTTAAAGTAGTGTGCGAGTTTTTCCATGCAAAATATATATTCATACGAAATTTTCTCAAATAACCATTTCAGCTTATAAATTATTAGTAGTGAATATCCATACAGAGAGGGCAATGAAATGGTACAATTTATTCTATTTTTATTTTCAGAGCATCTCTGTGTCTATATAAATACAATTAAAATTTCTTTTAGTTAAAAATCAGAATGTCAGACAATCCCAATGAGTGGGTTTGTTAGATTTTAGATTTTAGAATAGCAATTAATTCGATATAGAGTTATATAGCTACTATGTACACAACCTGTCTACCTACATACACCATCACAGTGCCCAACAAACGGTAAGCGATCCCAAAATGGTCTGGCGTTTAAAATTTGAAACATTTGCGATCTTTTGCTTGTTATTACATATCCCACCTGAAATTATACTTATGGATACGACGACAGGTCATTAACTTTTTCGACAAAAATAAAAAAGGGAGATTAAGCAAACCAGTAAATACTTAAAGAGATGCATAACGACAGGATGTCAAGGCTATAAGAGTCAGAGGTGTATATTGTTTATTTCGAGGATTAACGGTAACGAAGACGAATGCCGAATTCTATTTCAGCAGCAACAAAATTGAGACTGTTTTACACACACCAGAAAATTTAAAGGAACAGATATTAATTCAGGATAAAAAGCATATTTAAATTTTAAACTTCAGCACCTTAATATAAAAAACATGGGACGAATTAAAACGTGTTAACATAATTGCAAAAAAAAAAAAAACGAAATGTATTCTAACTTAAAAAACCCAGATGAAATTAATAACTTTTTTGTCATTTGTATACCAAATAGTACCAATAAAGGAAAGGAAAATCTTGTAGACTTCTATCTAACACACTAAAAATAATTTACCAAACAATTTTCACTTTGAGGGACTCAATGATGATACCACATCTGAAATTCTAGATAGTATATCTACCAAAACCTGTGGCGTGGATGAAATTAATATAATCCTAATTAAACTTTGCTCTCCATACATAATCCCATTAATAACGCATTTAATTAATTCATACATTGAAAATAATTTAGTTCCGAAATGTTGGAAGCAAGGGCTAGCCACACGCCTTCCAGAAATTATTGAGGTAAAATAATATAAGGATTTATGACCTATTTGCATACTTCCGGCTCTATCAAAATTTCTAGAAAAAGCTTTAAATATGCAAATTAGTGCCTATCTGTCATTTAACAATTTAAATAATTATTACAAATCGTGTTTTAGAGGTAACTATAGTTACGCCTCGGCACTGATGAGCATTACTCATGATATATTATCAGCAACATGACTGCTTTAGCTCTTCTCGATTTCAGTAAATTTTAATTTAGACCGTGATATCTCAATTCATTTCTTTGGTTACGCTGATAGTGCATGCATGTTGATACCAAATTATTTGAATGAAACTCAAAAAGTTTAAATGTTACACGTGGTGTACCGCAGGGCTCCACCCTGGGTCCGTTGCTGTACACAATTTACACGGCTAATTCTGATTTTAACCTACATCATTGTCAGTATCATTTTTACGCTGATGACACCCAAATTTATCTTTCCTTAATTTTGCAGATGCTCAACAGGCGGGTAAATATTTGAATCACGATATAAGTAGGTTGGTGAATGCCGCTAAAAGGTTTCTTCGTTGTTTATTAATGCAGAAAAGTCCTCATTGGTAAATTTTGGTGCTAAAAATATAATTGAAAATATTTCCATCACTTTGAATATAAATAGTCGTAAACCCAAGAATTTGGGTTTAGTATTAGATCAGTCCTTCAGACTCAGAACGCAAGTGAACAATGTGATTAAAAAAGCCTATGCTAATTTTGAAAGTTTGGTATTATCCCAGTTTAATTACGTTGATATTTTATGCCATTTTTGCGTAGATGAAAATGATTCTTACAGAATTAAAAAAATTCAGAATGCGTGTCTGCGATTTATATATGGAATCAAAAGATCTAATCATATATCACAAAGAATACACCCCTCCTTCTTGTGTCGGAGGTTAAAAATAACCCTAATGATAACTTTTGATTTTTGGTAGGTGTTTAGTAATAGAAAAGTGTTTTAAAAGGACATAAGGCCACTGCGGGCGGAATATAAAATAAAATGTCGTCAAACTTAAGAAAATATTTTTTTCAGTACGAAAAATACAAAAATTATTGGTGGAGATGAAAATTAGAGACCAGAAAATTCTATAAAAAAACGCCATTACAAATTTGGTACATACTACGGTTCTCGTGTAAAATAAGAATCAAAATGGCGTCGCGAGCAAACGCACGAATAGTCCAGTTAAAATGCGAGGGGGGGGCGTGAAATTGGAAACCAAAACGAGCTTACCTTACCGGTACGTTTTTTGGGTCGCTGAATCCGAAAATCGGGGTCCCGAGGGCTGGACTCACCCTTATTTTGCAAAATACACCCCTTTCTAGGGGGTTACTAACAAATTTATGTATTTGAGGTCTCAGATTACGTTTTATGGGTTGCTGAATACAAATTTACGGGTCTCGAGTATTGCCGGCACCCTTAAATTTGCAAAAACTACCCTTAATTAGGGTATTTTTGCAAGATTCTTAGTAAACTGTATTTCAACAAACTTTTACACGTAGGATACGTTTTTTGGGTCGCTGATTACGAATTTCAGGGTCCCGAGTCCAAAAAACATTGCCAGCACCCTTAAATTTGCTAAAACTACCCTTAATTAGAGTATTTTTGCAAGATTCTTAGTAAACTGTATTTCAACAAACTTTTACACGTAGGATACAGTTTACTAAGAATCTTGCAAAAATACCCTAATTAAGGGTAGTTTTTGCAAATTTAAGGGTGCTGGCAATACTCGAGACCCGTAAATTTGTATTCAGCAACCCAAAAAATGTAATCTGGGACCTCAAATACATGAATTTGTTAGTATTTATGACGTAAGTGCAGAATATTTCACAAAAACACCCTAAAAGGGGGTGTATTTTGCAAATTAAGGGTGAACGGACAGAGTCCAGCCCTCGGGACCCCGATTTTCGGATTCAGCGACCCAAAAAACGTACCGGTAAGGTAAGCTCGTTTTGGTTTCCAATTTCACAGCAAAACCGGATCGTAATAAAGAGCAAAAATCTGACTAATTTCTTTAGCAAAAAAGAGTCCTTTAACGAGGTACTACCTTTTTCTCGGAAACGCTGGATTAGATTTACTTTTTGGGTTGGTAAAAATATGTACGAAGAAAATGATGAAATTATAAAATTTGTTAGCTTTTTTCTTGTCAAGAAAAATTGTTAAAATGTAAGGATAATGATTTTTCTATGAAAGGTGTTAAATTTGGAAGCCTAATTATTACATTTAAGTTTATTAAATTAAAAAAACATGTTTATTCAATTTACTAAGAAATTCAATAAATTTAGATTTATTTTACTTAATATATTAGATTGTTCTAACGTGGTAACCAAATAAGTGAAATTTAGTGATATATGTACTATGAAGGTCACTGTATTATTATATCCATTTTGGCTTCTATTTATCTTCGAATTTCGGACATTATTCCTTCCAAAAAGCGAATACCTTTGACGTAAAGATACTGTTTACAATATCCATAAAACAAAACTACACCTTAAACGTTTTGTGGAAAAAATATGTGGACAAGCAGACATACATTTTAACTATGCATCTTTTATACATCGCGATCAGGAACACGAAGAAATGTCTCAAATTGCAGAACGTACAAGCACTTGAATGGGCATTCTGTGTAAGATTCCTTGGATACATGTAAAGATTCTTGGAGGATACATAACTTTAACTGTTTTAAAAATTGTGTGTTTTATTACCTAGGTACATATATTTATTTGATGTCTAGACACGCGGTTTATCATTTTTATTTGTGATTACAGGAAAGCAGTTTTTCTATAGAAATTGCCGGTCCCTGGCAAAATATTTAATGTATTAATGTGTATAAGTTATTTATTACATGATTTTAATGTGTATCTTCTTTAATGAAATCTTAATTTTACTTCCACATCCACATAGTGGAAGTATCGTAATCGTGAAAAAGTTATCAAAATCTTTGTTGAAATATGTTTAGAACGTCGAGATTTTCAATATGAACGGTTTAAGATATTGACTTGAAACTAGGTACACGTTGTATTATAACGAGATCTGGAACTAAATTATATTTTGAACTTATTCTGTTGAAGGGTTGGGGGGTAAATAGGAGAACATAAGAGTAAAGCAACCTATTAAGAGTCCAGAAACTTTAGATTTGATGTATATAATACAGGAGCCGGCATGCAATCACCTGACACATCTGCAATACCTAAAGAATCATGTTCCTTAGAGCTTGGCAGACAAAAGAAGTGAAATGAGATATTTTTTTAGTGGTAAAAATTTCACTAGATGATTCTTGAAAATCGATATGCTTTTGCATGGCTGGTGGATCTATTTGTTTAAAACTAAAAATACGATTGGCATACATATCGGTTGGTGGGTTTCCAGAGACAGAGACTGTTAATCTGTGAGATATTTCACTATGCGTGACAGATTTGTGAAGGTACAGATAGAAGCCTTCAATTTGAGCCAAAGAGCATCTACACTGGTGCGAGATCTCAAAAGTTATAAAGATTTTCCGGGTTTTCACTCTCTTCGAGATTAAGGAGGTTGAGGCGTTAGACGAAAATAATGAAAAAATCTGAAACAAATTTTTTTCAATACATTTTTATATGACACAATTTTCTTTAAAAAATCCAAAGTCATTAGAAAACTCATACAGTTAGAAATTTTTAATAACTTTTACATGTAGTCTTATGGAAAATATGTCAACCCAGCTTGCAAACGGTACATTTTAACACAAATGACTAAATAGATAAATAAGTTTGTACGAAACATCCAAAAGCTAGTTCATTTAGTAAAATAATTAAATCTAGTTAAATAATGAATTAATAATAATAAAATATTTATTTATGCCTTTGTAACAATATATATTGGTATCATCGACTTATAACCTTTTGTAATAATTTATTATGGAAAAGTTCCGTTTGGGAATTCGACTTACTTTTGGTTGGGACTGTAACGCCTCAACCCCCTTAAGTCACACTAAAATAAATATTCTGAAAATCGATCCACGTTGTCTACTTGAGGACACTTTGATCTATAATAAATCGGTTTCATTTTTTCAAATTTTGAACTTGGGTTTTATTATTTTGACACCAGGTTTGTACAGCTCGATATAATTTTATTATCTACAATGTAAGAAATTGCTTAAAAAGCCTGTTTTTCAAAGTTTTTCGACGTTAAAAAAATAATCAGGAGATTCTTATTCGCTAATAGAAGTAAATTTTTAGAATCAAATAATTTAAAAAAGACAAAAATCTTATACCTTATTTTAACGAAAAAAAAATTTCTGACGCTTACTCTATTAATAATAATAAGCCAATAATTATTAACACAATCCCCCACAGAAAGCTTTATCTAGATAACTTAGGGACTTAAGAATGAGTATGCCAAGAGTAATCATTACTTCCAAATCCACGTAACGGAATGGAAGTAGTAAAATTTATTTTTTTTTTATTGACAGGCGTAAAATGTCAAAAAAATCGAGATTTTAAAGTTGGGAAAAAAAATTATGTATTTCTTTCGGTTGGTCGGTCTGTTGGTCAGGAACGGTTTAAGATAGTGACTTGAAATTTGGTACACTTATGTATCATGACGAGATCTGTAACTAGATCATATTTTGTGCTAATTTCGGTGAGGGGTTGGGGGTTAAATAGGAGTAAATAAGGGAAAATGAATAAGGCAAGCTGGTAAGAGTACAGAAATTTGGAATTTGGTGTATATACTAGAAGATAAGGCGTCAGATTTTTTACTATTTTTAAACCTGTAATTTAAAACTTTGAAAAAATTCAGTCGTGTGCCTTTTCTAAATTTTTTGTCCCATGAAATTTTTTTGTAACTTGCTAATTTTCGGAGTTGCAGGCAGTTTTTCACAATAAATAATGTACATGTACATTTTTTGCATATTTTCAATTTAAAAATTATATTGAACTTTTAAAAACGGTATAACTATATTAGGTTTCATATTTTTTTATAACAATATATATAAATCACGCTCATTTTTTAAATTTTCATGTATTTTTTTGATTGAAAATTTGTAAAAACAATGCATATGTCTGAATTTTTTCTAATTTTTAAATTACGTATTTTTAAAGCGCTACAATTTCAAAGAGAGGGGTAGTTTTTCATGTCTTTCCGGAAAAACTCGGTAAATGCGCACTTTACAGAAAAGTTGCAAATAAAAAAAGTCTTGTATTTCGATAATACACTCACTAGAACTTTTTCAGATTTTTTTCTCAACTTTGGTTTTTTTTTCCCCCACTTTTAGGAATTTTCGAATGGCCATATCTCGAAAAATAATCAGTTCTCGAAAAAATTCAACAGAGTAAAAACATCTTATTTTCGATCAAAAAAGGTAAACATATTGTTTGTTTTTTTTTAATTTTTGACCTAATTCTAGATGTTACGGAACCCGTGATAAACGGGGTGTTTTCAACCCTTTACGACCATTGCCTACTCTAATCTTTTTCAACTTTTTTATACACTTCATTGGAAACACAAGCTGGTATATAAATTGATATATTTACTTGATAGGATACCTCGGGATAAGATCGATGAAATGCCCCTTGACACGGATGTTGGAATAAACCTGATAGGACCGTTTCTTAGGCCTAACAAATAAGATCAACAGGGTCCATATATCAAAACTGCCCCCCCCCCTACCAAAGAGAGGGCCCAGTTCAGTTTCTAATTTGTTTACGAAAATGGAGTCAATTTAAAATTCTGAAAAAAATCGTGCATATAGAAATCCCAAAGACCTATAGCCTCAAAATTTTAGGACTATATTGGCTCCACTATAAGACCCTTAAAACATTTGAGAGCATTTTTAAAGTCGAATGTTTTTGTTATGATAAAGAAGTGGAGAAATCAACCCCTGAGGCAAAGGACACTCCCTAGGACCAAATATCACTCCCCCGGGGTAAAAGATACCCGCTGGGATTCAAAGGCCATCTTCTTTCGTAAAATGTTATCTTACTGGTGTTGAAAGTCATGGGCATGTTTGGATAATCTCCCAGAGATCAAAAAGGCAAGCAAAGACATCGCCTGGTGTCAAAGGTCATTTAAAAAAGAACCCCCCCCCGTCCCGAAGTAAAAAGTCATCCTGAATTGGAAAATAGTAACCCCTGGGGTTATGCTAGAAGCCATCGCCTCAATTTTTTAATGGCATCTGCCTCAATTATATTATTAAAACTTTATTACTAATTATTTCCACATACTAAAGTGCAAATATAATGATGATGTTTTCCTTTAAAGAGACTTGGATCGGAAATCTGGATGTGGAAGTAGTGATTGCTTAGCGGTTTTTTTTAAGTCGCGGTAGTTTAGTTTGCATTTTGTTATTATTGGTTATTATCATTAGTGAAATCAAAAAATTAAAACGTTATAAGTCAAAATGTATTGCAATAAAAATTACTTATACCTATTATTATTTTACAGTTCAACAATATTCTTAAAAATAAAATTATTTTATTGAGCAGTGTCTTTATTTAGATAAAAAAATATCAACTGAAGGAGAATTGTTTAATCATGCTTATAACGTATTAGTTTTTTTATCACTAATTACTTCTATAATCTATAATAATATTCTATACATTCTATATATAATATTTTATAATCTATAATCTATTAGGTAATCTATTAGGTATCTATTAGATAATTTTCTTTGCATTATAGAAAATAGTGTATTAAATACCTATGTATTTTTATTTTGCTATATTTTAATTCCAATTATATTATCTATGCTCAAACTATACCTATATTGTGTCTAAAATTAGCAATAAATTTATTCTTATTCTATTAAATATTATATAAACTGTGGACTTACCTCCCACCAAAAAGGGATTTTTTTCATAATCGGGCTTAGCAAAAACACGACACACTATAGTTAATAAAATTATGGCACTCGATTTTGTGAACATTTTATTGTATCCCGGCCCACCCCTTTTATTCCTCAGCAACTTTACGCAATTCGCGAATTGTTTTCAAAGTCACGGTCATCTCTTCTTATAGAGATCATTTTGTCCCCACCAACTCGCGAAAAAGAATCGCATGTGGAGCTTTTAAAGCTTTTAGCGCGGACACTGCTTAATAAAATCCTTATATGAACAATTACAGAATCCTAGCACAGACAAATGCTTGTTTTGTTATTACTGGTTTGTCGTTGCCTGTTTGATTTTAAGTTCAAATATTCAACATTTGTTATATTGCTGCTTGATATTATTTTTTGGTTTTTTATCACTTACATAAAATTATTACATTTTTCTAAAGCATGATTTATTACAACGTTATCAGATATACCGGGTGAGTCACGAATTGCGCTCGCCCCGATATTTCCTAAAATATTTGGAATAGAAAATTGAAATTTGGAGGCCTTATTACACGACTAAAATGTAGTAAAAATTTGGTGCACGTTTGCAAGTTTGGTGCACATCCGGTTTGACCGGAAATGCCCACAACTTTCGATTTTTAAATGGAACACCCTATATATTTTTACATTTTTGGAATCTAGAGGAAATTTTGAATACAATACATCCGTTTTGGTCACTTTTTGATAAACATTAAAAATTTTATTAAAAAATCTATTTCTGAATCCAGAGTGCTGTGGTGCCCAAAATATATTTTAGTTTGTGTACTACGTTACTATAAAAATAAAAAGAGCAATATGATTGCATTACTTAATTCTCTAGAGGCGTTTAAAATTTTTAAATGTGATTTTTACCCACTTACTCGGATTTTTTAAATGGGAATTTAATCGTTCACCACCATTTTTAAATACCTCATTTTAATACCAATCCAATGATACTAATATTTTGAAAATTCGCTCAGAAACATTTGAGATTTCAGCCAAAATACAATGCAACCAAGCTTTTAGAAACATGCGGCTAATAGATAATAGTTTAGTGGGCTTTGGAAACTAAAATGGCACATTTCTGTGTAAATCTGGTAATCTAATAACATTGGAAAAATCATAGTAGCCATTGAATGTAATAAAACAATATCAGATGTCAGACAGACTCGTGTAGTTATAGGCAATCTTGAGCTATCAAACATTTAATAATTGTGAGCGCAAAGAACGTTACAATTAAGTTTAGTATAGGTATGTGGAGGTAAACACAGTTACATCCACAAGGACATTTGCAATAGAATGCGACATCAGTTCGGTTTTCAGAGTTTTATTTAAATGAACATAAATATCGGGCCTATAAATAAATAAAAATCAATTCCGTTTGAACAATTAAACTTAAACTAGGTAACAGTAGGTATCTTTAAAACAATTGATATAATTAAACCATAAATTGACATTTATAGATATTGTTCAAAATGTCCACCATTTTTTTCTATACACAATTCGTCTCTGCATACAGTTGCTTGAATGGCTCTACGCAATTCAGCCGGCGTTATTTCATTAAGAACCCGTACAACTTTATTTTGCAGCTCTACACGGGTATTTGAAGAAGTTTTATAAACTTTGTTTTTCAGAGTGCCCCATACATAATAGTCGAGGGGTGTTAAGTCAGTTGACCTAGGAGGCCACCTGATATGACCTTGATTTGCGATAAGGCGTTCACCATGCAAGTTGTTTAAATATTCCATCACTCTTCTGGAATTATGTGAGGGAGCACCATCTTGTTGGAAAAACAGATTTTGTAAATAGGCAAGAGGAAGTAAGTCAAGAAATTCTGCTGTCTGGTTTTGTAAAAAGAATAAATATCGTTCGCCAGTAAGTGTTCCATCAAAAAATATGGGTCCAATTATTCGATCTCCAAGTACTCCAAGCCAACAGTTAAACCCAAATCTTTCCTGAATATTCCCCCGCCCTACCAACCTCGGATTTTCTTGAGCACAGTACCTAGTATTATTTCTGTTAAACATACCTTGGTTCGTAAATCTACTTTCATCTGAATATAAAATATGAAAAGGAAAACCAGGGTTTTGTTGTACTGCATTTAAGAACCAGTTGCAATATACTAGCCTCCTGTCGTTATAATCTCCATAAAGATGTTGGTGTATTTGGTATTTATAAGACCGAAACTTATGTTTCTTTAAAATTCTGCAAACCGAAGACTGACTAATGTCGCATTCCATTGACAATTCCCTTGTTGATGTTGTTGGGTGTACCATCACAAATCCTAATACATCAATTTCTTTGTCCTCACTTACAATAAATGTTTGATGGTCATCTTGTTGATTGGGTTCGTTTCTTAATTCTTGTTCCACTCTGGCAAACATGTGTCTGCTTGGATGACGTCTGTTGAGATATCGTTGCTGATACAGTTCTGCAGCTGCAGTTGAATTTTTGAGACGCTCTCCATATATCAGTAACATATCGACCTTTTCATTTCTACTAAAATTATTAATTTTCTTTAATTTTTACTCAAAGAGATTTCCGCAACGCTTTATTTTGTATCTGTCTGACAGCTGATATTGTTTTATTACATTCAATGGCTACTATGATTTTTCCAATGTTCTTAGGTTACCAGATTTACACAGAAATGTACCATTTTAGTTTCCAAAGCCCACTAATCTATTATCTATTAGCCGCATGTTTCTAAAAGCTTGGTTGCATGGTATTTTGGCTGAAATCTCAAATATTTCTGAGCGAATTTTCAAAATTTTGGTATCATTAGATTCGTATGAAAATGAGGTATTTAAAAATGTTGGTGAACGATTAAATTCCCATTTAAAAAAAAAAAGTTAGTGGGTAAAAATCACATTTAAAAATTTAAAAATTTTAAACGCCTCTAGAGAATTAAGTAATGCAATCATATTGCTCTTTTTATTTTTATAGTAACGTAGCACACAAACTAAAATATATTTTGGGCACCACAGCACTCTGGATTCAGAAATAGATTTTTAATAAAGTTTTTAATGTTTATCAAAAAGTGACCAAAATGGATGTATTATATTCAAAATTTCCTCTAGATTCCAAAAATGTAAAAATATATAGGGTGTTCCATTTAAAAATCGAAAGTTGTGAGCATTTCCGGTCAAACCGGATGTGCACCAAACTTGATTTTTTATTGAAAATATGGCATTTTAGTCGTGTAATAAGGCCTCCAAATTTCAATTTTCTATTCCAAATATTTTAGGAAATATCGGGGCGAGCGCAGTTCGTGACTTACCCGGTATACTAGAAGCCAAGGCCTTAAATTTTTTCGTAACATTTTTTCAACCACTCCACCACCCCCATTCCATTATTAAAGGGGCCGATAGAATAGAATTGAGATATTCACTTGCAATTTGGTACAGGTAAGTATTGCAATTTGACAATAAATTGGGGAGAATAAGTAGAGCAAGCTAATATTTTCCTTTAAAGAGACTTGAACGGAAAATCTGGATGTGGAAGTAGTGATTCCTTAGGCTACAGTTTTTTTAATAAACTGTTGTATTGATTTATTTTTTATACCAGTTATGAACTCAAGTATTCAGGTTATTATCTACTTAAGTTTAAAATCATCAAATGTAGCTGCAATTTGAATATGAAAAGCTATTTTCTCTTTCAAAAAAATGTTTAAAATTATGTGCCTCGTTTAAAAAAATCATTATTTTACGGTATATTATAGCTTTGTGTTCGATTAATGGGGGGTGTTCGACTATAGGATCAGTTAGTCAATTTTTTTATCAATTAGTTTTTCTTCCCTATAATGCCTGGAGCATACATTTTTTTTATATTTCTTTTTAGATAAATTACCCAAAAACCCAATTATTGGTCTTTTCCGTTAGTTGCTTTATTTATCATAAAAAATTAAAATAAGGGACCATCCATTAATTACGTCACACTTTGAGGGGGGAGGAGGGGGTCGATAAAGTGTGACAGAGTGTGACAAGAGGATAGGAGAGGGTCAAACTTTTGTGACATCACATTATTTACATATACGTATACCCACAATAAATTGAATGGAATTTAAAAAAAGCAAAAATCAGAAAATTCTACCTCAAAATTTAAATTGTGAGACGTTACAAAGAAAAATTTATATAATATTTTTATGTAAAATTTCCTCTCTAGCGCCTGATACTATCAGTTTCTTGAAATTTTTGTATTTCTCGAGTTATTGGCAAAAAACCGAATTTTGGCCAATATTTTCGATTTTTTTAGTCGTCAATACTTTGCATCTGTAAACTTTTTTATCGTATTCTGCACCACAAAAAAATACTTGTTCTGAAAGATTCAGCCATAAAACATTTAGTGACCGGATTTTATCAATTTCTGTCTGGGCTATTGGATGAGTTAGTTCCTACAAATGATATTTATTCTTGGCGAATGCCAGATAAATTTTTTATTGGTGTGTTAAGAGTATACAAAGCGCATTATTTAAAACAACGCTAAGTATTCAGAACTTAGTGCTTTTAAGAAGTTACTAGAAAGATTTACAGCAGTTTGCTAAAAAAAAAATTTAATAATTGGAAATTGACATGTTAATAAATAAACTCTTATTTTTGATTAATCATGGACTTTTTTCTATCTATTGCTAAATCCCATTAAGAAAATCATTTTTTAAACTATTGTTAAACGAATTAGACTGTTAAAGATTTATGTGGGCTGCACTTTCATTAGTAATATGACATGAACAAGTCCGAAGCTGAGTTTAAACACCAATAAAATGCCCAAATTGAATCTCTTCTCATTAACACGTGGGTATATTTTAAGTTTTAGGAACATTATTTCATCGTGTTAGTTAATAAGTTGTTGGTAGAATTTACAGTTAAGTTCTATATAGGGTGTTTAAATATACAAACAATTTTTGTCATACTAACTATTTTTTTAATTACATTTTATTTGATACGGTTTGGGGCATTTCTAAGTACGTTTTATTGTTTCCGCTAAGCGCCACGGCGTCTCTATTTTTAAAACCGCTTTACATTTAAACAAGTCAAAGAGTAATTTGGAAGAAAGTGGCCAAACTAATGAACTAAATTTTGTCGCAATAGAATTAATTAACTCGCACGAATTTCATATAACGGTAAGTTTCTAAAAAGCCAGCTAGTTCTGGACTATTACTAAAAGCTACAGGCTGAATTTTACAAAAGCTTTACAATGTTAAAAATAGAAATAAATGTCCAAGAGACGTTCAGTGTATTTATTATATAAAACTATCATATCTTTTCTTCTAGGTATACAGGTAAAATATTTTTGGGGCTCCTATGATCCGTTTCTTGACCCGTTTTAATTTATTAGCATTATCATGGCCGTGCGGTGAGGGGCGGCAACAGTAGGTACCCCTGACAGGTTAACGTACTTTAAAATTCGATATGAAAGCTGTAATGGTTTTGACAAACTGTTAAAAAATTGTATAGGAGGTCCGTGTTCCCCGAAATTATATAGCATATTCTTCGAACTGAAGGATAGAATGACTACTCATGTTTTAAATATTTAGTCAATCCAAAATCCGAATATACCTAACAAACACAAGCGGTGCTTCCTGTCCATAAATAAACATTAGAGTCCCAGCCATTAGTATATAAGTTATCATTGCCACCTTATGGTCTTACCAAAGATTAGAGAATTAACAAGATAGGACAGCCGGCGGAAAACCTTTTATCTTTTAGCAATGGCGCCATTGACCTCGACATTTAAATTGGAGTTCTCGCGCAGTTGCCACAATGTGACAATCAGACGGAGAAGGTAACATTATAAAGAGAGGCTAATAAATGGACAACACTGTCCTGATAGAATGACCGAACTCAGCTGACTGTCAGTCCCCAAGGTCACTAAAAACAGGTTGTTTTGTAATATATGTCACATGAAGTATTTCTATGTTTATATGTAAGGTAGCTATTTGGTTAGGATAGAATTGTACATTAGAAGAATAATTTTGAAACTTTTTTCTATAAAATGAGAAAGAAACAGCCACACGCAGCTGTCACCGGGGTCTATACGTGACGTAGCACTTATCGATTCTAATGAGCCAACCTAACTTTTAGCGTGCTTGGTTAAATTCATTTAATGTGTACCAGACAAATCCCGAAACCGTTTCCGCTGGATGTCGTGTCCCTTTAAATTGGAGTTCACAACTGTCTTCGTCTATTTCGTCTTCTCAGTATGACTGTCCTATCTTGTTAGTTCTCTAATCTTTGGTCTTACCCTGTTCCGCAGATCTTTTTCTTACAACTCTGTCATAATATAGGTATAACGACATAAAAAATTATACTCTCAAATGTCTCAATGTAAACAATTTTCGCAAAAAAAGTGAAAATGTAATTCTTTACAATGCAGTAATTTCTTAGGCAGCAGTTGTCTGTTTTGAGTCGGAACAGCTGCTGAAGACCTAAGTAAAATTTTTGTAATACAAAAGCAAGGCTATCCTGATCATGCCTTAAGAGGTACATGTAGAAACAGTTTTAAACAATATAGGTATCTAACATCTGTGGCAATGTACATTTTAATTGTTTAATTTTCATTTCTTAATACAAAATAAATTGGACCAATTCAAAAGTAACCATGATTGCAATACAACACACATTTATAGATTAAGCATGTTTGAAAACGGCCCATATAATACTAGTGTACTTTTATGTCGTACTTTGTAAATGCTTTATTTGGATTAATTTAGCATTATTGTTTTTCTGAATTATTGCTTAATTAATTCGGTTTTCGATGCACTTCAACGCACCGTTATTAGTTATATAGTAATATAGTGGGTACATTTCATGAGGTGAAAACTATAGGGTTCCAAGCCAAGTTGTATAAAAATCAGTTTTCTACAGGAATAAATTTTCGATATCAATCTCTACAATTCAATATAATGATTTTCGTTGTAGGCTCAAAAATGGCACCACAGTTCTTAGGGAAACATAGTTCCAAATCCATTTTATTCTGCTACGTTTAAAATCATAAGGTTCCAAATGACTGGGAGAGTATTTCGCAGCCTTTTCCGTGTGCTTTTTTTTTTAGAATAACCACATAATGTTCATTCTATACACATATGTTATAAAAACGGTTTAACATTATATTTTACAGGAAGTACTAATACCCCAATGTTTATTATAATTCTCATTAAAAGTACTTGTTAAAAGTTACTATCGGAAATAAATCACGAATCTTAGAACACAGGTTTGGGAAATTAAAGGTGGAGAGACAATACAAATGATTTTGAAACCAAATATTTCGAAAATGATATTTTCAAATGAAGATCTGTCTAAGAAAACTCAACTTCATTTTCGAAGACCTGTTCCAAGAAGCCATCAATGGGGAGCGTGAAAAAAAATGTTCACCCCCCAATGCACGTAGCGCAAGTGCCTGAAAAAACTTTTTTTTTCTAAAAAAAACACCTGCGATATACAGACGGACATGACGAAATTAAGAGTGTTCTATGGAACCATAAAAATTACACTTTAAGAAAATAGGTTGTTGATTTTGTGCGCCCCATCCACCACTGTCGTTCACTTTGTCAATTTTCTGTAATCTCCTGGCCCTCATAAGCGAATGTATTTGTTGAATAGCCCCTAATGCTAGGTCAGTTTAAAATCAATATTTAACCTTAAAGTTCCACAAGGTCCCAAGTACTTACAGTGCCACAAGGTTCTACGTACATTGCAGCACTTTTTTAAATTGTATTTTTTAATAAAAAAAAAAAGTAACTCAACTGTGGGTATTGAAGTCAAATCTCATATTTTAGCATATTTATTTAAACTATATTTCATTACACTATTACACCAACGTTTTATGGTACTCCAAACTTTATATTTGTTCTCCTGAAAAATTTTATATTTGGACTTGAGAACCCTCTGGATTTCACCTCACGATTTATTGTAGTGTGGCTATTTGAAATTAAGTAGGTACCTAATATAAATGATAATACTTATTTTTATTCAAGTAAAGCTAACACCCCTTTTAAATTTTTACCGCACGGCTTTCGCTATGCGTAGGATAATATATAGATACTGGGTCAACAGAACTGTTTGCCGGTATTAACTATAGGTACAAAAATAAGGGTAGATTGAATTATTCCGAGCAGATAATAATATTTGTAATACATAAATTATTAATAATTATTTGTAAATGCCATCACCCTAACTTAGTCATAGGTAGTAAACAAAAGTAGGTGACTAAATATATATAGTACCTAATTATAAAAAAATGGCGTTTTAAGGACAGCGAGCACGTTAGAGTGGAAATATAGCAAGTGGAAACTTTTTTGTTTTTTGAAATAAGTAAAAAGTATATCGAAAAGAAATAAAATAAAATGATGGATGCAACAATTTTATTTGAAACTTTCCCTTCTTAGACGAGTCTGCCTGGGGTAAAAAGAGGTGATTTTACAAATTTTGTATACCATTTGAGTTAGCAACGGATTTTTATAGAAAAAATTCCGCTGAACAAGATTTTCTTATAAAACATTTTTCTAAACCGCAAGCTTCATGGTCAAATAATTGTTTAAACATATTTTTCTTCGTTTTTATTTAATCAAATGAAAACGGTTTGACGGATCCGAAAAAATCATGATTCAATCGATAAATATTTTTAATACGCGTCGTTTGGCGCCAGGCACAACTCATTTTGTCAACCCGTTCACTTGTTATAGCCAAAATAAATTTCTTAATTAACAAATTGATTACTTCGAAACTAATGAGGTCAGGATATTGGTTTTTTTCAAAATACATGCCTTTTATACCAAAGAATATACCATATTTTTTTTGGCCCGATATCTTCAATACTTTTTGATTGTTTAAACAATTGGCATAATTTGTTAATTAGCAAATAACTCTTTTTTGGAAAGTTTGATCGGCTTCAAACCAACTTTAAACGATAAATATTTTTTGCCTTTGTTTATTTAAAGTTTAAATTAATTATGCAAATTAACAAATGGAACATATCGGCTCTGAGTACGCGAATCGAAATGGGGTTTTGTGCATATGAAAGTGCTTGGAAAAAGGAACATTTTGAGACCAGAAAGATCTTGATCGAACAACCGGAACCGGAAATAAAAGCGATATTGCGTGAGAGGCTTTAATTTGTTTATTAACAACTTTTTGGACACGAGGTTTGGTGCAAATGAAAGCTAACAAGTTTTTCCATCAATCACAAAAAGTTCTACAAAAAATATTCAATCTCTAAAGAATTATACGCGTTTTTGACCCTTAAAAAAATCTCTCTCTCAACGTAAAAATAGTAAGATTTGACACGCAATGGGGTGGCGGGTTCGATCCTCGATGTGGGCATTTTTTTTTTTCGTCAAATTTGCTTTTATTTTATATATAACCAAGTATTTTTTATGATAATAAATGCTTTTACTTTCTGAGAAGTTTTTAAATACGTCGTAAACAATGTTTTTTTGCAATTTATTTCATTAATTAAATGGCTATCTTGCAAGAAACATATGATTGTTCTTGTCCAACGAGGGTTTGTCGGTAGTTTTTGTTTTTTTTTTACTATTTTTTGTGAAAGAGAAGGCGTGTTTTACCAAAAATAAAAATCGGTAAAAGTATTTACACAGAACTTCCCTCGTTATTTGTGCCTGGCGATCACTAAAAAAATATTAAATACGGAATGACATTGAGAATAATAATGGAAATATAGTTATTGTAATTATTACAAAGAAATCCTGATAACTTTTGGTCAAAAAAATAGTGCTCATCCAACAGCAAAAGTTCAATACTAAATAACAGGTCTCCCATAAATTATTTCTTGGGATGACCACCCTGTATATTTTCCAATAAAAGTATAATAGCATATGTCAAATAGTATTGCCATTAGACAGTTCCACATTCACGCAGTGAAGTGGAAGTATAGTGCTGGTTAAAAATTAAATTTGTTTTTTTTGAAATTTGTCAAAACTGTTGGTTAAAAGTGTTCACTCCTTTTTTTTCTGAAATAGGTTCAGAATGTCATGAAACATGGAAATTTTAAATTTGAGCTAGGAAAAAAAATTTCCATCTGTTTTAGTGGTTAAAAATTTTTCAAAAACGTGCGAAGATAATTTTCAATTTTTTTTTTTCTGAAATAGGTTTAGAATGTCATGAAACGTGAAAATTTTAAATTTCAGCAAAAACAAATTTTTCCGTCTATTCTAATGGTAATTTTTTTTCCAAAGTGGTAAAAAAAAATTCATCTATTCTATAGTAAGTAGTGAAATAGATTTTATCAATTTTTTGTTATTTGTTTGAATAGGTTTAGAATGCTATGGAAACGTTGAAATTTTAAATTTGAGCAAAGAAAAAAAATAATTTTTTTGAAATTTTTCCAAAATCTTGATTAAAAAATTTTCAAAATTTTTTCTTCTGAAATAGGTTTAGAATGTCATGAAACGTGTATATTTTAAAGTTGAGCAAAAAAAAATTTTCCATCTATTCTAGTGGTATTTTTTTTTCCAAAATGGTAAAAAAAATGTTACAATTTTTTTTCTTCCGAAATAGGTTTGGAATGTCATGAAGGGTGGAAATTTTGAATTTGAGCAAACAAAATATTTTCTTCTATTCTATAGTAAGTACCTATTTACGTATTTAGTGATGAATACATAAATTTTTTCAAGAAAATTTTTCGGAAAAATTTTTAAATTTGTTTCAATACGTTCAGAATGCCATGGAAACGTGGAAATTTTAAATTTGAACAAAAAAAAATTCCACCTATTTTGGTGGTAAAAATTTTTTCAAAAATGGTAAAAAAAAATTTCAAATTTTTTTTTTTTTTTATATACGTTTAGAATGCCATGAAACGTGAAAATTTTAAATTTGAAGAAAGAAAAAAATTCTCATATTTTAGTGGTAAAATTTTTTTTAAAAATGGTGAAAAAAATTTTGAATTTTTTTTTCTGAAATAGGTTCAGCGCGTGATGAAACGTGGAAGTTTTAAATTTGAGCAAAAAAAACATTTTTTCACTATTTATTCCGTTTAGACGGTCCACCCTGTATATTTTCCAGTGAAATTTCTACCATGTCTTCGCTGACAGTAGCGTCAACTATCCAGGAAACACTCCCAGACCCCCCCCCCCTCACAAAGGGCCTGCAGCGAGGGGAAAAAATTAGTATATGTATCTAAAATAAACTGATTCCAACAGTAAAATCTCTTTCCCGATTTAAAACGGTATTTACATATCCTGAACTCACTGACGTTTGGCCTATTCTAGAATTAGCAATTTTCGAGAAAGTCGTATACATACTTATGTGGATGAAAGATCTTGCCAATTCACCAATGTTGTACGCATAACTTATTAAATAAAATAACTTACTTGCAGGGTGTGTACTTTTAGTTTTGCCAACGATTTTCCTGTCAAATCTATTCTTGCGTCCATTTTTCCAAAATGGCATCTCAATCCGGCGAGCTGCCGTCCAAACATTTTATTATGGCAAACAACTCCTTTTTAAGTATCTAGGTATACCTACTCCACTTAAAAAACGTGTTGGTTTTATTTCTGAAATTAATACCTAATTTTTTCTTGTTTTACTGGACTATTAAAATTATTATTCTCACGTTTTTGTCAGAGTTCAAAAAGTTATCGTTATTTGAATTAAAAAATAATTTAAATGAATTAAAAGTATATTAATACGTTATGTTTGAGCATCCCTACTAGACTATATTTTATTCAGGTTTGCATATTAAAATAATAGGGCATTTTCTAAAAACAAGCCAAGTGGGGGAGGCAGTCTGGCCCAAATCCTAGTTCGAAGTCCCGTTAATCCCGGTTCTCGTTTGAAACCTTGCTCGAAGATTGTCGACACGCCTCGATGAAATCTTTTCATTTCACTAGTCGCCATTGAGCAGCCATTTTGATGTGTAGGGAGTGCTCAACTACTTAAAATTTGTGCTATAAATAATTTTTCAGCACTGAAAAATTATCAAAATTATTAGTTAGTGATACATATGGCTTGCTTAAATACCCTGAAGCAGGAAATAAGGACATTAGAGTCGATATTTTCCAAAAATCATGAACGGTTTCAGATCGTTTCTGCGAGTGTTGACGAATTAAGTTGTAGATTTATAGGAAAAAACGGTAAAAAATACGCCATCCACGCAAATATAACGGTAAGCAAGTTTTGCAAAACCTAAGTTGCTCTCTCCTTGGCTGAAAAAAGATATTTAACGACCTTAATTTATTGAAAATATTGCTACTAACAAAGGATCTTATCCATCTTGTTTTTTTTTGACATTTAACATATGTAGCTCAGACAGCTGTGTTTGTCACTCTGTATGACATTGTTGACATCATTTCAAAAACTTCATTTTTGTTTATTTTGTTCTACAATGTACTTTGTTTGCAGGAAACATACCCTTCTGTTCCTCCAGTGTGGTTTGCTGACTCCGAAGAGACCAGTATTACAAATGCAGTGCAAATATTAAGCAATACAGAGGGTTTGGATAATCATGTTTTACACCAAGTAATAATACTACTTAGGGAACTATGTCGCCTACATGCCGTCCCAGAACCCCCAGATTTAGATAGACTGCAAATATTAGACCCCCAGACTACTAATCGGTGAGTTGAGTTTTTTTCTTGTGGGCAGAAAATACTAACAAGGTATAACAATCGTTAAAGCTATAACAAATATGGAAAGTTAAATACGATAAATGATGTATGTTTGCAATAGTGAAAATCATTATGTACGTTTGTAAAGGATAAAGTAAATATCTCGGTACAATTATATGCAAAAATGAATGACTTTTTAATAACACGAATGTGAACCAACAGTTACAGTGCATAAAAACGTTTTGTACTCATTTAAAAGCATTGTGTTTCTCCAGTTTCAATTTTATAATCAAAATTACAGTAAGTACAACCCTTCGTTGATTTTTTACCCACATGTATTTATACATTTATGTAAGCAATCATCACGTAAAAATGAAGTACCTATCTCTATGTTTAAAATGTAATTAAGAACATGAATTATCACCAAAACAATATAGATATACAGTTATTATTTATATTGATTATAAGTATTATTATATTCTGTCATCATTAAGGAAATTTGTGGAAACTAGGTCATTTTAGGACTTAGTTTTGACCTGATTTCCATTAGTTTTCTTGTGTCAGTATACAATATATTGAATTAAAATAAAGGAAGATAAATCTGTATAAATATTTATTAGCTGGTGTGTTTACTTACATATATTGATAAACTTCAATAACACTGTATAATGATTCTATAGTGGATAAGATGTACCTTATCGTCATAATATACAAGTAATAAATCAGAAAGATTATCCCTAATGTAGTGATCCAAGGTCAACTGAATTTTCAAGAGTATAATAATTTAAGTGATCTATGTATGAACTGTTGTAGCCCCAGTTTTCAATATTTTTTTTAACTACATGTCGATACTCCCAATTAAGTACATAAGTGATAGAATGTGATTTCTCAAAAGAGCATTTTAGAATTTTGACACTTAAATTTGCTTTTGTCTAATGTTTACAATAGCTTTTAGGTTTTTGTTATGCGTATGTAAGAGCTATGGCAAAGGAAAAAATCTAATTGTATCTGAACACTCAGGTCAGCATAATACTATGTGTTAAATGTAGATAAGTACTTGTAAATTTATATACTGGCTGCCTCTTTCTTAGCATCTTTGGTTAAAATAAATCGTGGTACATGATTCCCCTTGCAAGTTGTTTAAATGCAACCACCAACGTGCACAAGGACGAAAATTTACCTAGTCTGTACTTTGTACTGACGATGGACAGGAAGCTAGAACCTGCAGTATACAGATGGTGTGAGGAATGCTATATTGTCACACTGCTGTATTTTGCAGTATTGTATTGTTGTATACTCTTTGTAAATACAAAACGAAGAATATATTGCATTCGATCGGTACATTTCTAAAACCGGTAATATGCTCGTAGAGAAGAAAATTTTCATATAACTATATTGATGATCAAATTCTGAACAACTTTCAAAATGTCCACTCAACTGTCTGTCTATCCGTCTCACGTTTCTTGTAAGCACGATAACTTCAGAATCAAAGGTCGCATTGTATTGAAATTTGGACAGTAAGTTAGTGTTAGCTAGAGGAAGAACCCTATTTAAACAAAATTGATTGATAAATAAAAAAGTTATTAGGTAGGTAATTATTTAAATGTTTTAAATCTATATATTTATATTACATACTGTTACATTGCGAAATTGGCTAATTAGGCAATAGTTTATAAACTTAACAGCCATAAATTTGTCACAAATTTAATGCGATAAGATCATGGATCAAGCTTTGGCGGCTTTCATTCATCTCGCAGTTAGACAAGATCATGACTCGCTAATACAAACTAACATTATTTTTTTCTTATGATAAAAATACAGAAAGTTTTCATTAGAATGTGCAACAATTATATAAAAAGTGCAGTAGATTGGCGAAGAGTATAATGGTTAGCTTTTAAAAACTACTAGTAGTAGTTATTTATTGTATCCTTATTATAGCTATTTAATCAAATAGATATCTTATAACCACCCAAAAATGTTTTAACCCTTTGAGCCCGGTGATGCATCATTTTTAGCAATTCTTAATTGCGCTCTCATACAGTGAGGCATCATTTTTGTTCACATGACTATATATTAGCGTGACCCAACCAAAAACGAAATCTCGAATTTTATCTTGCTATTAGTTTCAGGATTACAATGTTGTTTAGTTTAAGCTTGAGAAAATAAATGTTTTCTCAAAGTTTACCTCACCTAAGCTTAAACTATTGACCGTTTTCTGCTATTTTCCAACATATTTTGGCTAATACGAAAAGATGCAGCATTTGTATAGAGAATTAACCATGACCATCTTGTTCAGCGGCCCCAAAAACATAAAGACTCGTGTCTGGAGCATGTACTTTATTCAAAAATTTTATATCCGAATGAATTTGAGCTATGAGAATTAAAATAACTCGACGAGTTTAAAAAAACTCACACTTGCAACCTCTAAATCTTAATATTTTTTTATGAAATCTTCAGGACTTCATGTGGACTCAAAATAGAAACTAATCGTCATATGCGCAAGATAAAATTTGAGATTGCGTTTTTGGTTGGGTTACGCTACTATATACAGAGTGTAATCAGTTTCATGTCATTAAAAAAAACTGGTAATGGGGACCGACTAGACAAACAAAAAACCTTTATGACTTTCCCTCTAGGGGCACTTTAAAAAACACTGATCTAGGTTAACATATTTAATATGATGGTAGACAACTATTGAGAACCACTGCTTTTCTTGCTCGATGGACTTGTGCTTCCCAATTATACAACTTTTAAATTGTCATAAAAAAGTGCTGACCGCCTTTGATATACCGCCTCAACTGAACTGAGGAAAGTATAAAGAGGTAAATAATTCGTTCTCTGTTCGTGCACAATTGCAAGCAAATAATGGCCATAGAGGTTTAAACAGAGCATTTCTTTACATGTGTGTTTTTTAATTTGGAACAAAATATTGGATTGTTTATAATTTAGAAAATTTAAATGTGGTTTATTAACATTTGTAACATAAATGAGTGTCCTGGGTTAAAAGCTTACTACCTACCTAAATGATTCAAAATCTCTGCATCTGTATCAATACACAGTTCGGTACGTCGAATTAAGTACATACGCACTTCGTTCAACACTAAGCACTAAACTATCAACTAACGTTGTCAATAAAGAAAAATAAAATAAAAACTTGGTACAAAAGCCAAAAAGGAATACAAAAAGAACGAACAAGTAAGTTGTGTCTGTATGTAATCAAGAATTTGACAACTTGAACGGTAAGTCAATAAAATAAATCTTAACTATAAATACACAATGACGCGAAATTCAAAAATAACAAAAACAACGAACGGTGGGTTTTACATGTGTACATAGCGAAACACCTACCTCAATATTCCAGCAGTTCTCAAAAAATTTTATTGAAAATTTGCGAAATTTTTGTTTATTTTTTTTCTCCAAAACTACGAGCTTTAGACCCCATGTTATATAAGGTTTTTTTGTTTGTCTTGTCGTTCCCTACCACCAGTTTTTTTTTAATGACATAAAACTAATTACACCCTGTATATTCCTATGAAAATATTAATTCAACGGATATATGTGTGTATGTTAATTTCAGAGTAGCGTAAATGGGGTCGTTCATAAAACACGTTCGCAAATAGGGGGGAGGGAGGGATATTGCTTAGCGTGACGAGATGTGACAAGGGGGAGAGTGTCTAAGGAAATGTGACGTTCGCAGTCAATTAATTTTTCTTTTAACTTGGCAGTTTTAAAAAATGTTTCATTACGATAGTAAGTCATTGCCAAGTACTAAAAGCCTGCAAACAGCCCTGTTGAGAGGTGGGGGTTGAGGGTGTTCCCCCTAGGCCAGGAGGTTTTTTTTTTAGGGGCCCGGGTATCATTTGAAGTTAGAGAAGCATTTGCATTGGGCAAAATGAGGGAGGTATACTTTTAAATGAGCAGCGCGATGTAAATAACAAAGAGTTTTGCTTTGAATGACTAAATCTGAAATTGCTGCCCCCCGTTTTCCAGAACTGCGACCGAGGTGAATATTTAATTTCAAGGAATATCACTCTCCGCTCTCCAATTTTAAGGAGTATCAACCCCCTTCCTCTTTGAAAGTTTCGATCGAGGTAAATATTTAATCTTAGGGAATGTCATCAATGTTCTGACTCGTATGGAAAACCTGGAGAAATCAGGGAATTTAGAAATCTTTAAAAAAAAATTGGAAATTTCATTGAATTTTATAAATTGTAAATAAAATCAGGGAATTCTGCATCTCGATATGGAAAACCATAGACTTCTTAAGAGTTTTCACTGATTCAATTCAATTCAAGGAATTATTTTGTCAAATAAAAAATTACTTCTTTAAAAAATATATGGCAATTAATATTTTTGGTTATGGAAAACCTGGAAAATTCAGGGAATTCTTTCAGCTTCGCAAAGTCTGAATGCTGATCGATCAATAAGTAAAAAATGTATTATTTAAGTTTTTAGAAAATATTTTTTTTATGTTTAGTAATCCAACAAAAAATGTCTAAGACTAATATGATTTGCAAAAAAACTGGGAAGGGTATCTTATAGAATGTGCAACAGTTATTTAAAAAGTGTAGTAAATCGGCGAAGATTATAATGGTTAGCTTGTTTATTAGAAATATTTCAAAACAATTTTTTTTAAATTGTTATGGTAATGTGTAAAATGTTCTAAAGAGCACAGGGCTGGCTTCTTCACGCAACCAATACAACATTTTATATGCATAAATAGAATTCTTTTTGTCGATATTGTAGTACATCCAACATCTTCAACTAGTGCTATTTTCGACATGTATGAGTTCATGTCCCACCATCCTTGATGGGAGTCAGTAAAATTCTCCCTAAATAAGAGTGCGAAATACCATAATTATAATAATAAAATTTATTTATTTCCAATAGATAGCGTTCTTGCAACAAATTTTATTATTTGAACTAATGGAATAAATAAATAGGTGCAAAATGATTCCTGTGTGAGTGTTTAACCCATTTATATTTGATAAAAAATTGATAAAATTGGAATTGAAATTTGCAGTAAGTTATATTAATCATTTGTCAATTACTTCCACATCCATATAGTGGAGTGGAAGTATATCTAGAAATCATATAATTTTTATAATTTTTTTTTTTTGTTAGATTAAGAATGTCGTGAAACATTGAGATTTTTGATTTGAATTAAAATCAATTTTTGTCGGTTTGTCTAACTTTTTTTGGTACGCACGTTTTCTCTGGAATGGTTTGAAATATTGACATGAAATTATATACCTACACGAGATCTGAGCTAGATTATAATTTGAGCTTATTCCGTTAAAGGATTAGGGGGTAAATAAGTAAAACAAGCTAGTAAGAGTCCAGACACTTCGGATTGGGTGTATATACTTGAAATCAAGGTCTCTTATTTTTTTATGACATCTGCCACCCTCACCGTCACCCCTAGTCTTTAATTAAAGGAATAACGCCACGTCCATTACCACCTTGGGGCAGAGAAGGTATGGAAGTAGTGACTCTTTAGGTTTTTTTGATCCTGTGTTAAACAGACACTTTTATAATAATAATTATTGTAACATCTTAAAGAAAACAAATGCTAACTATTTAATTTAACCTTTTTTCCTCTTTTTATGTTGACATGTAAATAATTATTCAGGTAGGTATCATTTTAATACCTTTTCTTGAACACAGTGTTAATATTTCAAAAGTATTTCGTATCCTTGACTTTATCTGTACTTGAAGTGCTTTTTTATTATTTTTTTCAAAGCAGACAATTGTTTTGATTTAATTAAACCATTATGAAACCGTTATTGCATAGTTGAATTGAAACAGCTAATTAGGCCTGTGTTATACATACAGTTTAATTAAATGTAAACATTTGCAATAAATGGTCGCTATTGCTTTGGTTATAATCTCTTTGGAAATGAAAGAGTAACAAAAGTTCATTATAAATGCAAATCCAATAAAAATATAGGGGGGTTTTTTCGTAGTTTTATACAATTATGAATGATTATTGTGGAAATATTTAGACACTGTGACACTGCTTGGCAAACAACAAAATCAAGTTGGAAAACGCATTAAATGATAAACAGATATTTGTGGTAGTTTTTCTAGATTTCCGCAGAGCTTTTGAGACGATAGATAGACAATTATTATTACTATTAAAAAAATTACGGATTTGGACAGAACGTTGTGAAATGGATGACCAGTAATTTAGAAAATAGAACACAAGTTATCAAATATATAAATGACACGTTCTTACAAAAAAGATACAATATTCGGTGTACCGCAAGGAACCGCTATGGGGCCTAACCTGTTTATTCTATACATAAGTGACATTATGAAGTATGTTAAAAAATGCAGCATACAACTATTTGCTGACGACACATTGATATAATGTGATAATGTAGACTCGACTATAAACATAATAAATAATAGTGAGCTTAAAGAAATAGAAAAATGGTTGGACCTGAATATCCTTTGCTTAAATACAGATAAATCTAAATTTAATGGAACAGTAATCGAGCAAGTTAACGAATTCAAGTATTTATGTGTAATTCTTGGTGATTATTTGACGTTCTCCGGACATGCTCTTTATATTACAAAAAAAAAAATGGCAAAAAAAGTAATTTGATGGGACGTATGGGAAAATATTTTAGTACATGGACGAGAATAACCATTTATAAAACAATTAATTTACCACATTTCCACTTCTGCTCAACAGTACTTTTTCTGCTTAGTAATGCTAAAATAAATATGTTACAGAAAAAACAAAATGAGCATTACAAATTATTGTATAAACTGCAACAAATATACAAATATAAAATTATTGCTAGCTTCTACTAAGTTACTGGGAGTGAAGCAAATTATAACTTTAAATACAATGACTTTTACAAAATATTACATGAGTTAGTACCAAAACATTTATCAGAATATGGTATCTTCGTGAGGAATATTGTGAACACGACACAAGGCGAAGAGAAAATTGGTATATTCCAACAATACATACAAGATATAACCAGGTTAAGCTATTCCACAGTGGATTTAAACACTATAATGAACTAGCAATTTCTGTAAGAAACTGTGAAAAACCTCATATTATTCAAAAATGCCTGTTACAGATATGTTTTATCAAATGTCACTATTTAATATTTAAGTTTATACACACAATGTTCGTCTCAAATACGATACTTTAGGCACAAAGGGGTTAACATCAAATTTCTTTGATATACCTAATTGATATAATTAATTGTAAAAAATGTATTAAATGTGGCTTATGCTATTAATAAAGTATTATTATTATTAAATTAAACAGACGTTTATTTCATATAAAAATAGATTTGTTTTCAAAGTTCTTAGTCGACAAAGTAGATACCAAGAAAGTGAATTTTTCTCTTAAATAAAGACTATTTCATTTATGCCAATATGTTTATTATGTGAAAATTTTGGCAACATTTTGGTGCTATGTTCGACACCATTATTGAATATTGTATTAATTTTTAACAGTAATGTATTGTTTCAGATTAACAAAAATTCAAAAAAGTGTTTAATCATTTATTTGTACATTAACGTTAACACATAGATTGACAAATCAACTGAAGAAAAGAACATGGTGTCTATAATAAAATATATAATAATAACGATATTGATTGATGCATATAACAAAATTTGTTTTGCACAAGTCGAAATAGTACATGAGATACAAATTGCAGAAATATATACAGTGAAAAAGCTAGATAAAAAATATACATAATAATAAAAATACTATTTTATTCACTATTAAGATACAAAAATATGTAAATATGGTAAGTCAATTTTGTAGTACAATATAAATTTAAAAAATAATAAATATAAATATAAATAAAATAACATATAACACGCAAATAAAAAGCACAACACCAATTACTTTGTAAAAATATAAATAAGAAGGCGCAGTGATAAGTCACGTTGTATAAAATAGCATAAAGCAAGTAAGAAACAACACTAATTACTTTGTAAACAATTTTGATATGTATCTCTCTGGTCAAAAATTCATTTATGCTATAATAACCACCATCTATTAAGTTTTCAGTGCATTTTTGTAAGAATTATATCTTATGATCATTCAAATTTCATGTGGTAGTCTATACAATATTATACAGATATAATGTGGAGCGCATTTAAATTTTGTCGAGTGATTTGGTATACTTAACAAATTGTGTCATATAGGTAGATGATACTGATTTCTTTTGACAAAAAGCTCCATATTTTTTGAAATAATATAGCACAGGCATTAAAGGATAAAGATACATGGTGCCATGAGGTGTTTTTTTTTTTGTATATTATTCTGCAGCTCTCGTTATAGCTCACATTATGTATTAATCTTATGATTCTCTTTTCGCACATAAAGACTCGGTATCTATAAATAAAATAATTAATTAATTAATAAAATATGAATTTACACACTGTAATAAACAAACAATAGTCTTTATAACAAATGAAACAAGGAAAGAAATGAAAAATGTTGTGAAAAAGTGATCCATTTCGTAACAATTTGTTTCCAAAAATAATTTTTTCAATTTTGCCTTGAAAACGTAGATGCTTTTTGAAGATTTAATATCATCACATAAATAATTAAAATGTTTACATCCATTGTAAAGAAAGTTCTTTTGGTAAAAAGTTGTCCGACAAGAGCTTGGCTGTAGTGACCCTGTAAATCTTGTATTGTAATCATGGTTGACTTGATTAGCACACATCTCAAAGATATATAAATTGGTTACAGTTAAATTCTTTAATTCTTTAAATATACTACGCCAGCTTTCACAAAATCCCAATCCAGTAATAATTCTTAGGGCATATTTCTGCAGAATGAATATACGTTTTATATATAGGTACACTGTTTCCCCAATTTAGATTCGAGTAAACTTTAACTTGGCTTGTGTATGAGTTAATAAGTGCCCATATGATTTCATTTTCTCTTGCCCACAAGGTTAAAGTAATAGCCTAAAAACGTTGTTCACAAATGTCGATAAAGCTTAGTTCAGCAGACAAAGCGATCTATGGACCGGCCAAGTTAAGATATACTGGACTATACTATTCCATATCTCAAATACGTGGACATAAATTATAACCCATAGCGGCTGTTACCCAATTTATTTCACAGAGTGTCTATATAATTTCCCCTCTGCAAATTGTTATCGAATACCAAAGTGTTCTAAAATTCTTCCTTGGAATATTCTCATGAACTATCTGCGGCTCCTACATTAATAAGGAGAGCTTCTTTAGTGGCATCAATTGCATTATCGAGATCCTGCATTTTTGCCTCTACTTTTAATACGTGATTTATATAACTCTGCCACTTATCTACAGTCACTCATTCCAAGGAATTGGTCAACAAAACTTTGACGTCATTTAATTTAAATGTGTTATTATTTCGGGCCACTTCTCTTACCTGAGCCCATATCAATTTGATGGGGTTCGCAGTGGTAGGGTGACAATGGCACTACCACATAATTATTGAATATTTAGCATCTATAATATTGTACATTCAAACAGACTCAAGGCAAGTCAGTGACTGACCGGTCCTCCCGGCTGATCTACATTATTACAAGCAAAGCAAAATACGCTTGGTCGCTGTGATATCTTCCTACACCCGAAATGTTGTGTCTACCATTTATTGCCCATGCGGTTAAATATTTTCTAACATTTATTATCCTCTCTAATTTCCAAATAGACCATAGATGCTTCTGCCTAAGTTTTAACAATGATGGTGTGCGATTAGTTATAATTGATTTTTTAATGACATGCATTATTGCCCATTAAATTTTTCACATTTGTTATGGCATTTATTAAATATAAATACCTATATTTAAATAGATAAAAAGAGATTACTGCTTGTATAGGTATATAAAAAGTCAGGTGATGCACCACTTATCAATTTGCAAAAAAAAACAGTTCAATGCTGTGATAAAATTATTGCTGCGCTAATCATAATATTCAAGAATAATTACCAGGAATTACACTATTTATTTTAATGAGAGCAGTAATTGTTTTAAATGTAAACTATAAATGTTTTTTTAGTTAGGTAATTAGAATAACAATGCACTTATTGTAGATAATAAGACCAACAATTCGCTTTATCTGTTAGTTTTGAATTAAAATTATGATTATTGTGACTTGAAGTCCTATCATAGTTATAATACATAACATAAAATCGTTTACAAAAAAACTTTGCTTTTTTTCTGCAAGATTGTAGCTAATCTTTGTGGATTTGTGGCTGCTAAAGCCTAATTTGATAACCGTTCTCCTCGATCACGTGCCATTCTTAAGGGAAAAGTCGAAAAGAACGATTTTAGCAGGAAAAAAATGTTTAAATTAGATGTTTATAGCACAAAAACATTTACATTTTTCTAATAATCGAATTCTAGATTCTTTTTTGTGGAATTTCAAAGTTATTTGGCAGTTCTGCAACTTATGTTTTTTATATTATATTCATATAGTAATATACGATCCCAGTTGAGACATCATAAAATCGAAACCATTGTACAGATTGATATTTACCACTCCTTGCTACAGTCCATGTGGACTTGATCAACCTGTCACATAGAAATGTGGGCGGAATTAGATGCCTAGCGAGTTTGATTTGTCAACATAAAGGAGATGCCGACTTTATTCCAAGGTTTAGTTTTCGTGCTGTTTCAACTGAGATCGTATATACTTTACATTATTGTAATATTTATTATTAAGTTAGTTTTTCAGTGACATGTTCCACACGCTTTTGGGTAGATGTAAAGAAAAACTAAAGGCGTATCTGTTTATCGGTTTGCAAATATATTTTTCTAACCAACTCTTTCAGACTTAAACATTAATTTGGGCGGGTCGGCAGGAATCGATCCATTTCAGCTAACGTTTAGGCTTCCAGCACTTGACCTTGACCCTGAACGTTGTCGTTTATATTTGCAGCTGAAAATTCCTGTTGATGTGGTTTACCAACTTATTTTATTTGCACCATACATTTTTTCCATATAATTCGTGCCCCAGTTAAACTTCACCCCTTGCTTGTCTAAAATGACTGCTCTATTTTTAGACAACAAATCCAAGTAGATGGCATAGCCTAAAAAGTAGACTGTCAAAATCCTTAAATCATACTTCTGCCTTTTAGGCAGAAATTCATGCTATGTATTTTTACACTTGAAGATATATTCAAAAAGAGCACGTCTCAACTAGTACACCAGCTTTATAAATGGACTGTTGTAGTGTCGTGGACCGTAAATAATAGCACAAACCTTATAACGTATGTTTGCTAAAATTTAATGGGCTTGTTCCATGATATTCTTTTTATATGGTTTTTACACTTTTTGATATAGTACTCAATATTCTCATTATACACTTAAAATTTCGTATTATTAACTTTTTCCGTTCTCGAGATATAAGAAGTTGAAATTAGTAATAGTTGCAAAAACCGAGTGCTCATTTGTGACGTCACTATACGCAAGTGACGTAAAAAAAATGGCTTTCTAGGACCTTTCAAATTTAACCTGAAAAGTCGAAAAACATGGAATTTTTAAACGCTGGTAACTAAATAAATACGTCGAGTGGAAGTTCGTTCTATGTGTCTACGGAAAGGAGAAGGTCGGCGATGAATTATAATCGTAAATTGCAGGGTCGAAGTCGAAAATTCGTTCTGGCAGGAGCGAGAGAAAATTTTTTGACACTTCACCAAATTGTACTCCCCTACTGTCAAGTAGTAAGCAAAACAAACAATACTTCGAAAACACTTATAATTATAACCAATAAGGAGCATCAAGTCTATTGAGATCGCCGAGTCTATGCGTATAGTGACGTAGCGCCTGGCCACGCCCCTTTTTCGCGACATGGAAATTTGTCATACTTTTTAAAATACTAAACGTGCGAATAAAATTCCGATTTTTTGCAGATCCATTAATTTATACTTGCACTTTCGATTTATGAAATAAAAAAAAATGCCGAACAAGCCCATTGCGTACATCTAGCCCATTCAAATTAGCAAAAATTAAAGAAATTTTCCCACAGTTGTGAGACCCGCAGTTCCAAAAAAGAGTGGTTTTTGAGAAATATATATGAATATGAATTTTAGCGCTTTCTCGCCTTTTTCTCTATTTTGAGGAGAAACTATGCATTTTGTTGAAAAAATCAGGAGAGCAAAGTTGTAGAGCATAAAATTTCTCACAAATTTTGTCTCTACTGTTTTGTCCGAGTTTCACATAGTTTCGCCGCTAGAGGGCACGAAAAAAATATATACAGGGTGTAATTAGTTTCATGTCATTAAAAAAACTGGTGGTAGGGAACGACAAGACAAACAAAAAACCTTATATAACATGGGGTCTAAAGCTCATAGTTTTGGAGAAAAAAAATAAACAAAAATTTCGCAAATTTTCAATTAACTTTTTTAAGAACTGCTGGAATATTGAGGTAGGTTTAGATCTAGATCTGATCTGAAGAAAACTATACTCTAACTCTCCCTTGTGCAATATTTTAGTTACTGTCGGTGTTTCGTTATGTACACACGTCCAACCCGCCATTCGTTGTTTTTGTTATTTTTTAATTTCGCGTCATTGTGTATTTATAGTTAAGATTTATTTTATTGACTTACCGTTCAAGTTGTCAAATTCTTGATTACGTACAGACACAACTTACTTGTTCGTTCTCTTTTTGTACTTTTTGGCTTTTGTACCAAGTTTTTATTTTATTTTTCTTTATTGACAACGTTAGTTGATAGTTTAGTGTTTAGTGTTGAACGAAGTGCGTATGTACTTAATTCGATGTACCGAACTGTGTATTGATACAGATGCAGAGATTTTGAATCATTTAAGTAGGTAGTAAGCTTTTAACCCAGGACACTCATTTATGTTACAAATGTTAACAAACCACATTTAAATTTTCTAAATTATGAACAATCCAATATTTTGTTCCAAATTAAAAAAACACACATGTAAAGAAATGCTCTATTTAAACTTCTATGGCCATTATTTGCTTGCAATTGTGCACGAAGAGAGAACGAATTATTTACCTCTTTATACTTGCCTCAGTTCAATTGAGGCGGTGCATCAAAGGCAGTCGATGGTCCTTTGACACCGCGTGTGACAATTTAAAAGTTGTATAATTGGGAAGTACAAGTCCATCGACCAAGAAAAGCAGTGGTTCTCAATAGTTGTCTACCACAGTATTAAATATGTTAACCTAGACCAGTTTTTTTCAAAGTGCCTCTAGAGGGAAAAGTCATAAAGGTTTTTTGTTTGTCTAGTCGGTCCCCATTAGCAGTTTTTTTTTAATGACATGAAACTGATTACACCCTGTATATAGACTTTGCGCCTTTTTTAGATTTTCAGTCAAAATTATGCATTTTGGTGAAAAATATCAGGAGAGCAAAGTTGTAGAGCATTAAAATTTTGTCTATACTTTTTTTACGTCTTTTTTTCAAATATCGCATAGTTTCGGCGCTAGAGGGCGCGAAAGAAAAATATATATGGGTTTTCGCGCTCTCTAGTGGCGTAACTATGCGGAATTCGGACAAAAACGTAGAGATAAAATTTGTAGGAAATTTTATGCTCTACAATTTTGCTCTCCTGATATTTTTCACCAAAATGCACAATTTTGGCTGAAAATCTAGTAAAGGCGCAAAAGTCTACATATTTTTTCGCGCCCTCTAGCGGCGAAACTGTGCGGAATTCGGATAAAAATGTAGACAAAATTCATAGCAAATTTTATACTCTACAACTTTGCTCTTCTGATATTTTTCACCAAAATGCATAGTTTTTCCTAGAGAAAAGGGCGAAAAAGAGCTAAAACTCATATATATGTATATATTTCTCAAATACCACCCTTTTTTAGAACTGCGGGGGGTGAAAATCATGTTTAGACAACCCAAATGCTTCACTTTTTATAAGTCTCATAGCTGTGGAATTTTTTCCATAAAACGATTTTCTAACTAATTTGAAGGGACTAATCTAACCACAGAAGACAGGAACTATACAGACGCGAAAGCTTGCCTCGGTACCTTTGAAGGGGGGGTCTGATTTTTGTGACCTCGAAGTGGCAGTAATATGTCTTACTACACTCAGAGAAATGATGTACACACAAAATATATCAATATTTCGATCCAATATACTGTACACTGGAAAAACTGTCTTGTCTTATATTTAATACATAGGTACATGGCTAGTACCTGCTGTAGTAGGAAAACTTTGAACAGAAATAACTGCAGGACTTTTTTCATCTAATTGAGGAACAATGGTAATGCCTGAAAATAATTTAAGAAATGTTTATCATTGCAATTTCAAAAACTTATAGGTACTGTGTTTTCTTCTATATCTACATACTTCTTTAGAAAAACTCCTCAATGTCACTTTTGTCAGCTGTGTCTTGTTTCAGTACATGTATAAAAATTGTTGGAACGGATCACCAAACAAACATTTACTTGTTCCTACACAAACATATTTTTCTTCGAATTATTTCTCACCTAACTTATAATTTAAATGAAGCTTATTCACGGCTATGTCAAGTAGATGCCGTAGACATGCTTTCAACAAAATTCGCGTTAAATAATTCCTTTATAATATTTAAGCTTCTATGATGTCAAAGAACCCCATCCTTTTTATCAAAATGTTATTTTTAAATCGCATTTCGAGTTTACCCAGAGTTAGTAGCTGCAGCTGATAGAAACATTATTTCTTTTCAACTGCAAATTATTTAATATAGCCAACATTACTTTCCAGTTGTCTCAGTCATATAAATTTGTACCTACCTTTCAGTCAGGATCTTTGGGAAGTAAAAAGAAGCTTATTGTTTCGAAAACGCCAAAAATAAAATGAATAAAGACAATAAAAAATTGTCGAAAATTAAACGAAAAAGCCACCATGTAAGCATTGAAAAACTGTATTTAACTTTTTTTAATAATGGGGAATAATCTACACGATTAGTAGAAATCCTGGATCACGTTGACGAAACATATCAACTGATATAATACATGGGCATATGCATTTAGTACTAGACCTATATAATTATTTATTCAACAGTATTAAAGCAAAAGTCACTATTTAGGAAATCAAGCGTCAAAGAATTGTCTAATCGAGCTCTCTACTGCACACTGTTATAATTACATTTTTAATGAGTTTATTAATTTTTATAAGAAAAATACTAAAATGAGTAGTAAACGCTATGAACATGGTGTAAATAATGGTACTCGCAAAATAAAAAGGGAAAGGTCGAGATCTCGATCATCGAGAAGGAAAGATAAGAAAACGGAAAACCATGTTGTAAAAAAAAATCAAACAAAGGGGAGAAAGAGGAGCATAAAGAATCTTTTGGGGAGGATTTGCCCTAGAACATATAGTATTTGGTGTAGATTTTTGATATAATGTAGTTTTTACAGGCCAAAAATGTTTCCTGTCAACACATAGCAGTTGCATTCGTGTTAAACCCTCCAATACCCAGTTAGATGAGAAATATATAAATCCAACAATAACAATAGTGGCGGATTTTAATAAATGGGTCTGATGTTTTGTGGCATATTGAGAAACGATTTAGTAGTGAAACATATATTAGGATTTTAGATAATATTATGCTCCCTTCTGTGTTACAATTATTTCCTAATACTGAGTTCATATTTCAACAAGATAATTGTTCTGTTCATACTGTTCATACCACAACTAACTGGCTTCGAGAAAACAATATTATAGTTCTTAATCGGCCCAGTCATAGTCCAGACCAAACGAAATATCCAAAACCGAAATGTGAAACCAAATGCCCAAGAACTACTGGAATTAATACATAATGATAATATTTGTTTTATTTCGGCTACATATTCAAATAAAGATGGACACACTAGAAAATAAAGTTGTCCTATAATTTGGTGTCCACGATAGTACAAGTGGTATCATTTATAAATAGTATGAAGAGCAGTGGTCTAAGATTAGAGTGTTGGGGTATTTCGATATTTTCAGGATTGGGTTGCTTCTATGCAAGAGCATTGTGAGTGGTTGGGAACAAAAAATTTCAAACGCCATTCTGATTCTAACTTCTACCACGTGCTTTTAATATGTATTTGTCCTTGTTGATACTTCAAATATCTTATCTCAAAATTCAATATTATTATTTTACTGCTAATACTTTACATTCTGATGTTAAAAACGTAAATATCATATTATCTGTTTCTCCGTACTGTGTTTTTTAGTAAATATATTCAAGTGATAACTTTAGTTTGTCCTTTAAAAAAAAAATGTTTTTACATTCTAGTAATAAATACAGGTAGTAATAGTGTTAAGGGCTCTGGAATAAATTTTGCAAGATAAATATCAAAAATTACATTTATACTTGTTATATATTTCCATAGGTGTCGACTTTTCCATTTTTTGTTATGTGTTCAGAAGTAGGATACGGAAATATCTAGAAGAACATTTTAATATTTGTTCATTTATACTTCTCCTCATTTATCTAGGCAACATAAAAGGTGTCGGTGCCTTTGACTTTGCGGTAAAGATTAAAGACCCCGAGATTTTTTATAAGGACAATAAGTCTGAGTTAACTATACCAGCATGTTACTCTACTACAAGAAATGAAAAGCAGAGTGAGACAAAAGCAAAATATAAATAAGCATTTTTCTTCAAATAACTGGGGGTGACAAAAAGGAAAAACTTGTATGCCGAGGTTTTCATATCGCAAACAGTATAAATAAGTGGGCATAGCAATATAATAATAATAATAATAATAATAATCAAATTCTATCATGTATGCTGATGATACTACTGTCCTTGCATCTAAAGTAAATGTCAATTCTGTTGTTAGGGAAGCAAATTCGCAATTAAAAGAAGCCAATAATTGATTTATTCAAAATAAGTTACTGCTGAATAATAAAAAATCTGTAGCTTTGATATTTAACCTAGCTAAAAAGCCATTCGATCATAGCCTGTTAATCTGGTCGAAAAGTGGAAGCCTTAAGCAAGAAAATGTAACCAAATTTTTAGGTGTACATATCTCGGCTAATTTAACTTGGACAACTCATATTGAGGAAACATGCAAAAAGATCGCACCGGTGTGCTATGTTATAAATCAGCTAAGAAAGGTGGTTGACAGATCTGTATTGTTGATGTATTACCACGCTCATTTCCACTCAGTGATTTCGTATGGCATTATAGGTTGGGGTATTTCACATGAAAGTATCAGACTTTTTCGACTTCAGAAGAAGGCCATTAGATACATAATGGGAATGAGAAAATGCGATAGCTGCAGAAAATTATTTAAGGAACTGGGTGTACTTCCACTACCATGTATTTTTATATATCATTTACTGCTCTATGTTAAGTCTGAGTTAAGCAGTTTCAATTCTTTAAATGATAATCATTCCTATTTTACCAGAAATAATTTAATTTTAGAAATACCTGCCCATAACTTGGCTACTTATAAAAAGAGTCCAAAATATTTAGCTATAACTGCCTATAATAAACTACCCAGTAATTTTAAAATTTTAAATACACATAAATTCAAAGTCACTATAAAACATTTTCTTTTAGACAAGTCATATTATTCTCTAAATGAATATCTTGACGATTCGCTGTAGAGATCTTATAATTTATGTTGTTTCATTTTAGTAATTCTATATTTTAAACTGTTTGTATTTTTTGTTTTATTTTATTTCCTATGCTTACTGACTTGCCACATATACATACAATGTATCAACAAATGGTTAATAAATTATTATTATTATTATTACTGACAGTGCAGTAGTATTGTATTCTGACGACACAAATTTTACACTGCAATATCAATATCGATCAGTTGAAGTCTTCCACGAATGCCTCTATCTCCAATGTGGAGGATTAGTTTTGAGCTAACCATTTAAGATTAAAAGTAAATAAGACAAAAAAAAAGATTTTTCCTTGCGCAGAAATGATAAAATAAACCGTTTGCCGTTTCATCATCCACACAGGCGGCATTCGGTGTTTCCCACCAGTCCAATTCTGTGTAGGTGATGATTTAATCTGCAGTGCCCAATGTATAGGCCAATTAGAGTTCTTAGGTGTATCCTATTCAACTCTAATATTTTTTTAGTTCTTGACTTCAAGGGGTACGTAATAAACTCCTTTGAGTGAACTAATCCTGGTAGTTCCTGCCAGTGCTGGATTGTTTTCAATTCATCCCAGGCAAGGATAGTAGCCTTGGCAGAGTTTGCGGATATGCCAAGTGCCGGTTCTGAACCTATAAATTTGGTTGCTGCTCCTTCTCTGGCCAAGGATCCGCAACTTCGTTGCCTTCCATGCCAGAGTGGCCAGGTATCCAGATCAGAGTCAGTTTGTTGTTTTTTGGCCAGTCGGACAAGTGAACAAGTAGGATCCAAGGGCTTTAAGAGCCACTTGACATATATCCAATACATTTGTTGCGGACCAATGCCCCAAAATTTTCTGCAAATTCTTCGACATGTTGAATTCCTGCGATTAAATAAATCCTGGAACGCAACTCTATGTTTGGCCCCAACTTTTTAAAAAAATTACCTTTAAGTGTGAGCTTTTTGGAAGGAAACAATTTCAAAAACACAATAAAAAAATTCGTAAAAAGAGCCTACTACTCCTACACCGAATTTTTAAATAGCAATATTACAATTAACTATTTTAATATGATAAACTCTTCTCTTTTATCTAATATGTACATTTTAAATAATGTATATATAAATTCTAAAAATTGAATTTTATTATCCAATTTATGATTGTACTTCTATGTATATGCTGTTTTTCTTTGTTGTATTTTGACTTATGTAAGAAAACACAAATTTTCCTAGCATCAATAAAGGTCTGTCTGTCTGTAAGTAATAAAATACTGCCAGCATCCTTTCTTCTCTTCTATTGTAAATGATGAATGTGAAATTTTTCATTTAATGCCATGAAGTCATGACAGTCAGAATACTTTCCGTAGAGAAAAATGTTTCTACATATCCAAATACTTAATGATAGCATCCATAACAAAATATCCAAAGGTTGAATTTGATTGAATCTATTTCAAAACGGAAAATCCTACAGAATTAGTAAATCATATTTTTGTTTCAGGATAAGTAGTAATGGGATGGAAGCTATGGAAGATGAAGGACTGGACAGCGACGCAGATGTTGACATAGGCGACAGCGATGCTGACGATGACAGTGATGCTGATGAAGACTTGGCCATGGAGATGGAGGATAACAGACCAAAAGCTGACGAAATGGGTGTAGAACACTTAGCAACATTAGAACGTTTAAGACAAAACCAAAGGCAGGATTATTTAAAGGTATGGTGTTACTAATGTAGCACTTTAGTGTTTTTAAACAATATAACACCTTAAATGAACCTTATGTTTTGCTGAATGTAAACATTAAGCATATACACTTCTGTGCAATGAAATCCCGTACACTTGAAAAATAAAGTAATCCAGTTTTTACTAATATTGAGTGATGTGAATCAGTCTTTTTGGAATTCAGATTTTTTTTATCCTATAGATTACAGAAAACTGACATTGATTGTGAAACGTCATAAGTAAGGTATTTGAATGATGTTAATCCAGAAGAAAAACAATTATTTTTTGTTTTTTACTTTTTTGCACGATTTCGATTTACGACAAATGTAAAAATGGCTGAAAAATTCACAGACTCAACTATACATAACTGTGATTGTATTTATTGTGTAAATAATGTAACCTAATATTTTGTCATGGCTCTAAGCAATTAGTCTACGTCAATAGTTTTCTTTTGCTCTTATTAGCTCCTCCCATCATTTTCAATGGCCGACCACAATTCTTCATCATTTCTTGGACTAAAGTTTTGTTCATAAATTTCTTTTACTAGCAAACCCCAGAGATTCTCAACCGGGTTTATATCGGAACTATGCGAAGCTCGCGGTAATAATTCAATATTATTGTTTCCAAAGCATTGAGTAATTATCCTGGCAGTATGAATAGAGTAGTTGTTTTGTTGATAAATGAAGGTTTTGTTTGGATATAATTACTCCAATGAAAGAAGAATAATGCTTTCCAAAATATCCCTATGAACCTGTCCATTCAATCTACCATCACCCATAATACGCCACAGTACACCAGGGCCATGCAGGCTTATCCATGCTCAAACATTATCAGAAAATCGCCCAGACCTGTTCCGCGGAGACACGTAACGTTCGTGAAATCTGGCATTTGCAGGACGGTACACTCGAATATCTCCGTCATTACAAGACTGGAAAACTTTTTCTGTTCTTCAAGCTTGCTTCTGTTCTTCGGCTAATATGGTCTTCTTGGCACTTGTACAGTTCTTTAATTCCGATTTTCCTATCCTTCAGTTAGCTGTTGACCTCAATGCTGGAAAAATTTGTCATGAATACTGCGTCTCCTGCTGTTTAGAACGAATTTTCTCTCAGATAGCCAAAGAGCACTTCATCTTGAACGAGATTTAAACTTCTCGATCGGCCTGAATCACCTGTTCTTTTTATGCTACCTTCCTTCTTCCACCGTTTCTTCACACTCATAACAGTACTTTTATTCGATTGATAATGGTTAGCAACTGCTCTGGTAGACCATCCCTCTTCAATTTTAGAGAGAATGAAAATTTTTCCATGGTCAGCTGATTTTGGCATTGCGAAAATATGACACACACTGATAAATAAATAATAAATGATTTAATATAGCGAAAAATAGGTGTACGAGATTTCATTGCACAGAAGTGTACTGGAAAATGACAATCATACTGTCAACATAATTGAAAGACTGTGTGACTTCCAGTGAGGTGCTTTGGCTTTCCGTCTTTCTGTATTGTACAATTTAGTATTAGAGACATCCACTTTCTCAACAATCTGTAAAATAACTAAACTATATTCTGTTTTTAAAACTGGTGATCCATACGATGTAGTTAACTATCGTGCTATGTCTATAACTCGTAACTTTACCAAATTACTGGAAATAATTTTGTACAAGGTTATATATAACAGAATATGAATACTTCCCTGGCAGCAGAAAAGTCAACTACAGGTATCTTGGCTAGTTTTGTTGAACGTACTGTTAACATTTTGGACGCTCATGTTGATGTTGTTTACACGGACATTAAAAAATCATTTGACCAAATTGATCATTATATTTTATTAAATAAACCTAATTCAAGCCCAATCTGTTACAAGTTATTCGAGTCATACCTTTTGGATAGAGAACAATATATCTTTTATAATGGTTTTAAATTTAAATTTGTCTACATCTGGAGTTCTGCAAGGGTCTAGCCTTGGACCACTCTTAATTTTAATATGTCAGTATGTCCGTTTAAAGGGAATTCCATGATCTTTAATTTCTATCATATGTATTTTTAATTTTATACCGATTGTTTTTTGACATATGTTTTAAATAGAAACATTATATCTCGATTGATATACTTTGGAGCGCCATTTTTAAACCATCAGATTTTTATAACTATTCATCCTATAGAAATAAGTATCAATTTTTTAATGCTAAAATCGCAATCTCCAAATTAAAAACAGTGAGGGAGATATAAGAAAAATCTGTAAACTTATTTCAAAGGCAACAAATGAACAAAAAATTAACAATAATGAAAAGATAAACATCCTACTGGATGATGTTAAATTTGAAACTGGTAAAGAAATGGCCAATCATTGTAACAACTTTTTTATAAATATAGGCAAACGCATGGTAGACCAAATCAAATCAGTGAATGAAGTATACTTAAGTTACATCTCTAATTCGTCTATGTTTCTCCACCCAGTTAACCACAATGAACTTATTAATCATATACATTCACTAAATAATAATAGTGCTCCTGGGATTGATAGAGAGCCATCAAAAATCATAAAAGACATGCATATTTTTATTACAAAACCACTTTTACATATAAACCTAATTTTCAAAACAGGCACAGTTCCGATTCAATTCAAAACGACAATTGTTAATCCTATCCAGAAAGCAGGAAGTAAACATGATATTAATAATTTTAGGCCTATAAGTGTAATTAACAATTTTGGTAAAATATTTGAGAAATGTCTTAAACTTCGACTGATAAAATTTTTTAATGAAAATAATATACTATCAAAAAATCAATTTGGATTTGTTGGTGGATATAGTACATGTGATGCGATGTGTAAACTTGTGGGTCAAATAACTACACACCTCAATGCTAGCAAAAAGAGCATTGCTGTGTTCTTTAGACCTGGCAAAGGCATTTGACACCGTATCTCATGACAAACTCCTTAGTATACTTGAGAACTATGGGGTTAGAGGTGTCGTGTTGAATGTCTTTAAATCATATTTAACTGATAGGAAACAGATGGTAAAAATGCGTAACTCGTATAGTGATTCTATTAAATATCGAAATAGGTGTTCCCCAAGGAACAGTCCTCGGACCCCTTCTATTTATTGCGTACATAAATTCACTAACGAATCTTGATATTAACGGTACAATAGTTTCTTATGCAGATGACACAGCACTGCTCTTTTTGGGTAAAAGCTGGGATGAAGTGAAGGAACGGATAAAATTAGGCTTGCTTACAATAAAAAATTGGTTGGATCGTCACAAACTAACACTAAACTTAACTAAAACTAACTACATTGCATTTTCTGCTAACCGTCCTAGTTTTTCCATCTCTATAAAAAATTTTGATAATTAAAGAAGTTTCAAATATAAAATACTTAGGTATAACAATTGATAAGCACTTAAAATGGGAAGATCATACTTTTAGGTTAAAAAATAATAGAAAATTAATTCACAAATTTTACTTGTTACGCAATATGATGTCGAAAAATCTATTAATAATGGTATATAGAACATTGGTGGAATATTTAATTAGGTATGGTATAAAAAGGCGGTCTGTACAACAACGCATTAAGACAGTTAAATGTTATCGAAAATTTTATTTTAAAGGTAATATACAATAAAGGAAAGCATTATCTAACAGCTTTTTTATACAATGAAGATATATTTAATGTAAGATCATTATATATTCTAACATGTCTATATGTTCATAAAAAAATAATTATGTAAATCATCAGCATAAAACTAGGAACAAAACACAAAATAATCTTCAAATTCCTATGAGTCATAAAGAAGATATAAACCAACGATTTTTGACTTAGCTTGGACCTAAATTTTACAATTTGCTGCCAGTTAACATTAGACAAATGAAAAATTACAAAAATTTTAACAAAAAATGCAGAACCTGTATTACTCAGAGATACAATGACTTTATAAATATTCTGTAAATATATTTATATGAAAATAATTAACCAGCATTAGTTTAATTTTAGATTTAGGTTATTTAGTTAGTTAAGGTGTATTGATCACTCACTTATTTATGTTAATAAATAAACTTTATTGTTTTACAAAATGTGTTATATAATTGTCAGTTATACTTAGTTTAATTATCTTTTGAGAACATACAATACAGCTGTTTAATCAGCTAGGTGCTATATAAGAAAAAATACCTAAAATTAATGACAGTATCGTACATTAAGAAATCTGTAACTATAATTAAGTGAATTTTGAATTGAATAAATTGAATTGAATTGAATGGGCTTGTTCCATGATATTCTTTTTATATGGTTTTTATACTTTTTCATATAGTACTCGATATTCTCATTATACACTTAAAATTTCGTATTATTAACTTTTTCCGTTCTCGAGATATAAGGAATTGAAATTAGTAGTAGTTGCAAAAACCGAGCGCTCATTTGTGATGTCACTATACGCAAGTGACGTAAGAAAAATGGCTTTCTGGGACCTTTCAAATTTAACCTGAAAAGTCGAAAAACATGGAATTTTTAAACGCCGGTAACTAAATAAATACGTTGAGTGGAAGTTCGTTCTATGTGTCTATGGAAAGGAGAAGGTCGGCGATGAATTCTAATCGTAAATTGCAGGGTCAAGAGCGAGAGAAAATTGTAATTTTTTGACGTTTCGCCAAATTGTACTCCCCTACTGTCAAGGAGTAAGCAAAACAAACAATACTTCGAAAACACTTACAATGGGCTTGTTCAGCATTTTTTTTTTATTTCATAAATCGAAAGTGTAAGTATAAATTAATGAATCTGCAAAAAATCAGAATCTTATTCGCACGTTTAGTATCTTAAAAACTTTTACAAATTTCCATCTCGCGAAAATGGGGCGTGGCCAGGCGCTACGTCATTATACGCATAGACTCGGCGATCTCAATAGACTTGATGCTCCTTATTGGTTATAATTATAAGTGTTTTCGAAGTATTGTTTGTTTTGTTTACTACTTGACAGTAGGGGAGTACAATTTGGTGAAATGTCAAAAAATTACAATTTTCTCTCGCTCCTGCCAGAACGAATTTTCGATTTCGACCCTGCAATTTACGATTATAATTCATCGCCGACCTTCTCCTTTCCGTAGACACATAGAACGAACTTCCACTCGACGTATTTATTTAGTTACCAGCGTTTAAAAATTCCATGTTCTTCGACTTTTCGGGTTAAATTTGAAAGGTCCCAGAAAGCCATTTTTCTTACGTCACTTGCGTATAGTGACGTCACAAATAAGCGCTCGGTTTTTGCAACTATTACTAATTTCAACTCCTTATATCTCGAGAACGGAAGAAGTTAATAATACGAAATTTTAAGTGTATAATGAGAATATCAAGTACTATATGAAAAAGTATAAAAACCATATAAAAAGAATATCATGGAACAAGCCCATTATAACAAGTAAGAAGCATCAAGTCTATTGAGATTGCCGAGTCTATGGGTACAGATTTTTTGCAGATCCATTAATTTATACTTGCACTTTCGATTTATGAAATAAAAAAAAAAAAATGCCGAACATGCCCATTATTATATTGATACCAATATTAGAACCATATGAGATTCGGTGATTTTGAATTAAAAATGTATAAAATTCTCTAAAATGTCTTTGTGGCACATAAGAATCGAATAGTAATTCAGGACTTTGTCCTCAGTATTAGAAACGCAATGAAAAAAGTATCACGAAAGTTTGTAGTATAACTGAGTTCCGAGATAAGAACCAAGCATATACATAACAAATATAATGTTACAGTTAACAACTGTGATATTCCATTTTCATGCATTAAGTCCATGTTATGATAATATTGGCATGTAGTGGTACTCTTAATACTTTTTGTGAGTGTAAAATTCTTTGCCAGTTTGTCTTCATTATTTTGTATTTCATTGTTGTCTTCTAGGGTTCGGTGTCGGGTTCAGTCCAAGCCACGGATAGGCTTATGAAGGAACTTAGAGATATTTATAGATCTGACTCGTTTAAAAATAAAATGTACCAGATTGAGCTCGTCAATGACTCCCTGTACGAATGGAATGTTCGTCTAATGAGTGTGGATCCAGATAGTCCTCTTAGCCATGACTTGCAGCTGCTGAAGGAGAAGGAAGGGAAAGATGCCATTTTACTGAATATGCTATTTAAGGATACCTACCCTTTTGAACCACCCTTCGTCAGAGTTGTACATCCTATTATATCAGGTAGGTAAGACACAGATTGTGCATGCTCTTAATATTTAGTAGTATTACTCGTGGAACATTCGACGCAGAATAGACATAGTTTTGATTTTGTGGATAGAAAAAATTTGAAAAGAAATATATTTGCTTATACTACCCTACCATTTAGAGAGCCAGGCTGTGATTTGCAGACAATTTTTGTTTTGTTATTGCCTGCAATCCATTCTTTGTAAAAATGAAGCATTGGTTTTAATAGGGAACATTACGCAAAGCTCGGCGCAGATGGAGCCACTAGCACATACAGTAAACAAACCGCCATGGTGCACCGTGTTCTGTGAAAACATCACAAAACGTACATATTAAATTAGCTTTTTAATTAAATATTCTTGTATTGCACCTGTACTGTACGTTTGTGATATGGCATCCTATTCCTTTTTTTCCAAATGCGCCTGATGTTTTCTAGTGCTGAAAATAACAAGAATTATATTAAACTTTAATAATTTTTACCACCCTTTGAATGAAAATTCTGTTTACTGTATGTGCTAGTGCTGCACTCTGGTGTCAAAACTTTGCCGTAATGTTCCCCATTATCGAGCTATTTCCCAGCTTTCTTTTTATTGACCAAAGATCTGGTAAGTTCACGCTACATTCTACTGTTTATGATGTATAGTTGACCGATTCATATTTAAATAGGAGGATGAGAGTAATATTATCTATCGACCTAATTAAACCCCGTGTCGAAATAATCTGGCCTCAAAATTAAGTAATAAACAAGGAAATTAATTTACTCCTTTAAACCGCAAATTAAAAAAAAAAAAAAGCAATCGGTTTCCAAGAAGATGGACCAATTTTGAAAATTTTTTGCACAACTTACCTCAGAAGTGTGAAAATCTGTATAACTGTTGGAATCAGGCCACCAATGAAGTTCTTATATTCAAATTCTAGGTTTTTATCTCTATTATTATAATCTGAAGATCAATTTTTTAACTGGAAATTTTCAACAATTTTAAATCGCTCTAAAATTATTCATTATTTTTGCAAAATTCATTTAATTATTTTATAGTTTATCAAATTTTATTGAAACAAACGTTTTAAGTATTGAATTTTTAAAATTGGACTAGTAGAACCTGAGACATCGGTATTTTTGTGAGCATAGCCTATTGATCATATTAGGTTGACGTCACGCTGTCGGCGTGGGGGGCACTTACAGCTATGATGTCAAAATATACATTTTTTCAAAAATAATAAATAAAGAATAAAAAAAAGTGTTAAAAAAATAAAAATTAATATTTTCAGATAATGAAAGTAGAGATAAAGCCCTACAATATGAGCATATACACATCTACATTGGTGTCTGATCCCAAAAGTTATACCGATTTTCCATATTTTCACACTTTTGAGGTTAAAAATTAATTTTTAAAATCGGTCCACATCACTTTTAACTGTAATTGATTAAATTTTCAACTCAATTACATTTTCGAAAAGAATTTTTAGTTATAGTCCAATAATTATAAAGATTTCCATAACAAAAAATGTTATCTGAGATTTTCCTTCAGTAACTGTTAGTGTAGGCATTATACATCACGAAACCACAAAAATCAGTTCTGGGGGTGCCGCGCAACCCCCCCAAAAAACTACCCCTTCGGTTAAAGAAGCCTTATTTTACTGATAACTCGTTAACCGTTGAAGATATAGAAACATTGCTCGTCATAAAAAAGAAAGCTGGCCTAATCTCCTGAAAAAAGTCCTCTTGTAATTCTATTGTATATGCCATGATTTTCGAGAAAATCGATATCGAAAAACATTGCAACATTTGTATTTTTAATGCGTACGAATTTTCGTTTATTTGAAATTTGTTGCGTGCTGCCTATACAAAAAGTAGAATTGCTCGAAAACCAAACAAGCTAGGAAGAAACACCAAAAGGGGTTTTAAAGGGGATATAAAATACTCTCTCTTATGTTTCCATTTTTTATGGATATTCATATCTATTAGTATATAAACATAACAATATAATATAGTTACCTCTTAATTTTTTGCGCTTTTAACTATTGACCGGCCTATAAAAAATAACTGACTTTAATATAAGTTATAAATGCATTATCTTTTAGCTCCAGGTAGTACTTCAATGCAGAAAAAGTTAGGAATAAAAATATTCACATTTACAAATTTACCAGCATGTTGAAGTTAACCAAATTTTGACCAATTTTTTATTGTTTCCTAAAAATAAAAAAGACCCAAACATCTTGAAAATTTAGCTCAAAAAAGTTTTTTTTGAGTTTATGTATCATATAACTATTGTTTCTAATCATTTAAGAGTTAAAAAAAATTGCATAAAAAAATTTCAAGAAATTGAATGTGCAGCCTTTTTTGGATTTTTTTTGGCTAACTTCAACATCCCCCTTTGCTAGCTGTTTGCTCGCCGTTTTTTACGACAATTTTACTTTGTCAAATTTTACATACTAGGCTAAGATCATATTCGGAATGTTTACCAGCGACTAAGCTGAAAAAACTTCGTTTAATTATTGCTGATTTCCAGTCAACCATTACACGTTCCTAATTTTGATTATAGTTTATTTTTTTACCAATGAAAAGGAAAGTTATGGTACTATCAATTTAGATAAAATTGTGTGTATGTAATGTGCATATTGAAATTAGTTGCTTTTCTCGCAATGTATTCAAGGCACTTGCCAAGGTCTAAAATTGCTCCACATTATTTTGTGTTATAATCAGATTAATTCGCAATAATTAAATCGAATGAAATGCGGAAAGATATGCAGCAGAAACTACTACAAAATGATCTTGTCCCCTGTTTCGCTACCGAGTCAATTTGCTTTACGGTTTATTTATAATTGAATGTCTTTATCATAAATTTACATACGTTTTTGGAGCCTGCCTAATAGCGTTGTTTCTACATAATTTGCATAATAATGTTGCATTTTTTTGGAATGTTAAGTACAAGGTTAAGTGTTATATTAGTTTGACCCTAGAAATTTGATTATAATTTGAACAGGCATTATTGAATTTATTTAAATCTAATAACCTGATTGTTAAATCAGTAGCACGTTAGTGCTATTTACATCATAGGTCACTAGTAGTTGTACCAGATATCTACATAAGAATGAGGTGAATTTATTGCAAAATAATGAAAACACAATTAAGAATTAATTTTAATATTCACTCTAAAAGCCAAAAATGTAGGGTTGATATAATAAAATAGATATCATTTATTAATCTTAATTACACCATAGATTGCAGATCTTTCACAATAATGCCCGAATTTTTTTAGTAGAGAATTTTTGGTTGCTTTATTGTTTGGTGAGAGAAGGATATTCTTAATCAGTGGAATTTGGTATTGTGCTTTGAAAATGTTGGTTTCCACAAAAGAGAGTACTTTCACCGAACTCAGTCCTCAAATAGCAATATAGGATGGAAAGTGTAGGTGTTTGTGAGATGCTTGTTTTAAGTTTATCTCTATCATCATCTTATTTTTCCTTTTTCTGAGTCTTCTGTTTCTGAATCTAGAAGTGTGCATCATGTTTCCCAGAAATTTGTGTTTTCACTTTAACGTTCTGCATAAGTGCATCTATTCCGTCTGCTTGCCAAGACCTACATTAGCTCACTGTAAGTTTTTTTTTTATTAACCGTTCCACAGGTAAATAGCCATTTATAGTGGCAGTGCAAGGAAGTGCACCGAGAGAACCTTTAAGACTCTGTTTACTGATCTGCCAAGGTAAAGTAAAATCGGCAAAAAATAAAAAATAGATCTAGAGCATTTGGGACGCTCTGTATATCAAGCAGACCCCAACTACTGTGACCTAAGAAATATTTTTGTATTCGTAAATAAGCTCAATATATGGACTATGTGACAGCTGCCAATCGAAACCTTCCAGTTGTGGGACTTGCCTTATGTTTAATATATTTTTAATTTTAAGAAATACAATTAGTTTTAATAATTAATAAGGATTAATAAACTAATACTACTAATAGAACTTATCTTTCTCGTCTGTGTGTATATGTTGGCAGCTTCCCTTTCTGTTCTGTAGGATTCCCACACTCCACATTCCAAAAACAGTTCTAGTGGGAGTTTTATTATTCTTAAGTCACAACAAAGCTAAGATGTCTATATTGCTTTATAAACACATTTCGATTATTTAACACTAATAACAACATTTAGCATTTTATCATTATCATAATTTTTATTTATTTATTTATTTATTTATTTATTTATTTATTTATTTAATACACCATTCTACAGAAATCCAGCTCCAATTACAGAATGGGACAAATCTACCACTATATATAAAACTAAACCTAAAACTGTATATATACATAATACAAACAATACAAATAATACAAACAACAATCATAAATATAAAATACAGTATATACTTAATAGCTACTATAACAATATATTTATATTAATTAGATTCCATTCATAACAAAAAGCGAATGAAATATAATAATTATCCTTCAAGTTTAAGTTTCTTGATAGAGGCTACATTGTAATTGAATAGATCAAATCTGTTAACTAATGAGTTATAATTATCACACATCTGGTACAGTGGAGAATGTTTCTGAATATTAGTGCGAGGAACGGGAAGGTAAAAAAATATATTTTGTCTAGCAGATTGTCGAGGGATGTGGAAATTTAACTGGCTTAATATATGTGTAGAGTCTATTTGAGCGTTTACTATTTTATACAAAAAAATTAATTGTGACTTTTTACGTCTACAGCTAAGTGTATCAGTTGCGTGTCTTTTAGTTAATTCAGAATGTGGAAAACCAATATCAGGGTAAATTCCATCCTCTCTGAAGCTGAGATACTTAAGAACACGTCGTTGGACCCTTTCAATGTTGTTAATGTGATTATTATAATAGGGGCTCCAAATAATAGCTGCATATTCCAGTCTAGATCTGACAAACACATTATACAATAATTTAATTGTGTCAGTGTTTTCAAAGTCCCTAGAGTTTCTTATGACAAAACCCAGATTTTTACCGATAATCAACCACTTGAAAGGATTCCAGGTATAAATCGGACTGTTTCCGTCGACTGCTAAACTACGGTACTCCACTTGTTTACTTTATTTTTGGTACTATTAACAAACACTTTATCAGTAATTTTAAATTATTAATTTGGTATGTACTTTGTTCTTCTATTATGACACTTCACTTTACGCAGAATTTTTTGATCTACCGATGACGTACATTTTATCGAGTTTAACGGAGCTTTAACCAATTCTTTTTGCCTTCTCTTTGGGAGCCTCCTACCGTATGTCTACCTTCGACGTTAGTCAACTCTTGACCTGAGATAAAAAAATAGGTGTCACAAAAAATGTACAAGAATTTTTTACTGGGCCAACATATCGTACAAAATATTTGCCTGTATACACCAGACACCCTGTATTAGTTGTGACATCATTGATGGCATATATTTGATTTATAGCTAAACTTAAGTTTTTTTCATAAAAAAATGTATCAGTTATGATAAATTTTGTGACGAATAGCGAGTGCGTTTTAGATTTCAGTGCTCCGCTAACCACACATTTCAAGTATAGGTGTAATTGTCTTGTTGCAGGCGGTTACGTTCTGGTGGGAGGAGCAATTTGCATGGAACTGTTGACCAAGCAAGGCTGGTCTAGTGCTTATACTGTGGAGGCAGTCATTATGCAGATCTCAGCTACTTTAGTTAAGGGAAAGGCACGCATACAGTTTGGCGCGCCGAAGGTTTGTTCACAGGGTCAATATAGCTTGGCAAGGGCCCAACAAAGCTTCAAATCCCTTGTACAAATACATGAGAAAAATGGTAAGTGAAACAATATTGTACCTACTTTTTTTCTTTAAGCAATAATTTTACATTACTGATTGACAGAAAAACAAAAAAACAGCCTCATAAAGATGCAGTATCTAACGTTAAATTTGTAACTCGTGAAAAAGTAGGTATTTGAAATTTTTTAAATCAATTTTATATATACAGAGGGACCCATTTAAAAGCGGGGTACCTTTATAACTTGTTTCTTTTTTGTCTGACTTGAACCAAATTTTACCAAAAGATAGAACAAATTAGGATCTACTTATGACCAAAAAAACATTCGCGTCTTACAAATGCAAAGCCACCTGCAGTACCAAAATGAATGGAAAAAATTAAGAATTCATATTAGGCATTTTTTAATCGAAAAACTTTATTAATGAAAGTTGTTCAGAATTGTCCAAAAACCTAGAGTCCAAAATTTCAGCAATATTAAAGACTATTGAATTTTTTTTAAAAACAATGTCCGAGTCCGAAAATATCATTTTAATTGTTGTTTTTTTTTAGAAAATTGTGCTATGACAATTTTATTTGAAATTAAACGTAAGCTATCAGGTAGTTGTCAAGTGATTTGTATTTTAAAAAAAATTTTGTCGAAATTTTAATATTGCTGAAATTTTGGACTCTAGGTTTTTGGACAATTCTGAACAACTTTCATTAATAAAATTTTTCGATAAAAAGATGCCTAATATGATTTCTTTATTTTTTCGATTTATTTTGGTACCGCAGGTAGCTTTGCATTGGTAAGACGCGAATGTTTTTTTGGTCATAAGTAGATCCTAATTTGTTCTATCTTTTGGTAAAATTTGGTTGAAGTCGGACAAAAAAGAAAAAAGTTGTAAAGGTGTCCCGCTTTTAAATGGGTCACTCTGTATATACTAGGGGGCTTCATAATTTATGAAAAAAAATTAAATTAATGGCTTTATTACAACAGATATTGTTAAGCCTACAAATTAAAATTTCAATTTTTTTCATTTTTCGAAATTTCATTTTTGAATTAACCCGCTCTAAAAAACCACGTGATCAGTATTAACCAATCACACAACGAAGAAACGGGCTTCATCGCGTGACCCATCAATCTTTTAAGAAGAATATCCTAAAAAACCCCAATAAATCTTTTTTTTGTCTTTTCGGTTAATTTCACAATATTTAACATTTTTATCCGCCATTTTGATTCCGCCGTATTGAATTTCAAAAAATTAATGTCAGATTCTTAATCGGCATACCCAAAAACCCCTAGGAACCTATTTTCGAAATTTTTCATCGATTTATATTTGAGATATTCAATTTTACAACAAATTTTGCACTTATTTGTTGTTATTAAACAAATGAACAATTAGCACCCATTTTTAAGAGAAGACATTTTTCATTGACACTATTTAGAAGTAAATGCAAAAGGTTTCATAAAAAAATATGGATCGAGGAATTATTCCGAAGTATATGCCTCTTTTTGTCTAAGATGACTCCCTTAATACACATTATGTATCTAGGAATAAGTTTTTTGATCGGAGATAATGACTGTGAAACGAAGATAATTTCTTTAGGGAAAATAAAACGAATTATTAAATTTAACTTACTTTAATGATAGGTATACAAAAAATGCACAAACAAAGCAGAGCACTTGATATCAGGGTTTGTGAGTAAACTTTACAAAAACTTTCGTCAGAATAATCATATAAACAAATCATTAAAAATCCAGCTGACATATAGCAAAATACAAAGCAAAATTGTACACAATACGAGTCCGTATACGGTAAATAATTAAACTACACTAAACACGATCTGGCCAGAGCGGTAAAACAAAGAATTCTTACTTTAACATAAACAAGCTCGGAAAACACAAAAGGAAATACTCTAGACTGTATGGGCAATGGAGCACAATAACACAGAACATGTAAACTATAATAACTACTTTACTGATTCTATTCGCAGTTATTAATTACTATATACAGCTATTTACAATAAATGGCGGCTTTTTAATTCTTACGGCCCTACACGGGCAACCCGCCTTTACACCATCTTTTCAGCGTCCCTCTGTTAGCCAGACTTCGCATAGGAATATGCCTGCGTACTACAAGCTACTCGCTATTGGTCAAGCATTTGCCATGACTAGCCGATAAAATTTAAACGCGTATAATTTAAATTTAAAATAATGAATAGAATAGTCGCGGGCATTATCTAATTTAAGGTACTGAGTTTTCTTACAAAACGTGACCGTTACAACTGACAATATATTGTTTTTTTTCCAGGTTGGTTCACCCCACCCAAAGAAGATGGTTAAGAGTGTACAGCCGTGCCAATGATTTGTTTTCTTATTCTTTATATTTAAAATATAACAACACATCATTATTTGATGTCTGTTTTGTTGGTAAATAATCTAAATTGTCTTCATTAAAATTCATATATTATCTTAGTGCCTACACCTTCTTTTTGTCGAGGAAACATAAAGGTTCATTCCAAAATTAAAAAATCGAATTAGACATTTACGGAACACTGTAGTGTATATTCAAAAAAGAAAAAAAATGTGTCCATTATTATAGTGAAATGTTGTGATTTTGTTCCAGAAAACGAATGGAATAAGTGACTGTGACTTTGTTGTAGGCTTTTTCTTTTGTATTTATATTGGGTAATTTTTATTCTCTGGCCAGTTTGTTAATAAATGTAATTTCCTTGAAGTCTCGTTATTAAGTGTTTTCTTTCGTGCAATGGCTGATTTAGAGAGAGACAATTTAAGACATTCAATTTTTGTTTTTTTTTTTTATTAAGTTTTTCGGTTATGCGACTATATGCGGATTAGAATAACGCAGACAGATAGTAGTAAATGAACATATGAAGTTATACAGTTTGTGTAAACGTGTTATAAGGATCTGTATGTATTTTTTTATGATCATTCTAAATATTCGGCGGGAAGAGCCCAACTGGTTATGGGGATTCCCATAGGAAGACAATCTTTTTTGTAAATGAGAGTCCCGTGAATGTCTGTGGAAAATGACCCTGAGAAGTGCAGACGACAGTATAAATATGGCTGTGTGGATAAAAAAACTTATTAATTTGGAAAAAGTTTCTGAGAAACAAACAGGAAGTGATTTTCACAAAATCAACTCTAACTTTATTAACTGGTACTTTATTGGTAATCTGTTACATAAATTAGTTCTAATGCCAATAACACAACGCAACATGTGTTGTGTCATTGGTGTTTGTTTTAGGATATGCTTTGGTGCAGGTAGGATTAGGCTAGTTTTGGGCAGCATATCAATGATTTTGCGAATTATTTTATTTTTTGATTTTTTAAAGCACAGAAGTCCTCGAAATTTATTATTTAAATGAACAATTTAAAAATTAAAAACTTCACTGATTTTCAGTGAATTATTTATTATTTGTTTGCTTAGAGTAATGAAACATATTCTTTATAGGATTTTTATTTTTGAAAACAAAAAGGATTTTTATCAACCCTGGACCCAAGACCATACCATATGCTGCACGAACCACCTTTTTCTTACAATTAAAAAGTATTCTGTTTTGCTTTCTATTTAATACGGGATCAGAAAAAAATTAAATATATGTCAACTCGCAGATCTTCATTGCATCAGACAGTCAGACGGCACTTAGAGCACTAGCCTCTAACAAAGTGTCATCTCGACTGGTATGGGACTGTCACGAAGAGCTGAAAATTCTGGGTGAGCAGAACAGGGTTGAATTACTCTGGGTGACAGGACACTCCAGAACTGACGGCAATGAAAAAGCTGATAAACTTGTTAGTCAAGGGGTAGCTAATCTTTTCTATGGCTTAGAACCCGTGCTGGACATTTCTAAAAGCTCAGCCAGAAGGACGATTAAGCTTGGGTCAAGAGTAAACACAAAAACAACTGGAGGAATGTTCCAGGAAATAGACATGGAAAAACATCCATGTGTAAAAGAAACTGATGAACTGCTCACAAGAAACAGGACGCAATTAAGAATAATAACAGTACTTCTGACTGGACACTTTCCTGTAAAGAAGTACTTGAATACAATCGGTAAATTTGACGGCAACCTAGACTGCAGACTATGCGGCAAGGAGCCGGGAATGGTTGATCACATCATATTCAACTGTGAGGCGCTGACCCGCAGAAGATATGGCATGTATAGGCAAACACGAACAGATCCCGGAATTCGCCAGTACTCGACCGACCATAGACCTGTATCACCTGATTAGGGATTCTGGAGTGGTCAGAGTGAAGAAGCATGACAGGGAGAGCACGATAAGCCCAGAAGGCTGCAGTGCCTTTGGAGACGAGCCCTGAGAGAAAAGAAAAAGGAGAACGAATCTTTTATATGTATGGAAAAGTTACCAAAATTTCGCCGAAAAAAATGTGGAGGGCAACTATCCCGCTATCCCACTATATACTTTGTCCACCATACGCTTAACGATTTTTCATTAATTCGATTGAAATGTGTGAAATGTGATCGATATGCAAAAAACAACTAATTGGGTCCATTCTGGCTGTCAAACAAAATGGTGCATTCACAACGCAAGTTAGCTCAAAATCCAAAGTTTTTTTTTATTTAAATAAAATTTCCTGTTACAAAATACTCAGAGACATCTAAAATCAGTAGTTTAAATATGAAAGCCTTCCAAAGTTTCGTGGCCAATAAACTTTATTCTTTTTGTGATATAGAGTGTCTCGCTTATGTGTAAACTCCCAATATTATTAGTTCCTCCTTGAAATAAGAATTTAAGCGCAAAGAAAAGCCGGTTCATATAGTAAGGCAAGCCATTACCAAAAATCCCTATCAAAACAGCGAGCTTTACCGCAGGGAAACTATAGATTATGAAATTCTAAGAAATTTTTCATATGACAAAAATTCGAAAAACGATACGGGTGGCTGGCAAAGGATTTTCCATCTGTCGAAAGAAATGTCGTAATTTTTATACCGTGACGAGGAAGTTCTCGATTAATTCTTGTTAAAAATGATGAACAAGACATGAACTGCCATTTTTCATTGGCATAAAGTTCCAATAATATCAATCAAAGTTGTATCAAATTGGAGGCTCAAATTATCAAAGCAGCGAGGCTAACACTTTTTTATTTAAGGAGTGGGGTATATAAAACGATAAGAAAATGTGAACTTCCGTTGGCCGTAGCTGCCCGAAATATGGAGTCGCGTATATGTTCAGTGCGATGGCACACAGAGGATATAGAGGTGCTGGATGACTTCGTTGCCTATGGTAGCGACATAGAGTGTACCCGATGCCAAGTAGTATCTCCAGCATAAGGTATGCTGCGTTGTCGTTATATAGAGATGGTATAGTGCCAACGCAGCATCCTCACTCCATTTTTCTCAAGTGTGAATTGGGAAAAACTTCAGTTCATATTTTTTCACAATCTTAATGATATCTGGAATAACCTGAAGTGGAGAACTGTCTTTCCATAATGACTTGATCGGTCCTCGAAATTAAGCAACATGCGAATGTATCACTTGTAACTGAACTAGCAAAAAACGGAACTCCGTTCGAACTTTCTTGTAATCAAGAGACATCGAAACTACCCGATGATGAGCAGAACTGCCTCGCCGCAGTGACCAGAATTTTGATAGGTGGCCATTTGTTATCATTTCGGTCTGTAACTCGGTGTATCAGTCAAAAGGACAGTTCTCAATTTTTCCTCATCATATTTACTTCCTTCGACAAGCAGACAAAAGAAACTGCCTCATTGTGAAGACCGTGATGACTGGTTTTTCGTGACATGTTCAAAGCTCGATTTGTACCCATTAGGACAGGTAAAACGTTTCATCACCATGAACTTATCTTCTCAACTCTCCCAGAACTGTTGAGAGACACTGGAATTATCCTCGCTAAAGTAACTCGAAAATCTTGGTATCGGGCTGCTGTACTATTAGGTACTGGTCACAGATGCAGCTTTAGAGGGAGGAGGGAATGACATTAAAGTTATTTCCTTATAAGATCTACTTTAACTATGAATTATTTTGATGCATATTTACAATATTGAATTTTTCAAATAAGCGGATCACTAAATCGCAAGGATAAAGTTCCTTTCTCCTGCAGTTTTGGACACGTCAGATGTTTGATAATGATTAGCTAAACTGCCAATTGGCACATGTGACGAAGTGACGTTAATTTGATAAGCACTTGTAAAACTTATTTGGAATTATATCCCCTGTTTGCCTACTTACTAATATACTGTTAATTTTAAGATGTTCCAAAATGTTTCCAACGAATGGCCGTTATGTTTGTTGTGCAACCAATTTTTGGGGAAACTTCTAAAAACATTGACTGGACTCTTATTTACAAATCACATTTAACAATTTAAGGAAGAGGACACGTGCGTATCAGGTTCCTCAACTAACATAGTAAACCTTTAAAATTCTTTGAGCATTTCCTTCACAAATAGAAATGTAACCTTAAGTTATGTATCGTGTCATGTGTTGAAATAATTAGAGGCACAAATTTTAAAAACTATTAGAAGTGGTTCGGAACTCCTTATACATCGTTTCAACTCGTAAAGCTGTATATACCTGTTTAGTAACTTCATAATTTTAAAGTAATTGTGATGTTTCATTTTCCATTTCGTTTTAAATGTTTCTGTTGTCGGATAGATAATCTACATGTCTCCTAGGGTTGCTGTCCATTCGTTATTGTAAAATATTTTTGGACATGGTAGTTAACCTTAGTTGATGTCTCCATACTTATTCCTAGTTTAAAGTTAGTGTTAATTTAGTTAATCGACAGCAAATATCGGATTAATTATTGTATATAAAAAAACTGTGTATTTGTTTTGCTGTAACCTTATTCACTCTTTAAACCGTTTGTGAGTATGTGCTTTTAGTTCTTAAGGTCAATAAACAACTATTATTATAGATTTTTTTTATATGTTGATTTTTTTTACGTCCTACAATTTTTGATCAGATATGATGAATAATAATTGAAATATAAGAGGACACTAGTCATTCTCAAATTAGGAGGGTTCATGGAGTAGATTATCTTAAATTTATAATCACGAGGGCGATTGGAAACGTCTGTACCATGTCCGCTATGAGACATTGGTCCTTCGAGCCGGATCAATGTTTCATTGGCACTCATTAATTTGTACAATTTTTATCCAATATAATTTTATTTTTGCTTTTCATCAATAACTTACAGTTGGCTGGTGATTTCTCAACCTTTGATTATATTATATAAACAAACAGATAAGAAAAGGCTTCAACAACGCCAAGAAATGGTTTTAAGACCAGAAATAAAGTGCACAATAGTGTTTTGGAAAATTGTTGATTAATGGTGTTGTTGGCTGTGAGCATCTCGGATAAACGAACTACTAGGGTTGGCACTAACAGAGAATTTTAAAATTTCCTGACCCAGGTTATCCAGACATTAAGTCCATACAATTAAAAAGATTAAATCGGAAAGTTAAAAAGATAAAAGTTTTATCTCTCACAATTCTTTTTAAACCTACTACTGATTTCATGATAAAAAATTATATCTTCAGCGACCAGATTATAAACAATAAGGAGATTGTCAAATATAAATTTAACTCCTAAAAAAATGGTTTCTTAACCGCATCCGAAGCCACTGAGGTAACACACTGGGATGAAATAGACAATTTTTTTAGGAAAAATTCTGAAACTTATGAAACTCATCCAAAATCGGCCGACGATTGCAGAAAAAAATGCCATCGAAAAGTTGGTGTGGTTCCAGGGGGTGAAATTCGAAATAATTGAGTAAAATTCTGAAAAAAATTATTCAGAGAAAATTCAACCTACTAATTAGTGAAAAAATTGCCTTTATAAAATAGGGTGGTTTTAAGGGGTGCAACAGTGGGACAGAATGCCTTAAAACTTGTTCAAAATTACTAAGTAGCTTTAAATCCGTAATTTGTTACTAGTGGTGGTTTACTTTCGAATACAAAGAAAAGAAAATATGCATTTTAATTGTTTATCTATTAAAACAAAAAAATCTTGCACAGTAATAATAGTCACTATCGTGTGACTATCATTTGGAACTGAACTATCTAATTCACAACTACTGTCTAGTTCTTCGGCGCATTGTAGAAGGCTGAAAACAGATAAAACTGTTTGTGTTTTCTTGGAGGTGGCGGAGTGAGACTGGTTATGACGAGATCAGAAGAAACCAGTAACAAATGAAATATATCTTCATTTGTGGAAACGCATGCTGTCTTTTCTGGAATGACTTCGTCTGTAGTCCTTTATATCTTTATTTCGACATTCTTGTGCCTCTTCAGATAATTGCCCCATACATACTGACACTTTACAGAAGAATCACAACCAGATTTTTCTTTCCATATTTGAAAAATATGCTTCCTGCTTAGTCCCTCCTTAATTTCCACCTAACATAAAACAAATTATTTAGAATACAGTTAAATAGGATAAAAAGAAAGAATGTAATATTCTACTAAAAGTAGATTAAAACATTACATAAATAAAATTATATAATTTTCGCTTTTTCTCACCAGCTAACACGTAGGAGTTTATATGTATTAAATAATTCGAACAGTAGTAATGGAAAGTGCCCAAAATTTTCCTCATTTGTTTTAAAATGTAAAAGGTTCGTATGGTTAAAAAACTAGCGCGGGTCTAAGCAAGTCTAATTTTATAACTTAACGGGAGTATTATTATTTAATAATCTTTATCGGCGAAGTTCATTGAAATAAAGAAATGATTATACATTCATATCAAACATTATCTCCATCAGTGTTAAGTAGCATTAAAGAGTAAATACCTTGAGGAATTTGATCCGTTAAAGAATTTTTTTAAAGTACAAAGTCCAACGTAAGCACACACGGAAATTTTATTAAACTTTCACAGCTACAATTTCGAATGAACAACGCTCTCTCATAACTGTAATTAAACTGACCTAGTGTACATGCTGCAAAGGGTGTTCGCAGGTAGTAAGGGTAGTTTATTATTCATGGAACTATTACCTAACAATGTACGCATTTAGACATGTAAGTTGATTTTTGCGTATTTTGTCCAAATTTTAAGGCATTCTGTCCCAGTGTGCAACACCTTAAAAAATTTAGAATTTTGTGTTCGATGAAGAGAATCTATTATATGGGGTGTTACAGTTAAAATCCCCAGGAGTATGATTGATACCAGAAAAGACTATTTATACTTTTGACTTTTCCCTCACTGCTCAAAGATTGCCCAGTAACGGTGAAAATGTGCTGACCATCAACTGTGGGGTTGTGGGGTGTTTTAGTCATAGTGTCAAAATTCATGTTGAGTTTAGTCAGCGGTGAAACTTAATCTCACTTTCTTTAATTCCTTAGTGCTCATCTTCTCCCAGTAGTCTATGGTTTGTTCTTTCAAAAATACAGAAGTTTAAACTTCAGAAATGGGTAAACTCCCGGAGTTTTGATTACTCAGAAGGTTTCCAGGAAGTTTTAGTGGAAAGTTTCCACTGGGAGTTTTGTCAGCCTATTTTATCGTGAAATCTGATTCGTGATGTTACAAGCTTCAATTTGACACCAAATAAGTGCATTAAACTATATTATTTAAGTGACTTTTACAGAATTTTACCAAATAACCAATATTATATGATTTTGCGATGACCGAAGATGGGGCGGTTATCCAAACTAATCATGACAAATATTTGGATTAAAAAAAAATTGGTTCTCATTTTCATAATAAGTGTAGATAAATTATTATAGTTATAATAAAAAAATAAAAACAGAAATAAATAATATATTTTATTTTTTAAGATTTAAAAGACGAAAACAACAGTATAATATCAAACAAAACAAAGGCTAATGAAACAACTTAATATTCACAAAATAATGTGTTTTAAAACTTAAAACTATTAAATATAGATTATTGTAACATACATAACAACATAACAAAAGAAATATTGCTAAGTACTCAATTTTTTAATTTTCCCACAAACTGAATACTTACTTAATCCTCCTCCTGCATCAATGATTTAGCATCTGGCGGTAATATCATATTTTGTACAACTAGTACTTTCATAGGGAGTTTCTCACCACTGCTATAAGTCATGTTTGTTTCATAATTTTGCATTTCTTCGTCTTCTTCATTGTCATTTTTCCCATTTTCATCTTCATATAAACTTTCACAATTGCCTTCATCATTCCATTCCATAATTTCATGATTGTCATTGGTATTGTTGTTAGCTTCAAAATTTGTCATCTCCTCGGCATCAACATAACTATGAGCATCAATAACATCATTATCGCTTTGATCAGACTCGTCAGCATTATTTTCATCTGTTAAACGTAAATAATCTTCATCCTGATCTTCACTGTCAATTTCGGTATCATTTTCATTTTCGTTTACCTCAACTTCATGATTTGGGTTCTGGCCCTGGCTGTTCTCTTCTCTGTCAGCTATTACTAGTTCATCTTTCACATAATTCAAATTGTGTTTTACATATACTAATTTGTGTGCCCGCGATATTGTTAATCGATTTCGTTTCTTTGTGTGTATATTGGAAAATGTTTTAAAGTTTCTTTCACAACTTGATGTAGTTGCTGGAAATGACAACAGTCTTCCTGCAATTTTATTCAGTTGGCAATTTGGAAAGAAACCATTCCACCATGTTAAAGGTTTCATTAAGGCAGCTGATTCAAAACAGATTTTTTTATTATCAGCCCACTCCTCCTTACTTCTGTATTTTGCAAGCTCGGCTGTCACTTCAATAATATCTAGATTCATTTCACCAGCCATTTCTTTTATATATTCTATTGCAATATCTATTTCTGCATTATTCAGTTCATTAACATGTGAATTTGGATTTAAAAAGCTTGCTGCTAAATGCCCAACATTATACATGAAGTCTCTTCTTTTAGCTAAATAGTAAAATATTTATTTTCTATCTTTTTTTATCAGAAAATGAGTTTGCACCATTACGTATTTTAGAATTAATTATATTAATGTGTTTTTTAACTTCGCAATAAGTTGATGTGTCACCTTCAAGTGATTTTATGGCTACACGAATGGGTTCTAATAAGCTTAGGCAAGATTCTATCATATTCCAGGTGTCTGAGAATAAAATCTTCTTTAATTTGTTTAGTTCATCTGCATTTCCTCCATTATTTTATCAAAGCAAGTGGCCTGTAGAAATTCTTTATTTTCCAATAAGCTGCCCAAACAGATAGCATAAGTACTCCATCGTGTATCAACAGGCATCTTTAATATATGAGTATGTATACCAGGTTTCATCCTTTCTTCTTGGATCTTCATAAAAACCCTCCGAGGCAATTGCCAAAAGATTCATGCCATGGGCTACACATCCATATGCACTTATGTGTGAATATTTATTTCTTAACACTTCCCAAGTAGCTTTGACGTTCGCGGCATTGTCTGTAACAACAGCATGTACCTTAAAAGCTCCGACCTTTTCAATTTCCGCACATATTGCAGAGTAATAACTTTCTGCTGTATGTCGTCCCTGTATTACGATTGAATTAAGAAAAACTGGCTGTGGGGTGGTCACAACAAAATTAGTGATGCACTCGCCATTAACATTGGTCCAGCTATCTGCAAGTATGCCTAATGTTTCAGATTCTTCAATCTTCTTGTTAACAATAGTTTGCACTTTTTTATATTCTTTATTAAGTAATGTTTTTGAGATAGTTTTTCTTGTTGGAATATTGAATGAGGGCCTTAATTCCCTTATAAACATTCTAAAAAAACTATCTTCTACTGCACTTAATGGACTAGCCATGGAAAATAAAGCCCTAGCTAAGTAAACATTCAATTTTAATTGGTCTTCTTTTCCTAATTTGTCGAGGAAGTTGTTCAAGGAGACGGTGGGGGGAAATTTAAATTATGGGAACAATAAGAAATATTCGCGAAAAATTCGGAAGCTTTCCGGGAATTCAAATGTTTTCAATGAAAACTTAATTTTTGTCAAAACTTCGCTTCGGAAACTCCCGAAAACTTCCATATGGAAAATTTCCTGTACCCATCTGTTTAAATATTAAATGATTATTTATTAGTAAAATAATCGTAAAGGTGACAAGATATAACCTCAGTTATAGTGACATTTAGCAAACTCGTAGAAGTTTACAATCAGAAAGTAATCAGATTGAGTGATTATATATTCAGCTGTTGCATTCCCTAAACGTACCGTACCCATAAACATGTGGATCTTGCAACCAATTAACAAAGAAAATATTTCCACAAAAACGAGTTGTTAAAAATATTGTTAAAGATTTCCCCCGTTTTCCAGGAAGTACCAACTTTGGTACTTCCTTGAAAACCAGAAGTCAGGGAATTTGGGGGGTAGTGTCGGGGGAAATTTTGATTGGTACTTACCAACTGTGGAACATTTCATATCTTTACCGAACAATTTGGTAAGAGAAAGCTTATTTTCTGTGTTTCATATTAGTTAATCAAAAACACATTCAAATGCAATTTCTCGACTGCTTTTCAATGATTTTAAGATATGACGCAGATTTTATTCATCAATTTGAACCATCACTGAAATAAAAGTCAAAACAACGGAACCATAATCATTCTCTACCAAAAACGGTAAGTCCATTTTCTTTCGGAAACGATTATGGTTTTAATTTTCTGAGACGGTAAGGTAATACTCCTAAGAATCTTTCATCAGAGGTTGAAACGGTAAAAGGAGAGTAGTTACTTTTTAAAACAATAATTGAACAAGAAATTCGTGAGAAACCAGATTTATCGGGGAAAAAATGTTATCATCCTTATGCAAAAATTGCCAAATGAGGTCTGTAGAGCTTTTCTTTATTCCGGCTACAACCCCGCTCCCCACCATACCTCTCAAAAAAGTAATTACCTGTAAGCGATGTTCTTCAAATGATGAACTGGAAGTGGTAGTGGTACACGACTGTAGGTCAGATGGATTGGAATTCTCATCATCCTGGCAGATGTGCGATCCGTGCATTATTCATATGGATTGCCACCATTTGATCGTCGTATGTTGTAGGACACGATATTATGCATGTACAGCTTGCTTTTTTGGGTCCACATTTTTATTGGGACCGATATTTATTAAGCAAAAACTGACATTGAGGAAATTGTTCCAAAGGATTGTTACCACATTATTTCAGAATAAATCCACGACTTCCTGTTTTCTTTGACCAAATACAATATTTTTCCATAATCAAAAACAGGTTCTTTTTTAATTATTTTGTAACTGACTAATAAGCATACGGTGTAATTACCAGTGGAAAAACAAGTAGTCGAGCACCCCTGTGCAAAAAATTGTTTTAGGTCTCGCAAGTAAACTCCAAAATATTTTTTAAAGGAAATTTATAATACATAAACGCAAAGAAAATATGGGGGGAGGGGGGAGGGAGCTCACATAAAAACAAATAATTTTGTGAAACGTTTATAAACAAAAAAGAGAATATAAACTGAAAACCTAGGTGAAATTTAGTTATCTCTCAAAAAGTCTAGTTAAAAATTTTAATTACTTGCAGTCAGTCACGTCTAAATGTAAAATTTATTTGGTTTTGGCTTTATTTCTGATATGTGAAAAAATCCAAAATATTGAAAAAACTAGAGCTGAATTGTTATAAAAATAGGAAAGAGGAATAAAATCGTAGAAGTTGTAATGAACTTCTGGCCTCATCAATGATTGATGAACATATATATGTTGAAAAATTTCAGAAGTATTGCATATTGTTTCACTCGAAAAACTTAATTGTTTCTGAGATCTTCATTTTTAAGGCATCCTATATAAGGTAAGGTAATAGGAAATCAAGAACGAAACATTAAAGCAATATATTCACAGAAACGAATATATAATCTTGGGGACAATGACCAAACAGAATACAACTAAAACTACAAGTTTTAAAAAAAATTCTAGCAGTACCAGTACTGTCCATCATTCACCACAAGATCTCGTTCGATTAAGTAACTTATAGATATACAAATATTATAAAACTACGTTGTGACTTTATAACCTAACTTCCTAATCATGATATATACACATACTTCCCTAGGTAGCTAATATAATATCACGGAACGTAAATACTATTTAAATAAATATACAGTCTTTACATAATTAAATGCTTATACAACAAACAAAAAAATGGACTAGAAATATATCTTTATGGCTTAAAACATTAAACATTGCGAAAAGCAATTAGTAAAATAAATAAGAAAACAAACCGTTTACTGCTGAACATTTTAAATACAAACACAAAAGTTGGTGTATCAAAAGTTTGACAAAAACAAAAATGCTTTCTTATGAGAGAACATCTTCCTTAAAAAAATACAATCAACCACAACACATTGAACGAAATTACATCAATCATTAAGCAGAAGCAAAAAACTGCAAGTTTTTCCCCTCTGGATAAGATTCCCGTAACAAAAAACAAAACGTGATCATTGAGTATAGGTATAGGATATAAAAACATGCAAAAAAATAATGCCCTAACTAAATAAAGTCTATTTATAAATTAAATTAAACACCATTCGTGGTTGCTGCCGCACTTATCGCCTGCCGCAACCTAATTTCATCCTCACTTCCATCCATTATTATAAAAGATCCTAACCTAGAAACGCGTTTCGTAGGGTCTCCGTCTTCTGGAGCTTTACTCCTTAAAATAACTTCTTTGTTACCAAACGTGTTACTTCTGATCAATTTTGGGGTATCGGATTCGGATTCAGGCTGAATCCACACCCTAGTGTCTTTTTTGGGGGGTTGCTTTTTACTGTCTTCGATTTTCTTCCAAAGGCTCGCTATTTTGCTCGTTACTTGTTTCTTGGCGGTGGTGCTGCTGCCATTCGAGTTTAGGCTGGTGTTGCTGTTGGACCTGCAGAAAATTTCATGTTTCAGAATGCATGTAGAGTAGTATTATTATGAGAAGATGCTCGCAAAAAATAATGCGCAGAAATGAGTTTGTGTGCTTCCATTGTTCTAGGCCAATGAGAGCGAATTTCGTCATATTTGACGTCGAAGCCAGTGGCACCGTCAACCTGCTGTCACAGGATCTGTGCTGCGATATACTTGTTGTGTTCGCCGTTTCTGATTGAATTAAGTGATATAACCTTACTTTCAGTGAAGAATGTCTTCATCGTAAACACCACAGTGTGACAAGCTTTAATATTCTACATTACACAGCTCTTCGACCTCGAAAATTTGATTACAATTATTATATATCCTTCTACCCCAGATGATGTGTCACTGGTAAAAATATTCGCGCACGTTTGCTCCGCCCCGAGCATCTTCTCATAATAATACTACTCTAAAATTCCTAGATCTAGTTTAGCCCCACATTAGGCGCCATGTTTAATAACATACATTGGTAAATTTAAACAAACTTAGATAAACTGGCATGTTTTTCTTACATCATTTTCTTTTTCTCGTAACAAATTTGAAGATCTGGACAGCCATGAATTACTAAAAAAAAATGTATTTTGCACATTCTTATTAAGTTAGTAAATGTCAAGCTTGATATCAATGTGTAAAGATCCCTTAGTTGTTGCCTTACATTTGGAACATGCTTATCTCTACATAAAATTTTATTGTGCTTTCATAAGAAATTGTTTGAATTTGCTTTTGTATACTATCGTTACCTTGATTGTGAAACAGTTCATAGTGAGTAATATTTAGACTAAATAATTTGAAATTAAAATACTGTGAACTTACACTTTAAACTCACCTTTGCGCCGGACTAGGTATCGACGACCTCTTAACTGCGCCATTCTGCATCCTTCCATCATTCTTCAAACTTTGACTTGAAGGTGATGTTTGCATTTTCCGAACCGGTTCTCTACTGTCTGCACTCGTCGAGCGATTATAAACTCTCATGTTTTTGTTTGCTCTGTCAGAGCTGGCAGATTTTACATAGCCATTCCTTGGCGTTGGTGGTTTACTAGCCGTAGTACTCGGAAGTTTCGAGGGTACCATCGATCGGGCTATTTTTGAGGCAAAGGTGGGTATTTTGGTAGCTGAAGCCGGTGTAGGAATTTTGCTTCCAGGTTTTGGAATGCCGCTTGGACTCGGCTCGTCCTTGGTAAACGTGCCTTGTCTTTCCATAGGAGGGGTACCTATGTAAAAATAACTGTTATTTTTTATACATAATTACTTTTGCTGCACAATGTCTAATTTGCAAAGTAAAGCATTTTCTCGCCATTTTGGATCCAATATGCCATTCATTTCATCTAATCTTATTGAATAAATAGTAAGAAATGTTCTGCCATTACAAGGGTGAAATCGAACACAAAAAACTATTCTAAAACGACTCAACAATAAAAAACATTACCACTATATGGAACAAAATGGATACCAACCACAATATCTTATCACGGGTCCCAAAAAAATTAAGTTGCAGAATCCACTAGTAATCATCTAGGGTATTTTTTTTTAAAATCGTGCTCAAATAAATTTAACTGATAATCTTTGAACAAAAGTACTTAGTAATAATGTAAACTTACCTTTTGGAGTGGCTGTTTGTTTGGCAACTGCTGGGCTGTGTTTGGGACTACTCTTGGTCGAAGGTACTCTCGCAGGACTAGTTTTTGGTGAACTAGAATTAGACAGTGGCTTGCTCCCGTACCCGCTGGATGTTCTGCTCTGTACCGTTGGCGGCTTTGGTACAGCCGCTTTGGCCTGTTTACTAACGACCGACTTCAAGGCGGCACCTGATTTCAATGTGGATGTCACATTTTTTACCAAATTGGAAGTCATCGTTTTGACAGGTTTAATGCTTCTGGGTGCAATTTTGTTATTGAGATTGCTCTTGGAGTACAAAGGTTTTCTACGACCTCGTATTCCTTTGCCTTCTTCCTCATTGACGGTATCCTCGACCGGTTCCACACGTCTTTCTCCGGGTTTCACAATCTTCGGTCTCCCTATCGTCTTATGCTCATTCTCCTCTTCGGAATTTTCGCTGTTGCTGTTATCATACTGTACAATATTCGTGTTTAAGTCTTCAGGCAGATTTTCTGGATCGTTTGCTAAATTGGGCTGGCAATTTACAAGACCATTTTGATTATTGTTCTCCGAATTAATAACAGGAATGTTATTTTTTCTGAAACCCCAACTCTTGTGATACGTTCTGTAGTTCACAGAACCTCCAGAATTGTGCTCAGAATCGTCATCGTTACTGACCAAGCTCAACGTCTCGCAATCGAGTAACTCATCTTGTGTCGTCTTAGTATCTCTCAGCGTCCTTAACACCAGATCGGCTTCTTTTTGCAAATGCAGGTGGAGCTCTGCCTCTCCGCTAATCAGCGGAGGCGAAGCGGACGAGACCTCTGGCGAAAAGCTGGATTCACTTAGGGTTTGCGTTCTAAAACGGTCTTTGTTTTCGAGTCGTTTCTGCATGAAATTTCTACGGATGCTCAGCTTAGTCCTGGCCGGACTTTGTGCAGGCGACGAACTGCAGCTGTTTGAGTCACAACTCTGATTTGGGCTGTCAGGTGGAGGGGTTTCTATTACTGGTTGTTGCAAAACGCTTGTAATTGCCTCGTCCAGGACTTGAGTCTCGAAGCGGGACCTACAGACAAAGGACACTTTTTAGAGAGAAAAGGTAATCTCACATTAAATACGGATATTTTCTGATGGCGATATATTAATGAAAAAAAAAAAAAAAAGAAGAGAATATGAAAGTAGTAATAATATTTATTTGAACAAGTTATAAAATTGATTTTGAACAATTTGGTTCCACAAACCCCGATTTGACTAACAGAATCTGAGATATTTAAAAAAATGCAAAGCAGAAATAAGAAAATGTGTTTTTTCAAAAAACTTTAAAAACCGTGTTCTGTTTTCACGGAGAAATTAAGGAATTGACCCCCAGAACCTTTATGATGTCCAGATCAAGCTTAAAAAAGCTATTCCAAGACAAATATTTTTTTATGAAAATTCTCAGTTACTTGCCTTCACTACTAGTTATTATATTGAACCCCTTTAAAAATTTCTCACCTATTCATCTGTCTCCTTTCTTTGGGCGTCAACTTTGGCGAACTAACACTGTAAGTTGGCGAGACGTAAGTCATAGCATCCGTACTTCTCTCGGAATGTTCCAGCACCGTCTTGAAATCCTCAGTGGCCTCACTGTTCTCTCTCTGCTTCTCACCTTCTTCCCGCATAACCATCTCTGCCGCCACCGTATACGTTTTGTACCGATCTCTCGCCAAGTTCCTCCTTTGTTTCGTGGTCATGGACTTGCTTAAATTCTTCAGTCTTTTCGGGGTAGAATCGGCACTGCTCAGATCCGATTGCAGAGGAGTTCCACTGTGTGCATCCGAAAACTCGGTGGCGTCCTCCTCTGCCAGAGTCACGTTATCGTCCAGGAGTATCGTGTCCGCCATATGCGTGTAGCAGTCCTCAAAGATGTCAGTCTCGCTGCAGATTGCTTCTGTAGCAACGTCGGCCAGGGAATTGCAGAAGTCCGTTATTTCATTAAACAAGGATGGGGGATTGATATTCTCCAACTCGTTGCAACTGTAGTGGGATCCATTGAAAGGGTGCTTTATGTTGAATATGGGATGCTGGTTATTTTGAGGGTCCTTATTAAGAATGCCGTTTATAACAAAGTCGGCTTTGACATCGTTTTCACTCGGTAAGCTTGCAACACTGGTCATGCTGCCCTCGAGATCGAACACATCACGAAGAAGATCCGATGGTGGATTAACCTGGTCTAGGTTAGATAAACTGTGATTCTCGAGGCTTTCCAGGCTGGAGCCATGGTTTAAAGAGTTGCTTAGAGCTCTTCTAACCATGAGACCGGCTGGTAAGGACTTCTTCCTTGCAATTAGTTTTGGGCTTTTTGGGATTATTTTTTCTAACCCGATTGCACTGTTGGTTAGCGAATTTAGGTGGGATGGTGGCTGAATATGGTCCAATTCTAAGGAAGCGGCACTTGTTATACTCAGCGACATTTCAGCCTCGTTCTTAAATACAGTTGCCATTTTACTGGCCTCTATGGCGATGAGAGTACTCTCGGTCATTGTGCTTGTGTTAACCGATGAAAAATCATTGGAAGGTATTTCTGGTTCGTTGCTATCATTGATCTCATCTACCACATCAACTTCCAGTTTGTTGGAGTCATCTTCGTTACTAAACGTAATTACGTTCGGGACACTCCCAGATATACTAGGAAATGTAACCTCATTCGGAGAAGTATCCTCATTCCAAGTGTTATCTCCAGTCGACACCTTATACTTGTCCTCGTCTTTGTTCAGATGACTTGCCTGGGAAACCAGTTCAGCAGTGAAACGATCTAACGATTCTATCATAGCATCTGGATCCAGCATTCGATTGTCTACTGCTTGTGAATCTTCGCAGCTTCTAGCAAGGCAATCTTCGATTACCATATTATCCGAATTGGAAAATGAAAATTCTGCAACTATGTTGTCAAAATGGTTGTCATCTAGAATTTTGCCAAGGGATTTGCTAGATCCACTCTTCTCTAGATCTAAAAAGAAAATACACTTTCAAGAACATCCTGATCTATCTCTTACATGTAAATTTTTATGAAAAAATACTAATAGCTTAGTATCTCGCGTTCGTTTTAAACACTGACCTGTCAAGAAGTTCTCTTCGGAATGCAAGCATTTGTCCTGTGACATATCTGTTGGAGTCTCTGTTCTCCCTGGTGGGGTGGACTCGTGACTCCTTATCTTTGTCCCTGTCTCTGGTTCTGGATTTTCTTCTACGCCTGCCACCGCGGGTGTCATGTCGGGACGCACTCCGCTGGCTTGAACTGCTATGCTCCCGGCAGCAGACGCAGCACTCACGTTTTTTGGCTTTGTTTCTTCTTCTAGTTGGTAGCGACTCGACGATTTTCCCATCGTCCTCTTTATGTTGGTCCTAAAAATTACCACAGTGTTCGTAATTGTATAACAAACTGCAAACAACTGCTTTGCTAGTATAAATTTGTGTTATACTAATCTTGGATGTATTTGGATCATAAGATCACTGACGAAAGGTTAGAGATAAAAGATGACAATTGTAAAATTGTAATGTTTATCTAATTTTTGATAAACCTAATCTCTTGCAATGAATTTTTAATATCTAAACATATAAACTAATATTTTATGCACGTAAACAATATAACTGTTTGTTAACAGCCCAACTATTAATTCTATTAATCTACAGAATGTGGTGAAAAGATGATTAAAAGTGGACTGTAATATTATTATTGTTGACAATTATTATTTATGTAATTTCACAATCTACATGTATGAAATGAAATCCATTTAAAAATTAATAAATAATAATAATAATACTAATTAAATAAATTAACCTACCTAATACTGACCTATTTTAACAAAAGAAAATACAAAGTAAAATACAATCAAATTTATGCGCTAAGTAGACTATCCCATGTCTTTAATACTTATTTTAAATCTAATCACTAATGGCCAATTTTTCAATGGTGAATTAAATAACTCTTATTTGCATCTTAGCCCGAGGTTAAGTTTGAGTTAATGTTATAGTTTATCCATTGTCAATTGGAAAATCATAAAATAAGACCGTTCATAACACCAGCAATGCCATGAGCGTCGACCGCCAATTTTTAGAATCATTTTTTGACTATTGAAATAAATTGAATATTGTTTTACTACTTTATTTTAATTGATAGGCATGTAAATTACTTATTTATAATAAATAACATTAGTTTAATAAACAACTCCATAGGTGATTCAATAAAAGTAAATAAATATCATTTAACCTATGGTTATGTTACTATGTTACCCGCAATTCTATAGATAAACCAAGAGCAGGTATAAGGCTTATAATGGTGAGCCAGGTAAACAATCGACTACTTTCGTTTGAGATAAATGCATAACATATCTGGTTGACTATATTTGTAATATTCAAGCATGGTTTCAGTGTTATTCTGTCACAAGGATGCTTTGTGATGACTTATCCTGGTAGCAACGATTTAGACTGAATTTCTCGACTGAGAATAACTATACTATACAACTGCTTTTCATTATTCTTTTTTAATTGAGTTAGTTAATTGGACCTATGTGAAATATTTTATCAAGCTGATATGAGAAGTATGGATTTAATTAATATTTAATGAAGTGTTGCACGATAGTACAGGCAATGAAGGCAAAATTTTGTAAAAACCTCATAAAAATTAATAAAAGGATGATATCCAGAATTTAAGTAAGTAATAATAACCTGTAGAATGGAATGATGCATTTTTTGCACTTCCAAGTTCCGGGAAAATTCAAAAAAATTTGGAAAAACTTTTTGATTTTCGTTTTTTTTGCTCTAGCGGCTAAAATATTGAAAATACAGAAAAAAGTTTCGAACAAAATTTGTAGCTCGTCTCTTTCTCTACAAAAAAGGTCTTTACAAATGTTTGTCTTACTTAAGCCGTTTAGGAGATAAATCCAGTTTTCCACTTATAGTTTTGAGCCACTCCGAAATGCGCGGAAAATGAGAATTCTCTGGGAGTTTCATACGACCGGACACATCAATCGATAATTCTTACTATTCAGAGCCGCTAAAAAAATTAAAACAACACAAAATATAGAGAAAAGTCTCAGCTTTAATGTGGAACTAATCACAAAATTCATAAAAAAATTTATCATAGAGAAAAAAATGTTAGAAGATGGCTTAGTAAACTTTATACAGTTGATTTATTCATATCTTTGAGTTTTATGCATCCTGCCTATTTCTCCCGTAACAATGGGTGCATGGATTCGATTCCACGCACTTTAACCTATATTTTGTGAAAATTTCATTGAAGAATGTTAAGAAACAAATAAGTTGTATATGCTTTACTGTATAATTGTGCATTTTCTGAATGTGTATGAATAGTGTAGACAAATTCAAAAAGTACTGCACGCATTTAAAAAACTAAAGTCATTCGAAAGAATATGTTTTATTGTACTTATAATCCAAAAATAAAGACTGTGCTATTATTATTGATTAAGATATAGCGAATTGAACTCCAAAATGTGAAAGTGATTGATCAATGAGAAATATACCCTCTCCTTTGATCGTTTCCAACAAAAGTAATTGCAATAAAATGATAATTGGATTAATATATCATTATATAAGAATATATAGGCAAAATGAATTATCATTCTATAACGACTCGGCAAAGACATGAATAAATTATTATTATTTTTTATCCATAAGCATTGTTTGTAGTATTTATTCACATACTGTCATTTAAAAATGTATGTGTATGTTATTATGTTAATCCCTGTATAAACTGTATAGTTTCTTGGGAATAAAAGTTAAAGTTAAGTTAAAATCTGTGGATCAACTGTACAAAATTTACTAAAGCCATCTTCTGACACTTTTTCTCTATGATACATTTTTTTATGAATTTTGTAATTAGTTCCACATTAAAGCTGAGACTTTTCTCTACATTTTATGTTATTTTCATTTTTTTAGGGGCTCTGAATAGTAAGAATTATCGATCGATGAGCCTGGTCGTACGAAACTCCCGGAGAATTCTCTCAGCTTAAAACTATAAGTGGAAAACTCGATTTATCTTCTAAACGGCTTAAGCAAGACAAAAATTTGTAATGACCTTTTTTGTAGAGAAAGAAACGAGTTACAGCTTTTGTTGGGAACTTTTTTTCTCTATTTTCATTATTTTGACCACTAGAGCAAAAAAACCGAAAATCAAAGTTTTTCGAAATTTTTTTGAATTTTTCCGGAATTTGGAAGTGCAAAGAATGAAAGAATGCATCATCTCCCTATTTGGAATTAACTGATGCTTCATCCTAGAGTTATTTTCTCAAGGTTTCAATTAACCAAATTTGAAATATGCCATATGTGACACTTAAGGATGTATGGGAGGGATTAAAAAATGTCTAAGAAATTAATGACATTTTGGGAAATTGTGTAAGTCTTCATAAATCAACCCAATACATTTCAAATCAATTCACTAAACTGTTTTTGATTCATAACGATTTTAATTTTTATGGGAAATGTACACGTCTCAATGGCAATGATTCAAAAACGCTAAGAAATGAATGACATTTTGGGAAATTATCTTTTGTGTCTTTATGAATCACCCCAATAAAGGTCAATGTTAAAAATAGCCTATTTTTGGTCCCAATCGCGGAACGCATAGGACCCATAGAAAAATACATCTTTGTGGTATCAAAAGGCTGGGGAAAATTCCATTCCACCTTAAAAACATAAAAACCACTGCTAAAATTGCTTTGAATACTAGCTTATACTGAATGTGAAAATCATATTTATTTTATGGTATACAAAACTTTAGTGTCTTCGCGGTACCCAGCCCCACCTCCCCAAAAGGGTAAAAACTACCCCTTTTCGCACCCTATTCAGGGGGTGGAATGCCATACATAGCAAATAATATTTAAAAAATTGGTATCAAGGTGATTAAAAATGCACAAAATGATTTTTTAATACTAGTTGAGTCAGACCTTTAACTGATCCGGACCTCAGCATCCCTATTTTCAAAGACGACCCCTATAAAATAAATAATAATTATTATTGTCATTATTTTATTACCCCTTATAGAGGTTGTTTTTGAAAATAGGGATGCTGAGGTCAGATCCGTTGAAGGTTTGGCTCAACTAGTATTAAAAAATCATCTTGTACATTTTTAATCACCTTCATACCTATTTTTTTTAATATTAGGTGGTGTATGGTGTTCCAGCCCCCGAATAGGGTGTGAACAGGGGAAGTTTCGATCCTTTTGTTATCTCTATTGAATTGAAAGTATAAGCTAATATACAAAGCCATTTTAGTTGTTTTTATTTTTAGGAGTGGAATAGAATTTTCCCCTGCCTTTGACACCATGAAGACGTATTTTTATTAATTTTCAGCATTTTCCAACCATTTTCTTTGAGTCTTATGCGTTCCTCCATGGGTGTCAAAAATAGGCTATTTTTATCATTGTTCTTTTAAATCAATTCACTAAACCGTCTCTGATTTACAACGATTTTAATTTAACATGAATTCTTACAGGATATGTGTTACTGAATATGAATATTAACACCTTTTCCAAATTTTTTTTTATATATAGTTTAAAATCTTAATAAGAAAATTGCAGATATTAATTACCGTTCATTAACTGATTATCGTGAAATAAAGCACTGTTAACAAAAAAATGCCACTTTTCATGAAGCGTAGGTTAACCGTTCATAAAAATGTGGCCACATGGTAAAGCAAAGTCTGCTTGGCAACATCTGTCTTTCTTTGTCTTTGTTTTTGTAGGATAAATCTGTTCTCATATGTCTTTTTTGTTACGATTTTTCCTCACCAGCGGAAGACTGGCTGCTTTCAACATTGATGTGAATTTTTCAGATTGAAAAAACTACTTGACATTTTATTCACAAAGCATCCTAACCTAACTTCTGTTTGATGTTATATACTAAATGTTCCAGATGGGTCGTTATTTCTGTAGCGTCGTTTTGTTGCGGTATTTTCAGGTAATGTACCATCGTGCTACAAAATGCTAAAATAACCGGTTATTCGTCATTATTTGGAATATGTTACATTACCATCTGAAATAGCTGAGTTCGGACAACGCTACACAACAAACGCGATCTGTTCTACTCGCGTTCCATTTGACAGAGCTAATCAGACCATTTATCTCTTTATTCTTATAATAAGTAAGAGTTATGTGTCTAGTTTATATTTTTCTATATTCCCCCTTTGACCTGTTTTATACATATATTATTTTTGTAATTTGTCAAAACTATTAACTATCATTTTTGTCGTTACAAAATACCATTATTTTTCTGGAGAGGTCGCACTTGTAACGCTATGTAAATGGAACCGCTTCTCCCATCTCTACTAGATGTACCTGTACATTGGTACCAACGTAGGATTAATAAATGAACATTGTTACAGTATTGTCATGATTTCACTTTCTCATGAAAGCTTTAATTTCTTCGTTAATAATAAAAAATGATATATTAATTATATAAATCTCATAATTACCTTTTTTAATTAATTTATAGTATTTGTCATATTAATAAATAACAATTTTCTTATAATACATGAGGCCAAGTTAGAATCTGAGCATTTTCAGTGACAAAAGTTTCTCCATAAAAACTAAAAATTCGCAAACCGTTCAATAGCAGAAAAATAACTGCGAATAATAAATATTTGATTCTAATAATCATTTAGTAAAAAAATATTCATCCTTATCACACAGGAGATACAGATATTAACGAATTGAAAATTTTTGGTAATTTGTTTCCGATTTTACCTCCCATACATCCTTAATGTAATCTGCAAATAAGAGAATGGTATATATATAAATGCAATCAACTGCGTCATTGATGAATATTAGGGAAAGCAAGGGTCCTAAACTCGACCCCTGTGGAACTCCAAAGTAGCAATATACTCTAAAATTTATAATTATTTATTAAGACGTACTTTTTACAATTGGTAGGATTAGAAGCCATTAGTTAATAAAAAATAAACAGCTGAAAATATCAAAAAGCTAGAAAATTTGGATAATGTTGTGATTGTCAATTTTATTATGTCTAGTTTGTCATGGTTAGGCATGAGAAATCGACCCGAGCTATCTTCTTTTATGTAAATACCTGGTGGTATTGGGTACATCTATCGGTCTTGTAGAGGTAACGGCATTTGTCTTTGGCATTCCTGCTAAAATGCATTCTTGCAAAATGGCTCGTTCGGCTTCCTCACTTAGGTCAGTTTCCAGAGATAAACTTATGTTTGCTGAAAAATAAGCAAGGACTAAGTCAATACAAAACTTTTAATTCTACTGAATTATTAAAAATATCTACGTCATATAACTACGTAAATAAGCCACAATAGACCTGATGGTCGCAGTGGAGGGTCTGACAAGAGCCCACTCACATGTCAACCTAACTACGTAAATATGTTATTTTAACCAATGCCATTTACCTGATTGCTGTCCTGTCGATCTAGAGGGTTGCGTATTACGTGAGCTACGATGTAGTTGATTATTTGATTGCACAGACCTGGAAAATAGAATAATGTAGTGTTATTATTTAGGGAACAATGCTTGTTGCCAACAGTTGTATTTCTTAAACGTATCCATTATTAACAGACGTAATCAAAATACTTAGGTGTTGAGTATGATAGTAATAATTTTAATAAGTGATATATTGGACTAAATAGAGCAAGAAAATTCTTGTACAATGTTACATGTATTTGGCTAAAATATCAATCAATCAATCAATCAATCAATTTTATTTGTTCCTTAATATAGAATTACCCATAAGGGTGTAGAACATGTCAAAATATAAAATATTAAATTACTCATGTATAAAATTACAATAAGTTGATAAAATATAAAACCATGATAAGTGTACAGGACAAATATAAAACATTATTAACATTAAAATTACACATTAAAATATTAAAAACTTATAAGTATCTCAGTTCATATTTTCTATTTGTTTGTCTTCGAAAAATTCACTGAGGCTATAGTAGGCCTTTTTAAGCAGAAGGTTTTTCAATTTTTTATACATCACTTTGTTGTTGAGGTTTCTTATAGTTAGTGGCAGTTTATTATAAATCTTGATTAAGGTGTGGTAGACATTTTTCTGAATATATGTAGTTGTTGGTATTACAGGGTACAGATCTGCTTTATTACGTGTGCTGTACTTATGAAATTTATCACAACTTCGAAAGAAGTGTTTGTTTTCGCAGACAAATTTGACTGATTCGAAGATCATGATGCTGGTTAAAGTTAATATTTTTTCTGACATAAATACTGGTTTGCACGATGCCCTTTGGTTTAAATTATAAATGTTTCTAATGCATCTTTTTTGTAGAACAAATATTCTATCTACCTCGCTCGAATTTCCCCAGAATATGATTCCATATTGTATTCTCGATTGTACATATGCATGGTAGCTAATCTTAGCTACATTTTTATTAATTGAATTAGCAATGATTTTTATCGCATAGGAATACTGAGCAATTTTTTTTTGATAATACATTTATATGAGGTCTCCAGTCTAGTCGTCTATCAATTTGTAATCCAAGAAATGAGGCATCGCTTACTGATTGTATAGTTTTTTCTTCGAATTGTATATTGAGGTTATTTATATAGTAACAATTAAAATATGTATAAGTCCTTGGTTCACTCAGCAGCTGCGGTAGGGTGTATACATATTTTTATTGTTATCATATTTTATTCAAATACAAGTAACAGTTATTTTGGCGCCCAACGTGGGGCTACTTTGTTATTTATTTGAAATTATTATTTCGATTAGTTATTTTCGGTCTAATCACTTAAACATTATGCCAAAGCTATACATAATTTTACATACCAACAAACAGCCACATAAGTATATGCATGTGTGTTCTTTAATTATTTTAATGTTGTTCACTTAACAACAATATATGCCAAAATGATTGTATGGCTTTCCCAGAAAAAAGCAATACAATTCTTATTTCTGTAATAATAGAATAGTCCCAATTAGTTGAGAAAAAATCATTTACAAAATATTCTGTGGGTGTTGAACAAGAAAATTAACTGCTTAAAAAAATAAGTTCCAAAATTTTATTCATTCTTAAGAACGGATATCTATACCAACATTGCACCAATACAGTTAATGACAGCCTAAGTAATAAATATTCAGTTGTTCTGTTTAGTGTGCGATGTGTGACATAATCATTCTTTTAATGTGTCCCTCTTGATAATCTTTGACCGCAACATTTAACTATGGAATAAATTTTGGACATGGTTGATCAAGATCCAAGCCGTAGCACAAAGAATAGTGTTATTTAGTGAGTTGGAGTTTCAAACTGAAGGGTTCATAGAACTCTATCAATATTCTGAATACTATTGTTATATAATTATATAAAACATATTACTATTATTACCCACAAGAGTAAAATTTTGTCATGTAACATATTAAATTGCCGATATGGAGTATGTTTCAAAATTTCTCGATCACTAAGCATAACAATATAACACTTGTTTCTTTTTAATATAATTACCTGGAATTTGGTATGTTTAGAGGTTTTGAAGGCAGAACAGAGTTTTCCTTTGGCATTCCTGCTAATATACACTCTCGTAACATGGCTTGTTCAGCCTCGCTGTCGGTTTCCTCGGATATATTTAAGTTTGCTGAAAAATAAACCAAACACTTATATAAATATGGTGTTTTCAATAGATTGTACACACAGAAAAAAGAATTCTTGTTTTGAAGATACACATTTGTTTGGGAATTGGAATATATTATATACTCAAAGAGAGATGTTTTTCTTCGTTTGAAGCCATCTGTTTATTTGTTAGAAGCGTAGCAAAATCTTGAATTATTTATTCAAATTGAAAGGAAGATAATCAAATCAAAACTTTCATATTCCAAATATGAAACTAAAAGTAATTTCAACTTAAATATGCGTCACTTCTTAGAACAAATAATATGTGCATTTGAAACGAAAATAATATTCTTGTTCTGAATATATGCATATGTTTAAGAATTTAAGAATATCGTATATTTGACTTAAAGAGAATATCTAGTCAAGTAAAGACATTCATATTTTGCATATTTTTTTATGTCGCGCGTCGTTGGCATTTCAAGGTCTCACAGTTCCAGCGTCAACGTGAAGAGTTTGTAGACTTGTGACTTGAATACTAACTAAACTTAAAAAAGAATTCCGTTTGCCCTAGTTGTGGAAAACATGTCTGTGCATGATTTATTAGAGGAATGGGGTTTTAATGCCCTAATTATCGACACATTTGAAGGTAAGTGTTAAATATACTTTACTTATGATGCATTTAGTAAACAAATATAGTTATAGTTCAGTATACTTTAATTTGACCGATCCAAAGGTCGTTTCGTTGGTTGAACTAAAAAGCTTTGTCGACTTACTTGATCAGTGTTTTTAGGCTATTGTTTTAACTTTGTGTGCAAGAGTGTAAGAGCCAATGAAATCGTAAATACACGCACTTATTAACTCATGCACAAGACAAGTTAAAGTATAGGTATACTCGACTCTAGTGGTGGATTGATAGTTTTTAGTCCCATGGCAATCATAGCCAAAATTCAGAATATTCCGTATGTAGGTAAAGTTGCCTTCATATTTCCAAGTCACATAAAAAATTCAATGCTGAAATTTTCAAAAACAAAATGGCGGACTGGAAACCTTAAAAACATTTCTAAAAGAATTGAAAAAAAAATGGTTCAATGCACCACATCTTTCCACGAATCTGATATAATTTTCGAAAATATACTTAAGAAGGCAAAGCAAAGCTTGTTCTTTAAATTGTTATAAATTGAAAATATTGAATTGTAATTGTAATAAATTGAAAATGTCGAAGCCGCCATTTTATTTTTGAAAGTTATAATATAGATTATTAAATAAAGAGATGATACACACTGAACCATTTTGTTAATAAATTTTTGGATACATACTTTTTGAAAATAATTCTAACAATCAGATTCGTGATCCGAGGTAGTTAACGGCATAAAAACTAGATAAATGGGCTTTATAAAGTAAGAATTGTTTAATTACATAGTTGGGAAGAAACATACCTATATAGGAGATGTTTGTTTACATTTCCTTAACTGATACAAAAAGTTGAAGTAGTGCGGACGCGGGTCAGAGTGCCGAGTTTTTTGTTTTCGGTGGAACAATCAAACCGATGCTGCAGGTGCAGGTATAATGTTGTGCGGCCAATGTCAGGTGTTTTTTATCCAACAGTTTCAGTAAACATCTCTTACAATTTATAGGTACTTGTAGGCCGGTCGTCGTGAAAATCATGGATGATTTTGGTCAGAAATTTAAAACAGCAATTTTATTGACTTTCTTATAGGAGAAATTGCGCTGAACACGATGGTGATATTAAAAAAATTATAAAACGCAGGTGTCATTGTTAAAAACAGTGGTTTTAACGAAAATTCTCATTTTTTTATGTTTTCTGACATGTGTTCGATGGACCTATAAGTATACCTGTCAACTATTTTATTTTTGATTTTTTTATAAAAAATCATTCTTTATTTCAAGAATTTCTGTTTATTCTGTTTATTTTCAGGATTATGAATACTGTACAGGCTAATCGGGAATAATGAAAATATAAAATTTTACTATCAGGAGTAAAATATCTTATAATTTATAATTAATATAATCAAATACTATGTAAAGTTGCAAATAATGCAAAAATGGCTAAAATATTATTAGGTTAGGTCCTAATACAAAGTTTCATCCAATATTAATACAATTATTCACAGCCAACCTAACTTAGACAATTTATTTAATAATGACATTTTAGACAAAACAAGAATTGTCAAGAAAATTAATTATTGACCATTTGTGTTGGAATTGTATTATTTTCTTCATAAAATTAGATTATATTCTTTGAAATAAAGGTACTTTACTGTTAGTAAAATTTTATATTTTCTTAATTTGTGATCATCCTGTGTAGTAAATCATAATTCTTACAATGGCTACGAACTTTTTACAATAAACAGAAGTTTTTATAAATAATAACTTTATCAAAAATAAAAAATTAAACAGTCTACAAGTAAATTCGGTCCATGTGGACACATACGCATGCATGCATTTGTATATATTTGTCTTAATTCATTCTACTGCTGTCTTTAATAAATGATATTTATATATAGAGCCCTGGAGAAATAGAGACATTAATAAAGTGCACGGCAGGATAGAGCTTTTTCACACAAGCAGGAGGAAGGAATCATCAATAAATCCAAGGGGTATCTGCAGACATTTACTCTTCATAAGTTGCCTTTATAAAAGTGGTATTGTTTTAGAGTATATCATTGTGAGGTGAACTCCGAAAAACACTTGATGGTACAACAGATTCTTTAAATATTTTCTGTTTATGTTGATGTTGTTACATAAATAAAAAAAATGGCTTTTTTGTATTATCATAGTTTTTTGCAGTTTCCGGGCGTTATAGATATCATTGAGATAACTTTCATCATATATATCTTATTGTTTGTAATAAAAAAGGTACAAGTATATGCCATTAATTTATATTTTACATATTTGTAAATTGTTTTGTGTATTTAAATCTTTGTTAAATCTTACTGTGCTATTATTAGGTGTGGGATTGTATTTCACAGTATTCATTATTAACGAAAAGTTTTGCATTGCAGTTTGGTTTTTTTTTATGTACAATGCCTATATATTTTTTATTCATATTGAAAACGTATATTTTTTTAGTCTTTGAATAAATGGGATTCGATGTTTTAAGTGAGACCCTGGTATGTTAGACATGTACATACCAATATATGATGTAGTGAATATAGATATAAATATGTCAGTATATATAGGAAAATAAATATATCATAATATTTTTTTGTTTTATTTTGTGCATCATCAGGAATTTAATTTTTAAAGATGTTGATAATGATAAATCACTACATGCAAATTGTTATTGTAATTATATAAAGAGTGTCCCCAGATGGGGTATCCTATACCACAAATGGACATAAATTTTAATTTTAAACAATACCTATTCTAAAAAAATTTTCGATATTTTAAAAAATATGATTTTTGTTGTGAATATTATTTTTTTATGGAGTGTGCTGGGAAATTTCAAAATTATATTTTTCGATGAGGTTTTTAAGTGTTAGCAACGTGTCTTATTAAATGCCATTTTCCTTGAAAATTAAATAGGCAGAAAAATCATATTTTTGACATTTTTAAGCACCCTATATAAAAAATACGTTTTCACAACACAACTTGTATTATTTTAAAAAGTAAAAATTTTTATAGAGTGACTGTCCAATAATGAAAATTTAGGTCAATTTGTAGTATAGGTAACCCCATCCGGGACATCCTGTATATAATTAAAATAACAATTTCATATGTTCGGATCAACATATTGAATACATTTATTATGAGAAAAATAAATGGTTAAAATAAGAATATAATATGTTTGATTCAAGATTAGGCCGACTTATTATGACAAACATATATAGTTAAAATAAGAATATAATATGTTTGAATCGACATTGGGCCTATTTATTGTGAGAAAGGCTTATATTTAAAATAAAAACATAATATATTTGTATTAATATTCGAAAACATTTAATCTGAGTATATCATATTTTCAAATAAATAAACCATATATTCAGATGTAATCTAAGATACCTTTAAAATAACGCAAATATTTCATTAATTCAAGTAAATGGTAATTTCAATAGAAACATTTACAGTGTATCCCAGCAAGTAAATGTAATGTTTATTTCAAAATCTGACAGTGTGTTAATTTAAATACACCTAATCTTTAAATGAAATTTATTAAATAGTTATATTAAAAATAATTCCAAACAAATATTTTTCTTATTTTAACTCAATGATGCTTTTGCTTATATACGAACTTAACATTTTCTTGACTTGAATAATATTTATTTGTTCTAAAACTTTCTTTTTCTGTGTGTAGTAAATATACATTAAATTAATGGCGGTAAGTTTTAAATTGTAACAACTTAAAATATGAGGCATATTCTAATTTCTTAAAACACTATATACAGACTTTTCAAGGTATTTCATTCTAAGTATATCGGGAACCATGTATATTTTCCCAAACTACTCGTTTTTTAAAAATATCAATATGCATAACTTATTTTATTTACCCGGTTGTTGTGCTGTTGATCCAGAGGGCTGCGTATTTCGTGAGCTACGTTGTAGTGGATTACTTGATTGTGCAGACCTGTTAAACCAGAAAATTTTTTGAAATCAAATATTTACAAACACTAAAATTGTTTTTCTAACTAGTCAACCATTTTACAAACAGTTGTTCTATTGTTATATAGTATGAATAGGTTTATGTATTGTTGAGAACTCTCATTATTTAGTATCAAGTATATTACGTTACTGCTTCTTTTTAATTTACACCTCTCACGGCACGTGCAGGTGTTTAGTCACTTAGGTGCCGAATATGAAAGCCGTTTACAATTGTCTCAAAGTTATCTTATTAATAACTGTTATGTATTTTTTATAAGCTATAAATAAAGTTATTATTATTATTATTATTAAAAGGGCACAGACGAAACTAATCTAGGTATACTTATAATTCACCTAGTAAAAATGGCTACATATTATACAACTTAGGAAAATTATTGACAATGAAGTAACATGAATAAAAAGTAACAAAAATAAAAAGGTGAAATATTGTATTCCACAGGGATCAATAGTTGGCCCCGTACTTCTTAAATCTGTCAATAACCTTGTTCATAACTTTGAATTGGTTCAATTGACTTTATTTGCAGATGTCGTCAGTATTATTTTCAAGAAATCATTACCGAAATGTACGTTAACTATCAAATAATATAAATAACTGGTTCTTTTCAAATAAGTTAATAAATTATAATAATAATTATTATATTATAAATAATAATTAAATGCAACTAAACCATACAACACATTTCATTCTGGCTATAATCACGTAACTTGGCATGTTTCATGTAAAATATACCTGGTATTGGATATGTCTGGAGGTTTTGTAGATAAAACAGGGTTCGTCTTAGGCATTCCCGCTAAAATACATTCTTGTAACATAGCTCGTTCGGCCTCCTCGCTTAAGTCAGTTTCCAGGGATAGGCTCTGGTTTGCTGAAAAAAAATAAAATAAACATGTACTATAGATCATATCACGAAATTCTTAACTGTAGCAGAATTTTTACTCAACCTGTTAAGTCAATATAGAAAGCCACAGTATACTTTACGAACACTTTTGAAGAATTAGCAAAGCATATTGTGGAAATTTTGCGTTTCTTTGTGGCAATGAAAATACAGCAGCTAGAAGTAAAATCGTCTAATTTACTACCACTACAAACCGGTACCGTATTTTGCGAAAATTTTGAAAAAATGGTAATCGGTTAAACACTTTGTTGTTAGTTGTTTGTTAAAAATACAACCTACAGCTACATATATCTATATCTTAGAGTGTTATTTACCAGATTGTTGTGTTGTAGATCCAGAGGGTTGCATATTACGTGACACACGTTGTTGATTATTTGGTTGCATAGGCCTATAATATAGAAAAAAAAAAATTATAAAAACCAAAATATTCATAATGGATTCATAAATAATTGAATTAAATTGTCAATATCAGTGGCCTTAATAAAAAATTTAAGTGAAATTCTCGTTCCACAATTTTCAGACCTTGCTCAATTTCTGATGTAGTATTTCTCTTCTCAAATGAGAAATTCAGCCCAAAGCGTTGCTACCAGGATAAATCATAACAAAACCCGCTTGTAATAGAATAACACTGAGACTGTGCTTGAATATTACAAACGATACCCTTATACGAATATAGTTAACCAGATGTTATGCGCTTACCACAAACGAAAGTAGTCGCTTGTTTACCTGGTTCTTCACTACAAGTCCATTACCTGCTCTTGTTCATTCTTAATATCAGGTTAAATATCATTTAACCCACGGCCATGCTACCGGCAATATTAAGAATGAACCAAGAGCAGGTAACGGACTTGTAATGGTGAACCAGGTAAACATTCGACTGCTTTTGTTTGAAGTAAGCACACAACATATCGACAACATTCGTGGACGGGTATCGTTTGTAATAACCAAGCACGGTTTCGGTGTTATTCCGTCACAGGCAGGCTTTGTAACGATTTATCCTGGTAGCAACGTTTTAGACTGAATTTTTCAATTGAGAATAATACTATTAAGTATCAGAAGTCGACCAGAGCTATCTCTTTTATGTAAATACCTGGTATTGGGTATGTCTATGGGTTTTGAAGATGGAGCAGGGTTTTCCTTTGGCATTCCAGCTAAAATGCACTCTCGTAGCATGGCATGCTCAGCCTTGCTGTCAGTTTCCTCGGACATGTTGAGGTTTGCTGAAAAATAGATTAGAACATTAAACGAATTTCACCAACATTTTTAAAGAGCTAGCAGAGTATCTGCACAGGCATTCCCACATCTCTTGTTTATTAAAAAAAAAGTGCATCCTATAATTATATAAACATGTTCAATATCATTTGGGATTCTATCCTGTAGAGCACTCAAATAAATAAAAATTGGGCTTTTTACCTGATTGTTGTGCTGTTGGTCCAGGGGACTGCGCTTTACGTGAGCTACGTTGTAGTTGATTATTTGGTTGTGTTGATCTATTATACAAACAAATTTTTAAGTAAACACATGAAAATTTAAATAATCGTAGTTTTCTATATTATAATTTTATCCTGTATTTGGTTCTGAAGAGATGTTAAACTAAAATTTTAGTTCTGAAAAGTTTTACACTTTTTTTTTGCCAAAATTGGAATCACTATCATTCGAAAATGATTTATTGTATAGAGCTCCATTTGCTCTTATTTATTTTCAGCCAAAATGAAGCGAAATGTTTTTACCCTGTACAACAATATGCACGTAAAAAATTTCTACTACCTTATTAATATACTTGGCTAAAATATTACTTTTTTGAAAAATAAAAAAATGGGTCAATTTATGTATCCCTATTTTTCATTTTATATATTTATGTAAATACCATGTAAACACTCCATTATTGGATATAGGAGTTTAAAACATGTAACAAAACATGACCACACCTTTAAAATGATTATTTAGAAAACCCTTGAACAGGATCTACTTTTATTTTGAATTACGCAACTTTTGGTACAATTTATAATTTTTAGTTTTATACATCGCCATGACGCCATATTCACTTCTAAATATTATTTTTACTAGCTGGAGGTATCTTTCTTATGTGCATACCTTGCATTGGGAATGTCCAGCGGTTCCGAAAATGCAATGGGGTTTTGCTTGGGCATTCCTGCTAAAATGCACTCCTTTAAAATGGCTTGGTCAGCTTCACTGTCAGTTTCCTCGGATATGTTTAAATTTACTAAAAAACAATGAATACACCGGTTTATAACATGAAATTTTCAATTATGACAAAAATTAAATACGAAATCTATCAATGAATATTTAAATGCGTTATCATGAAGAGTCTTGATTACCTAATTGTTGTGCTGGTGATCCAGAGGTTTGTGTATTATTTGAACTACCAAGCAGTTGGTTAGTTGGTTGTGGAGACCTGTAAAATAAAAAAAATTAATATTAAATATTCAATAACGGAAACTGATAGTCCAACAAAAGAATAAAAATTATAACGCAATGTTTTATGGTATAATATGCCGAATAGTGTTGTTATTCCATCCATCCTTTAAGGGAGAGGGGGGGGGGGTACTCAAGCAATTGTGATATCACGATACAAAACCATAATTTTATGCCTCATATTTTGATTATTTATTATCAAAGCATCCTTAATATTAATAATTTACATAAAAGTTACTGTGACGTGACAGACAGGGGGTGGGGGTTCGGGCGAGCGTGACAATCTGCGACACAGGGGGGGAAGGGGTTAAAAATTGGCGAAAGAAACATGACATCATTTCTAAATGGCCTCTAACGCCTGGAGTACCGTGAGAGAAACCCTCTCCCCGGCGAGCGGAACAAAACCTCTTGAGAGTCCCGTGGATGATTATTCTAAGTATAAACTTTGTAGATGAAGTGGGAGATCGCGGGACTAGTGGTTGCTAGCTCCTCAAGAAAGTATTATGTGGTATTGTTTGCATTTTCAACAAAAAGACATTACTATTTGACATTTACCTGTTTAGATAAATCCTAACTCATGTGACTGTTATTTAAGTGAATATCATGTGTTTACCGACACGTGGCCTAAATCTAGTAGATCCGCTCTAAAACTATTCTGAAATTTTGACATATCGTGCTTATGTTTCTGAAGTCTCAATTTGCAAGACCCCCAAAAATGGGTAGTTTTTTAGATACAGCTTTTCAAAAGTAGATTTACATCATTTTATGTCAAGAAGTTTTTACTCGTAAATTAACAACTTCAGGGAAAAAGTGTAAGAATCAGATGTTTATTTTGTAACTATTCGAAAAGGAAAAAACATTTAATAGAAAAGGGCCAATAAGGATTATTTGTATCAAACAACAAAAATGTTAAATCAGTTGAATATTTTTTCTGTTAAACAAATAATAATGTATAATGTTCTTATATTAATTCACAAAATGAGTTTAAGATTAGTTCCTCCGTACTTAACCGATAAATTAACTAAAGTAAAAGAAACCCATAAACATTATACTCGATCTGGAGAAAACTATGTATTAGAATATAAAAGGACATCGGCAGGGCAAAATACAATTTTCTATAAGGGTCTGAATTGGTATAACCAATTAAATATTGACACAAAAAATTTAAATCTAAAAAAGTTTAAAAAAGAAATGAAAAAAGTTGTTATAAATCCTCCATTTTAAAGTTTAAAGTTAAGATGACTATGTATATTATGTTAATTGTTTGTAATTTATATGTTATATTTCATATCTCATTTAGTGTATTGCATTTTATTGTAAGATATAGCATTCCTTTCTTGCTAATAAAGATTACTTACTTACTTAAACCAACTCTGAACAATGTTGAATGAAAATATTACAAAAAGAATTTGAAACCTTGGCTTCTAGTATATACAGTCCAAATCACAAATGTTGTCGTTAACGCCATCTTATCAAACATGAAATTTTTCTATCAGCTTAAATACTAGCGCATCACAGATTTGTAAGGAAACCCGTAAGGAGCGGGACACTCCAAGTACTACTGTGGCAAACTATGGACCCAGAAAGAAAAATACAACTCAGGACTAGGTGAAGGCAAGGGAGATGGATGTGAGGGATACAATTTATAATATGTACTCTGAACATAAGCCTGTGGCACAGCTGATTTTGTAGTTTTTGTAGTTAGTCTATCCGACCGTTGAAGTAGTGTTGGTCGCTTAGTGAGAATATTATATTACAACGTTAAAATTGTATGAAGTAATATGTTATTTTACAGAAAACTCTTTTCAAATGGTATGCCCACGAGTGCCATTCTGTGTGACCTTGAATCGACTTTATTCGGAACTTAAATAACAATGATGTGAACGACAACATTCGTGATTTGAACTGTATACACAGCTCCCGTATTCTTACCAGCTTACTTTACTTGTTTTCTCTTATTTACCCCTATTTAACCTCAACCCTACACTTCCACTCCACTACTTGAATGTGAAGGTAAAACACATGTTACCTGTACACTTTTCCAAATATTTGCGAAATTCAAAAAAGTGCTCTTTCACAAAATAATAAAAAATGAAATAGGTTTTTGATGGGTATAAAATAAAATTACACTTTACGCCATGTTTTCAAGATGGCTTTCCGTCTACACATAACATGGTACATTTTTGCCCAAAAAAAGCGAATACTATTCTCAGCACAATCTACCATAAACATTATTTTACAGTTCTTGTTCTTATCTATAGCTCAACTCATTTGACTGAATTATGAAACACAAATTTTTTCTTACATACAGCATATCTGATTTCAAACCAATTTGCTTACATGATTATTAAAACCTCACTACGCAACTGCTTAAAAAGCTAAATTATCTCAACAGACCTTTTTAATCCAGCAACACTTCCATCGGTGGTCAAATCACTCAAACTTGACCTCAGAGAGAAATGACACGGGCTATTTTCCACTGCATAATTCTCCAGCTCATCCCTGGCAGTCAAATAAGGAGGCAATGAATTATCCCTTCTATTTATATCGTTATTTAGCACTTTGTTGGTTTCCCTTCTAGAGTTACCAGAGGGGTTATATCTAACAGGGGTGTTAGTCTGTTCGCTTCTCCTCGGCAAGCAGGACGTAGGCTTAAGGTTAAGTTTGGGAGATTCTCTGTTTACTTTCGACATACCCGCTTGTATGCACTCCGCTAAGATATCGTTATCGCCTGATAAGTTACTGCTGTCGTCCGATAGATAGTCTCCTCTTGAGCTACCACCTGCCGGTCGATTCGGCCTCTGAGCGAAATTACTAGGGCTAATCTCCGTTGCGTAACTCTCCAGCTCATTCCTGGCATTAGCATAAGGCGGCAAGGAATTATCCCTCCGATTTAAATCGGTGCTCGGTGCTCTACTCACCTCCCCTGAACCTCTTCTAGAGTCACCAGATGGGTTATATTTAACAGGCGTGCTAGATTGTACACTTCTCCTCGGTAAGCAAGATGTTGGCTTAAGGTTGGATTTGGGAGATTCTCTAGTTGTCTTCTGCATACCTGCCTGTATACACTCAGCCAGGATGTTCTCACTATCACCCGATAAGTTACTACCATCGTCTGATAAATAATCTCTTCTCGAAGTGTCGCCTGCTAGTTCACTCGATCTCGGAGAGAAATTACGCTGGCGATTTTCCATAGAATATCCGTCTAGCTCGTCCCTGGCAGGCATGTAATTGTCTCTCTTATTTATATCAACGCTCGGAGCTCTGCTGCCATCTCCTGAGCCCCTCCGGGAGTTACCGGATGGATATTTAACAGGAGTGCCGGACTGTTCGCTTCTCCTCGGTAAGCAAGACATAGTTTTAGTGCTGGATATGGGGGATTCCCGTTTTGCCCTTATACCCGCTTGTATACATTCGGCCAGGATATTCTCACTGTCGCCTGAGAAGTTGCTGCCGTCGTCTGATAAATAATCCCCTCTTGAATTAGATTTGTTGTCGTTTGGAATTGATAAAATGCTCAAATCGGAGTTTGAGCCAGCACGGCTTAGTAGGGCAGGAGTGTCCTCGGTGCAGTACGTTCTAAGGGTGTCCATTCCAGCAGGCCTGGCGACATTCGGCTGAGGAATAGAGCGAGGTGGTAATATTCGATTAGATTGCGTTTTTGGGGTGTATTTGAAGCTTGAAAGTGGTAACTTGCTTGTTGTAGAGGGCGTTTGAGGATTGATTTGGTTGTGTCTGGAAAAAAAGGAATATTAGTAGTAAATATTACGAAACATTACTATTATTGTTGACTCTAATAATTTTAACCATATTTGGGTAGTATTATACCAATACCGTAAGTTCGGCTAATGTCCCCAGTGGCATTTTTAGATATAATTTCGAAACTAATTTAGAAGTGGGAAGCAGTTTTGTAACTGTTTCTGTCTCTACGTGATATATAATAGCTCACATATTCCAACATTTTTCTGAAATTGTTATTATCAATTTTTACCTACATATAGCGCAACGATGTTACTGAATTAGGTACAACTTTTTCAAAACATTTGTTTGAAAACATTTTTGAAACATACTGCAGAATCTGTAGCCTTATTTACAACTGTAATCTTGTGCTTGTACGCTACTAAAATTATTTGGAATACATTCTTACATCTCCAAACCATTTGTTTATTCAACGATATATATTATTTGGGAAGTCAAAGTCAGAGAATTACACAAAAGACACAACAATAATGCTGAACAAAAGGAACATTAACTCACCTATTTTTCTGCATGCCGATATTAATACACGCAGCCAAAATATCCTCATCCCCCTCATCCTCAGACTCTGGGACGAACTCATCGTTTCCATCAGAAGTGTTTGTCTCCTTTTCCGAATCTTTTTTCTCTGCCTCGTCTTCCTTTTGCATCATACTTCCGACACTGGAAAGTTCCGAGTGCTGTGTCTCTTCCGGAGTCTTAAAATAAATGAAAATTTTATAAAAGTTTCTCAAATGTTCTCGATTCAATATATACAGCTATGATATTATTTATTTCTGTGATAATGGTACCCTCTGAAGTTGTGTTAGAAACCATAAGTAATGTTTAACTTTTCAGAGGCTAGAAATTTTCTTTCATTTAATGGACTAAATGAAAAAAAAAATGTGTAAAACAAAACTTGGATTTTAATATGTGCAATATATTTTCAAAAACATTGTTAAGCTTTGAAGCCTAACGTCACCGAAAAGTAATAATCACCTGCGTGTGGTTTTGCTCTTCATGGTCATCAATGGTTAAACTACTCAGACTAGTAGCTGTAGAAAATTGGATAGGTGTACTTTCCTCCTTAAACTTGGTAATATTATCTTCAAAGACGCTGGGTTTTGCTAATATCCTAGGCGCCGGCTGTGGCCTATTCTCTGATAATGTTCTTGGTTTAGAAGCAGTAGGGAATTCTAATGCAGTTTTCCTAGGTTTGGGGCTAGGTGGGACAGTCTGCGTTGGTGAGTCTGGGAGCTCACTGGGCGAGACGATCCCACTTGTAAGGCGGCTATAAATAAAAAGAATATTATCATTATTGTTGACATTTTATGCAACCGTGTTAGAGAGAATTGCTCTGCCCTATATCATAATAAGCCGTTTAAAACTATCAAATTGTAGCTTATAAAATAAAAAAGGCCATAGAGAGTATTTTAAAAAAAGTAACAAGGCAGGTTGAAATATTACATGTTATAGTTTATTTTAAAGTTTCTAGTAGAGAAATAAAGAGCTTCCCTTGATTAACTACTGCTTGGAAGCTATCTTTAAAAAATGGTAGACTCATCTTTAAAAGCCACTTTACATTAATGCAATATTGCAGGTGCCATGCAAATTTTCATTGCGCGCATGCGTACATTCAGCTATTTCGATCAGCTGATGGCAATATTTTTCATTGCATTGAATTAGCGCGTGTTCTAATTTGATTGCATTGCAGATGCAATATAGTTACTTCATTTGGGAATATTTGGGTTGCCAACCACGCATTAAAGGAACTGAAGCAACAAAAATACTATAACCTACTTTGTAATTCTTTTGGGAAATACAACTGATTTTCTCCCTTTCTGTATATAGTGATTCAGTGATGGTAACGTAAATAAATAAACAATAAACATATTCATAAAAGTATTTCTTCTCGTCTGGTTGGTAGTCCCAAAGATTTCACAAAATATTGCAGTAGTGTAAAGTGCTTTGAAGATGCAAAAATTATCACGCAAAGTATTGCATGCCATCCATTTCATTGCATTGCATAAATGTAAAGCCGCTTTAACAGAATATCTTTATCAGTTGAATAATAAATAAACGGGGAAACAAGAATTACAAGCTGACAAAAAACAATACTGGTGTTGTTTTGAGTCAGAGATAAAAGATTGAAAGAACATCCAGTATGCTAAAAACTGTATATTTATATACAAATAAATAATAGAATTGGAAGAATTTTAAATTCAATATCTCTTCTGAGGCATATTCGCAATTGTTGCAATTTTATCCACTTAGAAATATTGAGATATTTCTTTGATGGAGTGGAACATTTTTAGTTATGATATTGAAACACAATAACCTTGAATCAAAATTTGCCCTGGGGTCAGTTGGGCAGTCCAGGCAATTAGTAATCCATGTGCAACACTTCGACACTTTGCCATACCACTTTTCGCGACAAGCCGCCACTTTTATGCACAAGAAATAACGATATAAAATTAATTAATTAACACTGACATTAAGTAATAACATTAACATTAAACGTTTTAGTCAAACTTTTTGCAAATGGTCAGAATCAGGTAAAAACGTGAGTCACATACAAAATTTGAAGTTGTTAAACTAAAATTACAAAAATTCATTATTTAGAACTGTCTAAAAGCATCTGAACATAAATACAACGTATTAGGAAGTGATGACTATTAGGAGAGACAAAAAAATTGCTTCAGCAAAAAGTTGAGTTGATAAATAAAGAATGAGAAGTAAATTGGAAAAAAACTTGTAAACAAAATATGTGAAAAACAAGGAATCTTTTATTGGAACATGTTATTTTTACTATTTAGCAGATAACTTAATAATATTTAATATAAAGAAAGGAGAAAATTATCAATTCTTTATATACAGGGTGAGTCGTTAATATGTGCACGGTCAATATCTCTGCAACCGCAGAATTTTTAAATCTAACACCTTTTTAATATATTTATACTTGACTCTTAATTCTCTATCAAGGCATATAACATTTTCGGACTTATACTATGCAGTTGTCATGCTAATTCATTTTTCCGATAAAAAAGTATATCTGTAGAGGCCAAGACTAAAATCTGTAAAGGTATTATATAAATTTGACACTCACTTTGAATGTTAGACAAGACCATGCACTAGTTTCCAATTCTCTCAAAGCCGAACCTAATTCTACAGAGTATTCTCCACGATGATTCAAATTTTTACATTTTTAAACTGTCATAAGCTGGCTGTATCGACGTAAGTCGCAATGTCAAAAAAACTCATTTTTTTTTAAATGGAACACCCTGTATGTTTTTACTTAAAATGCTGGAGCAATTAATTAGTCATACGCTGGTATCCACACTGACTACTCTTTATCGACTTGAATTTTTCAAAAATCGCCGAAAAAAATAGTCACTATACGAGGTATCAGCGTGTAGGTAATTGATTGTTCAAACATTTTAAGTAAAAACATAAAGGGTGTTCCATTCTTTCTCTTATAACAGATCAGGTAAAGTACATAATGATTCAGAACAAAGTAGGGTAGGTTTTCTGCAGAAAATCATTCTAAATTGAGTGGTGCAAATCTTCTGAGTGAATTAATACTCATAATCGCGAACATAATACTATGCTTTTTCTACACCTATTAAACAAAATAATTACACAGCATAATAAATAATCCAACAGTCCATCTTGATAATGACCTTGAAAATGAAAATTGACATTGCTTTTGTCAGTTTGGTGTAGAAGTCAGGGTTGGATTTGCAATAATTATAAGTTCTTTATTTTCCGTATACAGGGTTGTATTATAGAATTTTAAAGTATTGGAAAATTAATAAATATGTATAATTTGTTTCAGTTTATAAAAAAAAATTAAAAATTACATTACAGATGGCGCCATATAATAAGTTTATTTTTATTAATATTGCTAAAATTTCTATTAATATTTTTAAAAGTATAATACAGTCTTACTCTTATATATAACCTAATTACAAACGTTTTTGAAAATTTTGGACAGGTGTGTTCATAAGATAACATATTTCAAATATCAAAGTACTTATTGCAAATATCTGATTCCAGAATGAAACTTTCAAAGTGACGTTGAAAGAGATTTCAATATTTGCAATTAAATTGGCAAAATCGTCATTGGGATTGCATAAATTTCCAAAAGTATCGTTTTGAGCATTTTCAAAAGCTTTAAGAAAAATAAAAAGGGAAGAGTCGTCTAACTCTTCTCGTGCTTTTGAGTACTGAATATAAACATCACAGCTATGAATCTCCAAACCTTTTTTTAATAAGTATCCACATATATATCTAATGAAATTATTTTGTAGTACATCACTTGTTTGATAATCTGTATTGATTTGTACATGTGCCTGTGACACTTCTGTTACAGCAGATTCAGATGGATTTTCAAATGAAGGTATTTTAGTTAATTTTAGTAATATTGAGTCAATATCTGCTTCACAATTTTCAGTTCCGGAGTGAAACAAATTAAAAAACAACAATTTCTTAAAAGATCTTTGAAATTGAATTGGAGTGGTAATGATGCAATTACCGCTTTGTTGTCTTATATTACCAAAAAAATGTTCCAAGCAATCTTGCTTTAATCTTCTAGTAAAAGGAAATTTAAATTTTGCCAAATTTTCTAATTTACTCCAGAGAATAGTATTTATTATGTCTTTAACACTATAAAAACAAAAAATGAATTATCCCGAATTATTGTTTAAATAGTAACTTTAAACCCCAACTAACACACTATATTGTACGTACAATAAATTTAACAATACTTATTTGACACAACGCCAAAATTCTCACTATTCACAGACTCTAAGGCACAGCTATGAATTTAACCTCAAGGTAGCATCGAATAAACTTATTATTATTATTATTATTAAATGACTTGTATCTGTGTTATTTTATATTTTCTACATTTTCTATGTTATTATTGTAAGATTTTTATTATAATGTATTACCCTACTAATTTTTTGTATTGACGTGGCTGTGACAATTTTCTTGTACAAAAAGCTGAATAAAGTATTATTATTATTATTATTATAAATACGTGTAGAAAAAAGCTTTAATTGGTTATAAACATTTGAACTAACCTTAAATCTGAGACCACCGAACTTCTATCGTCGTGAATGGAGTGTTGTTCGATGCTGTCCAACGAAGCTAGTGAGCTGGATCTTGAAAACATAAGAGGCGTTTCCTCGGCATAATTCACCACCTGTTCAAATTTCACTGCTTTGGTTTCAGAGGGCGTTTTTGGGGGAGTTTTCTCCACCTGTTTTTCTTCCTGTTCACTTCCTACCTCCAACGGCAAACTGTCATTTCCCTTAGATTCGTTCTTCGTCACCTCATTCGCCGGGATGGAATTCAATGAACCAAAACTGCTAACTCTGGAAAAATAACCCGGTGTACCCTCCTCGCAATAGTTTACGGGTTTCTCAGGTGACATTAACCCTGAGCTAAGCTCCGACTTGGGTATCTTGTCGGCCAGTTTTGGTCGACTTTCTATCTCAGATATATCTTCAGTGGAACAGTGATCCTTCTCGTCGACATTCTTGCTCACTTCTTTGTTGGTTTTCGGCGGGCTCTCCTTCAACTTATCGTTATCTATAACGGGTTTCTCGTCCATTCGTAAATCGGACATAGAGGTAGCCGTGGAAAAATTAAAAGGTGTCTCATAAGGAGTGTCCTCAGTACAATAAGTCTTGACGGTGTCCTGCACGTACTCCTGAGGTTCGCTCTTTGTTATCTTATTGCAAATGTCCGAATCGGAATCATCTTCGGCATATCTGAGGGAATAATCTGTGGGCTGGTCCAAGTCGGTCTCGGCATAAATACTGAAGTTCTCCTTTTCTGTCTTCGATTTATTGTATGAGAAATTGTCCCGGTCCTTATTGGAAGACACATTATTGGCATCATTATTTGGCAATTTGGTTTCGGAGTACTTCTGGCTATAATCTATAGGTTGGTCGGACACAATTTCGTCTTCATAGGCACAATCAGAAAACTTATTTCGTACCGGGATATAAGTACAGGGATTGGTACGTTTGATAGGAGGCGTCATGTAAGGTAAACTAGAACTACCAAAACTTTGAGGTATTCTAGACTTGGGCCTTCCCTCGCTGATGTAGCTTGTCGAGGGTTCGTTTAGATTTAAACTGGCAAAGGCGTTACTTATATGGTCCTCATCTAGACTAGGATTACTCCTGCTAGTGGAATCATATTTAAGGTAATCCGGGCTCGCCGATCTCGTTTTTTGTTTACGACGTGAATCTTGCATAAAATCTATAATTGTGCTGTCCTTATCGACTTTTTTCACGGGAGAATCTTTCTCAATGTTCTCGTAAGTCTCACTCAGATTCTGATCCAAGTCTTGCATCAAAGCTTTTTGTTTCCTAACGCCTAACGTTGGAAGGGCGGGTAAGTCTAACGAGAGCGCTGTAGAATCCATTTGCGGTAGCAGCGTTTGCTGCGGTCGGGAAGTGAGCAAGTTCTTCAGAGCTGCGCTGGATCCCATCGCGATCATTTTGTGTTTGGAGTGGTTCAAGCTTCGTAACATCGCAGGTGCACCCATCTGCCATAACGCTTCCTGGTCGACAGCACACTTGGCGGAAAGATTCCAGAGCGTGCCGCAAGCGTTACTAACGATAGTCAAACTGGGCGACTTTAGCTGGTCTAAGAGAATTTGCAAACAATTGTGAACGCGTAGTATTTCACGATAGTCTTCTCTCACTGCGATCTGACTGGAGATGTTCCTGAGAATGCCGCCAGAGTTTTCTATAATTGCCAATGATTTTGAAGGTGTTTTATATGTTAACATGTCCACTAGAAACCCTAAGGCGCCTTCAACCGCACATATTTCCGACTTGTTCTCGGTACAGTGCGCCGAGAGATTCCATAAGGCTGACAATATTGACTTCAGAGTATTTTCCTTGTTATCTAGCATTCCAGATTTCATCAAACCGGAAACAGATCCTACCTCCCTGAGGATTTCCTTCGAGGTGGAATCCGCTCTCCAGGATAAATTCCTCAGAACACTGGCGGTGACCTGTCGGAAAGTTTTTAAAGTTAGAGCCGGAGATACTAATAAAAACGGGCTGAAATACCTGCCGTAGTTCATCACTAGGGCTTTGTAGTTGCACCACTAACGCCCTCATAAATTCCCTAAACGAGCATAACAAAGCTTTGTTGCCACTGTCACCAAATGTGAGGTTGGTAAGTGCCATACAAGCGTACCTACGCATCAAAATGCAGTGGGACTCATCTGATATGCTACCGTGCAATGTATGTTCCGCCTAGAAAAGTGCAAATAGGATTGTTGGGAAGAAATGTCAAATTAATTTAATATTTTCTATACCAATTACTATATACCAATTGCTATATTATACAAGTGTATAAAAATAATTTTAAGTGTACCTAAAGTGAAGAAACAATGTCCATTTTACCGTTATTTATGATATTTGTCTTACCTCTACTAATGAGGCGATGGTGTGGATTCCACCAAGCTGGCATATGGCTTGCCTGTGTCCCTCGTCAAATGACAGTTTCATTAGATGTGCCACTGTTTGTACAGGGTGCTTATCACCATCAACTAGGAAAAAAACATATTTAAAACATTATACAACCCCATTTTTAAAGAGAGACACTAAACTATTTCCAATTTTCAAAAAAATACGAAAAATTTGTTTTGAAGCAGATTTTCAATGGAAAAATTGAAGTTTTCGAATTTCGAAAAAATAGCCCTAGATTCAACTTTTCTCTTTTAGTTTAATAATAATTAAGAAGCTAATATGAAACTTTCCGTATGGTCCACGGACAAAATTATTAAAAATCTGAATTTTTTTCACAGACGTTTTTTGAGGCAACTCAAACCCAAATCCACAAAAATCCCAACATCGCCACCCAAGATATTGAAGGTCAAAGGCAAAGAGGGGATAGAAATAAGCAAGTATTTACAAGGAAACAATTTGAAAAGTTTTTTATTTAAAGTTCCTGACCGTCAGCTTTAGGTATTAAGGTAAATTTAGATATAGCATTAAAAATATACAAGTTTTTTAAACTAATGTTGTTTTTAGATTGTTTTGGTTATTGGTGGTATCTCTCCCATGCTGATGGGAAGAGATGGTAAAAATGACGATAGATGACATAGAAGACTTAGGATCTGCCCTTCATATAACAATTCCTGATACTTAAACGAAAAAACGCGATCATTTATTATTATCGGAGAAAATTATTTATCAATATATAAAAAATATGCTTCATTAAGCCCAAAAGGTATAAAAGAAAAGAGGTTGCATTTAAAATTTGTAAATGGTCGGTGTTGTTGCATGGTAATGGGAATTCATAAGATAAATAGTGTCCCCAAAGAAGTTGCTCCCTTTTTAAAGCTATCTGATACGACAAAATACACAGGTCATAGTTTAAGCAGAACTTCAGCTACCTTGCTTGTAGATGCAGAGGACGATATTACGTGTTTGAAACGTCACGGCGGATGGAAATTAATCAGTGCAGTTGAGGGTACATCGAGGAATCTATGAACAAAAAGCAAGGCACTGCCAGAAAAGATTCTTCAACCTAATGCTACTGGAACGATTCCCAATAATATTCAAATAAATTCTAAACCAAGTACACACTTTATAATTGTTCGTTCAATGTAATGTTCAAATAGTTAAATTACGGTGTATTTTCATTTAATAATTAAAGCATATAAGTTTTGTATTATTTAATATATCGTTATTTACAAGCAATCAGTCGTACTTTTTCTGCCAGTCACAGCGTCAGAAGAAGTACTATTACCTCCCCTGCTAATGACAACGCACAGCCGTCTAAAATGTCAAACTTTAATGTCATGAGACAAGTTAAGTTTTCTGAAGTTTAAAGAAAAACATTTTTTTTTTTTTGCATAATTTGTCATAGACAATCATGTTTAAGGGAATGAAATGTTCAGTACCTTCATAGTGCACTAAAGTTTAACAATTTATTTTTCAAATACCACACAGATGTGGAATTCTTCAAAATCATGGCCAAATCCTACATTATGAAGTTTGGCTTTCCCGGAACAAATTCAAGTAATAAATGCCCAAACTACCTGGCTTTTTCAAAGTCATCCTCAATGGTCCTTTTTAATTAAATAGTTTACTGAATTAATATGGAACCAGCAGCTGGAGGTATATTGTATATGTCAATCATAAAACAATAACCATTTTAAGTTCTAATAAGTGTTTAAACCATTTATTTAAAACTCTATACCTACTTAGGGTAATTAACAATTATGTTCCAATTTTGTCTTAGCATTTTGTTTAAATCAGATCAACTATTTTGTAAATTCTCCCGTTGATTCTGCTCTATCTACTACAATTTAAAATTCTTGTTAATATCTGCGCGTTCCTCACAATTTTCAAAATTTCATTTTTTTAAGTTTTCTTGACACTTTCGTATAAATGCTTATTTTTACTTCCACATCCACGTAGTGGATTGGAAGTAAGTATAGTAATCGCAAAAAAAAATTCAAAAATTTTTATTCGTGAAATAGGTTTAGAATGTCATGAAACGTCGAGATTTTAAATTTGAGCGAAAAAAAATTTTCTGTCTGTCTGTCGGTCTGTCTGTCTGTAACTTTTTTTTGTCCGCACGCTTTCTCCGGAACGGTTTAAGATATTGACCTGAAATTTTGTACACGTATATATTATAACGAGATCTGGAACTGGATTGTTTTTTGAAGAAATCCGGTGAAGGGTTGGGGGTTAAATAGGGGTAAATAGGGGGAAATAAGTAAAGCAAGCTTGTAAGAGTACAGAAACTTGAAATTCGGTGTATGTACTAGAAGTTAAGGCCTCAGATTTTTTTATAATATTTTTCAACCCCCCACCACCCCTACCCCATTAAAGGGGTTGATAAAATAAAGTTGAGATATTTATTTGAAATTTCGTACACGTATGTATTATAACGATGTCTAGAATTAGATTATATTTTGGGATGATTCCGTTGAAGGGTTGGGGGTTAATTAATAATTAAATAGAGGAATATAAGTAAAACAAGTTGGTAAGAGTACAGAAACTTGAAATTCGGTGTATGTACTAGAAGCCAAAGCGTCAGATTTTTTAATAATATTTTTCAACCCCCACCACCCCTACTCCAATTTGAAAAGGGTTGATAAAATAAAATTGAGATATTCATTTGAAATTTTCTACACGTATGTATTATAACGACATCTGGAACTAGATTATATTTTGAGATAATTCCGTTGAAGGGTTGGGGGTTAAATAGGGGTAAATAGGGGAAAATAAATAAAGCAAGCTGGTAAGACTACAGAAACTTGAAATTCGGTGTATGTACTAGAAGCCAAGGTCTCAGATTATTTATAATATTTTTCAACCCCCACCACCCCTACTTCATTATTAAAAGGGTTGATAAAATAAAATCGAGATATTCATTTGAAATTTGGTACACGTATGAATTGTAACGACATCTGGAACTAGATTATACTTTGCGATGATTCCGTTGAAGGGTTGGGGGTTATTTAGGGGTCAATAGGGGGAAATAAGTAAAGCAAGCTGGTATGAGTACAGAAACTTGAAATTCGGTGTATGTACAAGAAGTTAAGGCCTCAGATTTTTTTATAATATTTTTCAACCCCCCCACCACGCCTACCCCATTAATGGGGTTGACAAAATAAAGTTGAGATATTCATTTGAAATTTCGTACACGTATATATTATAACGACGTCTGGAATTAGTTTATATTTTGAGATGATTCCGTTGAAGGGTTGGGGGTTAATTTGGGGTAAATAGAGGAATATAAGTAAAACGTTGGTAAGACTACAGAAACTTGAAATTCGGTGTATGTACTAGAAGCCACAGCGTCAGATTTTCTTATAATATTTTTCAACCCAACCACCCCTACTCCAATATGAAAAGGGTTGATAAAATAAAATTGAGATATTCATTTGAAATTTGGTACACGTATGTATTATAACGACGTCTGAAACTAGATCATAATTTGAGATGATGCCGTTGAAGGGTTGGGGGTTAAATAGGGGCAAATAGGGGAAAATAAGTAAAGCAAGCTGGCAAGACTACAGAAATTTGGGATTCGGTGTATATACTAGAAACCAAGGCCTCAGATTTCTTTCCAATATTTTTCAAACTCTACCACCTCCGCTTCATTATTAATGGGATTGATAACATCAAATTGAGATATTCACTTCAAAGTTAGTACACATATGTATTGTAGTGACATCTGATTGAGATGACTCCATTGAGGTGGTAGGTTGTAAATAGTGGAAAATAAGTACGGTAAACTAGAAACTTAATTTTTAACGTATATGGTAGAAACCAACTCCTCAAACTTTTCTATGACATCTACCCCAAATATTATTAAAATTCTATGACCAATAATTTCCACATACTAGAATATATAGTCAAGATGTTTCCTTTAAAGTGACTTGGACGAATAATCTGGATGTGGAAGTAGTGATTCCTTAGGCAGCGGTTTTTTATATTTTATTAAAAGAAGGATTCTCCCCTTCTCGCTCTACTAACAGAAAATTTTTCTCTCGATCCTGACAAATGAATAACAATAAAACATCTATGTAAAGTTTTATTCATCTCCAATTGATTTTCTACTGGAAAAATATTTTTACTGTACCTACTATTTTCTTTATCGAAAAATAAATCAGTGTCATTCACTTGAACTCGCCGAAATATGTTGAATGTTAAAATAAAACTGTATGTAAACCCTATTCATTTCCACTGCAATTTCGCTCACCTTCAGAACTAGAACTACTTTCTGGTTGTTCATACTCAGTATTGTTTCTCAAAGCTTCCGTATATGCTCTGCATTGTTCTAACAGTTTCAATATCCTACTTTCACGTTTTCGTAATTTTTCGTCTGGTTGAGAACTAACTAAATTGTGTAAAGCTTGTGATGCTTTCCGTCTCGTATCCCCATCCCTGTCAGATTGAACTAATTGAACTAATAATGGGATACAACCTGAAAAAAAAATACATCACCATAAATATTTCTACTTCTACAAGGATACGTTTTGAGGCCCATTCGGAAAGTAACATTTATCCAAAACTGACCTGACTGTCGCATGGCAAGACAACTTTCGGGGCAAGTACTTAGTGCTAATAGTGTTTCACCCATGTCCACGTGTTCCTGTCCACCCAACATAGCAAGGAGGCTGTGAACCACATCCATCTTAGCTTCTAATTGTTGAGATGACCATTTGCTTGCTCTTTCTGGACTCCCGAGGACTCTATCCAATGGAACTCCTCCAGAGCTTGAAGCAAAACTCATCACACTTGTAACTTCCTAAAATGAACAATCTTTATTTTGTATATTCTAAAAAGGCTGGTACTAAAAGTTTTCATGGATGGCGGCACTGAAACGTTTAACACTAACCATTTGGTTGCTCATGTTATTTCGTACTGGCTGGTTTGAGTCGGCTCCTAGACGGGCAGGTTCTGAGTTCCACATTGTTTTTTCTACTGGCCATGTTCCGTGGTAGAGGGACAACATACCACGATTTCTATGTGTCACAGGTTCACTGCTGACTGACATTTTTGTACTGCTTCTGGCCCCTCCGTATTCGTCCTCGCTGCAAGTTGTATCACCTTCCACACTGCTAGCAACGCCATTTTCGTACTAAAAAAGTGGAACTTGTTAAAAGTCCTGTAGACCGAGAAATCATAATAAAATATATACACTGGCAGGTTCCTTGTGAAACATCTCGATAATAATTGTTTTAAGAAAAAATATTCTTCAATGTTTCAAGCATATTTATAGATCACTCTAGATATATTTTGGCTTGTTAGACCTTTAGCAAGAGTATCCACATGATGAATATGCTAAAAGTTATATACAAATTGTCTTACACTTATACCTAACTTTTATGACTTAATCTCTAGGCCACGAGGCTAATCTGATTATATAATTTATTGAAAAATCCTTAATACTTTATATATTATAAGCACGTTTAAGAAATACAATTGGTCATTAATGTCATTAGTGGTACTAGGATTGTTTCTAAGATGTTTCTTAATTTATAATTGATCGATTGAACAATTAGTGGTATAGTATTTCTATTGTCAATTTGAAAATTTAGTGTAAAGCATTGCTACCAGGTTAAATCATTACAAAGCCTGTTTGTGAAGGAATAACACCAGAAACCGCGTACTTGAATATTGTAAATGATACTTGTATATGAATATATAGTAGTCCATTGTGTACCTGGGTCACCATTACAAGTCCCTTGTTATAACTTATAAGCTCTTGGTTCATTCTTAATAATGTTGGTAGCATAGCCGTAGGTTAAACAATATTTACTTATTTTTATTGAATCATTTAGAGTTGTTCATTAAACTAACATTATTTATTATAAATAAAGAAGGTATTATAAATAAATAATTTACATTATGCTTATCAATTAATATAAAGTAGAAACAATATTTACAATAATTAACAGGTGATTTTAAAAATTGAACATTTAGAAATTTTGAAAAGAGCCTTTATTGTTGTTCAACTGTTGAATAATTAGAAATTAAAATATCCTTTGAAAACAATGTTTGTTGTAATTCAACTGAACAATTAGAAATTAAAAAATCCCTTATAAATAATCCTTGCACTACGCCCCGAACGCACATTTGACATCGAAATTTTGCAACTAGATAACTAAGATAACGCAATACTACCCCTCAATTTCCATCGCATCAGGACAATGTTTTTTTTTTAAATTAATTGACTTTTATATTATTGTTCGTTTTAATTTAACGTAAATTAATGTGTTTAGCTTTTGTTTATAAAGTGGTTAATTTTTTAAATTTTCTTAATTCGTATTGGCGGCGCGTATTATTTTAAATACTTTTGCGTAGATTTCTACTATTCTACTTTTGTTTAGCTACTTGATTTAGTAACTTGCTTTAGCTATTATAATATGCGTGTAGATTCGCCTTTGGTGTTCAATACCAACATTCATAAAACGAAACACTTATAGAATTACCTCAATGTCTGTCCATCACAGGCATTCTTCTCAGACTGTGGAAAGTGGTAAACTCAAATCCAAAAAGCAGCATTTGCGGCTTCCTTTATTCTTTTTTTACTATTGTGTTCATTTGCAAGCGCGAGGCAGCTCTCTTTGCGATGTAATTCTTAGGGGATGCCGCTTTGAATGTTATATTTTGCACACAACTTTATATACGAAGTATAAAATTAAAAATCGTCAATTCCATTTTTTTGGAAGTTGCAAGGTCTAGAGATAGTATAAAAAATTACGCACACTAAAAAAAAAACACTATTTATTATACTTTTTATCAACTTTACGGGAAAAAAATATCGAACATTTCTTGTTGGAAATAAGTCAAAAAATATATTTTTCAAATGTTTGATTGAAAGATTGTAATATTTACTTGTGTTATAAACAAAATTGTTTTAAACAATATCAAACGAGGTAACCATCTGGTAACATGGATTCTCATAATCGACTGATTCCGGCAAAAAAAATGCATTCGAAATATATTCGAAACGCACACATGCCCACACCACCTGGTCTATATCTGACACAAATATTTGCTTTTATAAATTAGTCCCATCGAATTAGGAAAAGTTAAATACATTTTCCCACAGCTATGAGACCTGTAAAAGTGAAGCATGTGGGTTGTCTAAACATGATATTCAACCACCCCCCTCCCTCCCAAGTTCTAAAAAAGGGTGGTTTTTGAGAAATATATTCATAATTATAGCGTATTTTAGCACTTTCTAGCTATTTTGAGGAAATACTATGGATTTTGGTGAAAAATATCAGTATAGCAAAGTTGTACACCATAAAATTTCCTACAAATTCTGTCTCTACGTTTTTGTCAGAATTCCATACAATTTCACCGCTAGAGGGCGCGAAAGAGATATATACATATATAGACTTTTGCGCCTTTTTTATATTTTCAGCCAAAATTATGCATTTTGGTGAACAATATCAGGAGAGCAAAGTTGTACAGCATAAAATTTCCTACAGATTTTGTCTAAGTTTTTAAAGTTTTTTCGAATTTCGTATAGTTTCGCCGTTAAGGACGAAACTAAGCAAAATTCTAGCAAAAACGTGGAGATAAAATTTGTAGGAAATTCTATGCTTTACAGCTTTGCTCTCCTGACATTTTTCACCAAAACTTGGCTGAAAATCTAAAAAAGGCGCAAGTCTCCTTATATAATTCTTTCGCGCCCTCTAGCGGCGAAACTGTGCGGACAAATTTGTAGGAAATTTTATGCTCTACAACTTTGCTCGCCTCACATTTTTCACCAAAATACATAGTTTTTCCTCAAAATAGAGGAAAAGGCGAAAAAGAGCTAAAATTCATATACAGGGTGTCCCGAATTGCACCAAGTATTACAACTTTTCAAAATAAGAAAAAAGTGCCTATAAACATGGGTCGGGAAGTGATCAGTTTCCGAAATACAGGGTGTTTAACAGAGTGTCTACTAAATCTTAATCTTAAAACTCCCTGACTTTTCCAGGTTTTCCAGACATTATTTTATCTAAATTCCAGGTTTTTAACTTCTTACATTCGGACAAATATGAAAATATGTATTCACCTCAAAAAAATATAAACAAATTCTATGAAACGATTAGAAAAAATGTTTGCATTTTATTACTAAAACATTTATTTTCTAGAACCCAATTACGAGCTGAATTATTTCTACAAAATTATCATTGTGTTTTAGTCTTTAAAGAAGTCTCCCTTTTTTAATCAGAATTAACAACAACAAAATATATAGAAATAGTGAAATAGTACAAATAAAAAATCTAACTATAGTACAGGCAATGAAGGCAAAATATTGTAAAAACCTCGCAAAAATTAATAAAAGGATCATCTCTGGGGTTTTAGTAGGTACTAACCTGTAGAATGGAATGATGCATTCTTTGCACTTTCCGGAAAAATTCAAAAAATTTGGAAACACTTTTTGATTTTCAGTTTTTTTGCTCTAGCGGCTAAAATAATGAAAATAGAGAAACAGGTTTTAAACAAAAGTTGTAGCTCGTCTCTTTCTCTACAAAAAAAGGTCTTTACACATTTTTATCTTACTTAAGCCGTTTAGGGGATAAATCCAGTTTTCCACTTATAGTTTTGAGCCGCTCAGAAATGCGCGTAAAGTGAGAATTCTCCGGGAGTTTCGTAGGACCAGACAGATCGATCGGTAATTCTTACTATTCAGAGCCGCTAAAAAAATGATGTGGATCTGCTTTAATGTGGAACTAATCACATACAATTCATACAAATTTTTATCATAGAGAAAAAGTATAAGAAGATGGCTTAGCAAACTTTATAGTTAATTTATTCATATCTTTGAATTTTATGCATCCTCCCTATTTCTCCCGTAACAATGGGTGCTTCTTCACTGCATGAATTTGATTCCAAGCACTTTAGTTTAAAAGTACTGCACGCATTTAAAAAACTCTAAAGTCATTCGAATCAATATATCTTATTGTACTTATAATCCAGAAATTAAGACTGTGCTATTATTAATTAATTAAGATATAGCGAATTAAACTCCAAAATTTAGAGATGACTGATCAATGAGAAATATACCATCTACTTAGATCGCAAGGCATATTTTTCTAACAAAAGTAATTGCAATAAAATGTAATTGAATTAGTATATCATTATATAATATATTAGCAAAATAAATTATCATTCTAACGACTCCCGGCAAATATATGAATAAATCTGTGGTTCAGCTGTACAAAGTTTACTAAGCCATCTTCTAACACTTTTTCTCTATGATAAAATTTTTTAAGAATTTTGTGATTAGTTCCACATTAAAGCTGAGACTTTTCGCTACATTTTATGTTATTTTAATTTTTTTGGGGCTCTGAATAGTAAGAATTATCAATCGATAAGCCTGGTCGTACGAAACTCCCGGACAATTCTCATTTTTCGCACATTTCGAAGCGGTTCAAAACCATAAGTGGAAAATTCTGTTTATCTTCTAAACCGCTAAGTAAGATAAAAATTTGTAAAGACCATTTTTAGAAAAAGAGACGAGCTACCACTTTTGTTGAAAACTTTTTTTCTATTTATTTTGGCCGCTAAAAAAAAAAAACGAAAATCAAAAAGTTTTTCCAAATTTTTTTGAATTTTCACGGAACTTGGAAGTGCAAAGAATGCATCATTTCATTCTCCAAGTTATTACCTACTTAAATCCCGGAGATGATCCTCTTATTAATTTTTGTTATGCTAAATGGCTAATTTGTCTGTACTACTATACCAGCAATAAATAATAACTGGAGAAGTGCGCTTGCGCATTCATATAGCTATATAAAATTTGTAGCAAGAAGTGTTCATAATCTTAATCTTCGAAACATTTCTAACAGATGATTCAATAGTTTCTATTAATAATTATCTGAATGTACAAATTCCAGGTTATACTGCTTATTTTAACAAATTCCCTGATATTTCCAGGTTTTCCCTGACTAAAATAAATTCCCTGACAATTCCAGGTTTTCCAGGTTTTCCAGATTAGTAGACACCCTGTTTAAGTAATTCTCCTGAAAATGTTTTTTTGAGAATATTTTCGAAACGTTTAAAGATAAAGATAATTTACACAGGAATTTAACTTTTTATGCCTTAAAAAAAATGACAACTATGTACGAAAATCATTCAGGAGCAGGTGAAACTGGGGGGACCTAGGTATAATTTAGCCCCAACTTTACTGTGACACTTTTAAATTAATTTATGAGCAGAACTTAAAAATTTGAATTTATCTTTAGACCTTTCGAAAATATTCGTAAAAAAACATTTTCAGGAGAATTACTTGAACACCCTGTAACTCGGAAACTAATCACTTCCCGACCCATGTTTATAGGAACTTTTTTTCTTATTTTGAAAAGTTGTATTACTTAGTGAAGTTTGGCCTATGCAATTCGGGACACCCTGTATATGTATATATTTTTCAAAAACCACCCTTTTTAGAACTGCGGGGGGTGAAAATCATGTTTAGACAACCCAAATGCTTCACTTTTTACAGGTCTCATAGCTGTGGGAAATTTTCCATAAAACAGCGATTTATTGACTAATTTGAAGGCACTAAATCAAAGAAAAAAATTGTATCGTTTTTTCAACTGTTGATCAATAATTTTGTCGGACAAAATTATTCTAGTAAGAAGTCATAGACTGCCGTGACGTTATACTTTCGTTTGTGTACAGATGAATAATTCCATTAGAATTTTCGATCTTTGAGTTTTATATATATTTGCAATTAAAAAAAAATTAAAACGTACATTTGGTGATCCAGCACTGTTGTGTTGTCGACCCAAGAGAAGAGATTCCATCGTATAATCTAGTGGTTCACATGTGCTGTCATTCTGAAACAAACATAAAAAAAGATTAATAAAACGGATTAATCTAAACATTCAATTAAAAAACGATCTCACATCATGAATTATGTTTCATATGCTTGTATATACATGTATAAACTTACATGACCTACATTTTTTTAACTTTTGCGTGATTTTTTTTCATCCATAACATGTAAGTAAGTATATAAAAACCTTGCTGTAGGGAAATTGTGGAATAATTCATTATTAAAACCTAACAGTAAATGTTTGTTATCGTAAAATGTATAATAATATAAATATTGCGGTGTTATGATGAATCATATCATGAGCAAGAATGCCGTGAGTACTTATAAAGTACACAATTAAACTAAAATAAGTACTAAACTACTCTAACGCTAGATAATGTAACAGAGCAGGAATTATTTTATTGATACGTATATAAAATCAAGGTGCTGCAGCAAATAGTAAATATGACATTAAAAAAGTGCACCTAGTTTTGCAGAAACGGACTCATTGGGAAACGGAAAAGAATGCGAAAAAAGTACTTTTTTTTTTCATGTTCGGGTCCGAAAATTATCAAAACATGGTAAAAAATGCAGAATACTATTTTTACCTTCCTTTTTTTGCTAAGAAAATGAGTCCTGTCCCATCTCTATAATAAATACTTGATATGAATACGGAATTATTGGTGTTTGAAGTTAAAAAATTGTAAAAATCGGCCAAGAATGCTTCGCTTTTACAAACTTTTATTAAACTTCACATGTTTGTCAGTGTATCTGTTTAGTTCAATTTTTAAGAGTCAATTTTGAACCATCTCCAGTCGTACTGACTTGAAAGTTTGCATTTCCATTTGCAGTCCAATAGATAAAGACAAATCATTTCTTGTGCCTTGAAAAGTGGGGAAAAAATATGAACGGACATTGTTATGCGTGCATTGTTGTGTAAAGTCATTTTCAGTGACAGAAAAATTTTTATTTTTGAATTTTTTTAATTTTGTTTGCGAAATTTTGTCCGGCTTATTTATTAAACTTCATCAATACAAAATAAAAATATTAATTCAATCGTCGTCTTCTGAACTGCTCTCATAAGTATCATCACTCTCTGAATCCGTAGACTCCTCGATATCATCGTCATTTTCATCGAAATCTAGAATCAAACAGAAACGAAACCTTTCAGTAAGTCTGAGGCCACCAATTTTTTTAAAGAAGGGCATAAAGTACTCTCTTGAAAAAGATCACGTGATCATGTCACATCACAATCACATCACAATCACATCGCAGATCACGTGAGAAAATTTGTCACGTGAGAAAAACAACACGCGGGTGTGAGATGGTAGATGATAGCATAGACGCTGTGTTGCTATAGACAACCAAGCCACACAGTATCCCGCTGTATGCGCGCGCCGTGTACCGCGAGCACGGACCATACAGCATATATAGTGCTGACTCCGTAGCATTCCCTGGAGCATTGCAGCACGGAAAAGGTCCGTTCGACTCTACTTACCGTTTTTGGATGTCCTATAAATTATTTAAAATAAATTTTGAACCGGGCGCTGTAACTTTGTCAGACCATTTTTCTATACATGTTTTTTTTAAACAATGGAAATATTTCAATATCAAAAACTTCCGTTCTCTATGGATTCATGTTTTTTTGTACATTTTTAATAAGATTACATGAAGAACGGAACAGGCGGAGTAACAAAATTACCGTTGACTTTTTTACCTACTGAAATTACTCTAACGGGCTACGGCAACGTTGTACGACTTTTTCGATTAGGAAAGACTTTCTTAGTTTTAAAAAAAACTAGCGATTCATAGTTTACTCGATTCGGGCGCTATGACAGAAAAATTTGGTAACGGGCTGCCGTACTATATATATTAGTATATAAAAATATACAATATAATATAGTTACCTCTTGATTTTTTGCGATTTCAACTATTCACAGGCCCGTAACAAATAACTGACTTTAATATAAATTATAAATGCATTATCTTTTAGTTCAAGGTAGTACTTCAATGCAGAAAAAGTTAAGAATAAGAATATTCACATTTACAAATTTACCAGCATGTTGAATTTAGCCAAATTTTGGCCAATTTCTATTGTTTCTTAAAAATTAAAAAAAGACCCAAACATCTCGAAAATTTAGGTCAATTTTTTTTTGAGTTTATATATCATATATAACTATAATTTCTAATCATTTAATAGTTGCATAAAAACATATCAAAAAATTGTATATGCAGCCTTTTTTTGATTTCCTTTGGCCACGCTGGTAAATTTGTAATGTGAATATTTTTATTCCTAACTTTTTCTCCATTGTACTACCTTGAACTAAAAGAAAATGCATTTATAACTTATATTAAAGTCAGTTATTTTTTATGGGCCTGTGAATAGTTAGATGCACAAAAAATCAAGAGGTAACTATATTATATTGTTATTTTTATATACTAATATATATCAATAGCCATCAAAAATGGAAATACAAGAGAATATTTTATATCCCCTTTAAAACTCATTTTGATTTTTCTTCCTAGTTTATTTGGTTTTCGAGTAATTCAATTTTTTCTATAGGCCGCACACAAAAAATTTCAAAAAACACAAATTTTGCAATTTGTGTCAATATCGATTTCCTCGAAAACCATGACATATACAAGAGGACTTTTTTTTAGGCAATTAGTCAAGCTTTCTTTTTCATGATGAGAAATTTTTTATATCTTCAACGGTTAACGAGTTATCAGTAAAATAAGGCTTTTTTCACCGAAGGGGTGTTTTTTTGGGGGGGTTGCGCGGCACCCCCAGAACTGATTTTTGTGGTTTTGTGATGTTTAATCCTCCCAGTAACAGTTACTGAAAGAAAATCTCAGATAACATTTTTTTGCGAGCTTCTGGTGTAATTTTTACTTTATCGACTATACTATATGATTCACGTGCCAATACATTTCGACATTTTCTTTATAGAAAAATCTAAGTTGGCGGATATTACATTGTCATTTAAACATTTGATTCAGCTAAAAATTTGCATCTGGGGATTTTTGATGTCCTGCTCTATTTTTGTAGAAATTAACAGAGACACACCTGTTTGAATTTTGATATAGTTACCCGACTCCCTCCTACCGAAATTATTTTAGGATGTAACGGTTTACAGCAGGTATGTAAACCCTACCCACGACAGAGTCGAACTTAATACTGTCAGTGTAAAGTCGGCACCAAAATATAAAAAGCATTTGCGGTTTCTTATCTACAAAGAATAAAACGGATGCCGACATAGGCAAAGGGAGCCGAAATGCTCCTTATATTTTGAACACAAGTGTATCATGGAATATCGAATTCATCAATGTTGCAAATATACAGGGTAATTTACATAGGCTGTGCATCAGAAGTTTTTAATTTGCAGTTGGATTAGAAACTTGAAATTTGGTACTCAGACATAATCGACCATTCTCGTTCTACCTAAAATATTTTCAGTAAAACAGAGTAAAATTTTTTAACTTATCACTGTACCAAATTTCTACTATTAGTGTGCACAAAAATTTTAAGTACGACTCTGTGGGATATCACTTATGCTAACGAGACAGAGATTCAGGCAGTATTTATAACTCTTTTTATGTACATTAAATATGTGTAATCAATTATACTAACCGGGACGTATGCAAATTGTATAATACATTATGAGTTATATAGTGAAGTACTGCTAAGAAAATTTCTCGTATCACTTTCTTTGCCTGCCATGTTCTAAGGAACAGGATGTTAATAATAATATCTCCAGCTGTTACAAGGGTGTCAGATGATTATACTCCGACTCCTGTACCATTACATCTGTTAAAAAAAAACTGCAGTTGAATCAGTCATAACGCAGTGATATAAGTTTCACATAATCTGATATAATTTTAAATGTATATGACATTTTTCAAGGTTTTAAAGGAGAACGCACGGCGAGTAAAAGTTAGAAGACAACACTTAATATGTCTGCCTGTTAGTGAACGATAATGGGCCACAACTCATTTGTCTCGGTTTACTTAAGTAGGCGCCATGGAGTCCAAAAATGGCCAATGAAATAATGAATAAGAGAGAATTCCATGACGCACTGTCAAGATATTTGTCTGAAAATAACATTTTTCTTCCTTTTTTACAATTTTATGGAATGGTATATTATAGCAGTCCGTGAACAAGTAAACAGTTGGAAAAATGATTCACTATATAATAATCCGAATAATCAAGTAAGTGTTCAAGAAGCCATTGTTGCGTGGCGGCCAGGAATAAAACAACAATAATAGCTGTCAAAAAACAAAGCGTTTATAATCTTTACAATCCATTCGCTGGAACGAAAGAGAGGCAAGGAAATAACGATTACAATAATATAAAAATTTCAATAGGGTAAAATTATCTTTAGTTTTAAAGCCCAAAAATAATTTACTATGATTTATAATTAGGCAATAGAATATTGAACCATACGAATCAACGACTTTTATACTTATAGACTTTTTATACTTATAATTTAGACAAGAACAGATAAATTATAAGCATTTATAAAAAGGATGTTATCGTACTTCAACATTGATTGTTTAAACTGTTTACAACAATGTTAAATTGCTAACACTCGACAAATTAGATCGAGTTCAGGAAAAGACATTCGAGCTAAATAAATACTCAAATATACATTTTTTGAATTACAGTAGGTATGCTGTTAATCAACGAATTGGTGATAATTTCTCCGAAATTGCATACAATTTTTAGTTAAATAAATACTCAAATATACATTTTTTGAATTACAGTAGGTATGCTGTTAATCAACAAATTGGTGATAATTTCTCCGAAATTGCATACAATTTTAGTTAGGTATTTTCTGAGTAGCTGATACTGAATCTGATGTCAAAAGTTAAAAATCAAACTGTCGAATCAATGGGATTACAATAAATACCAAAAAATGGTCACTAAAGTATTTCAAATAAGATTGCACTGTTGGTCTCTTAATTCTAAAATATAAAATCGTTAAGGTCGGTGTCAAAATGAACAAATAACAAAATCGAATGTATTTTTCAACGGTTTTCTTAAGCTCGAAATGTGCATATGTATGTTCAAATCTAGAAATCGAATTTTTGACCACTTTCCGATATCCAATCATGCTGAAATTTTGCTCTTACTTCAGTTTTGAAGACAATACAATATAGTATATTCAATATTATTGTAGATCCAATATGGCGGCCAACACAAAATGGCGGATTACCTTTTTCTTGACAACCCCCTCGACATGGGTATCAACTAACAGGGAATATAAAGTAGAATAAGCGGTGTGACGTCATTCTAAATCCAATATGGCGGATCACCTATTTTTTACAACCCCCTCGGTATGGGTATCAAATAAAAGAGTATATAAAGTGACATTATTCTAAATCCAATATGGCGGCCGGCACAAAACGGCGGACTACCTATTTCTTTACAATCCCTTTGACATGGATATCAAATGAAAGAGTTTGACAAGAGTAAACGAAGTGGCGGCGTTTGAATACAAAACATGAGGCAGACGGAAACTAAAAAGTAAAAAACAAATAAATAATTTTTTTTCGTTTAATTCTTGTAAAAACACTGTTTAAAAAAACATATCTATTTATTTATTAACCGATGGCCATATGAATTTTAGGTAATAAGATTCGTAGCGAAAACTTCGTCCTTTAAAAAATTATTTAAACATTTCCTCTCGGTCTTTAGTCGGTTTCCAGGATTCTATTACGTACAATTTTGATATCTAAATTAAGTACGTTACTTTTTGAAAGGTCATATTTTCCATCCATTTGTCTCGCACAGAAATGAAAAGGTCAGCTACCTACATGTTAAGTAATTCTTTAGGTTTTATTTTTGGGGTCATGTCGAGTCACCAATTTGAAACACTGTACACACAGTGTCCCAGCTCTATTTAGACAAGGATTATCTGAAAAACGGTGAGACATAGAAAGAAATGTTAAATGGAAAAGTCATTCTGTTCAAAAAGATGCATTTAATTATTTTTTTCAAATGTACAAAGAGTATCAAGAACGCGGTAGGTTATGCAATTTCACTTTTTCAAACGGAACACCCTGTATATTTTTATATTTTTGGATACACCTTTTATTTTCGACCAAATTTTATTAACCATGTCCTATATCTCCATTAACCATTGTTGAGATATTAGCGGTTAAAATTTTGGGATAACATTTTTTTATTAACGTAATCATAAGGGGGGGGGGGGGTTGAAAGTGTGTCGAATTCGGTGACAGACGCGTGTTTCGTGGCTCCTACGGGATCTCGAGATAAATCCGGATAAAACGGCAACAAGACGTCGAAATTGTATTGGATTAAAGCGTCAACGATTCTGCATTGATTGGATAAATTAGCGCGGGTCTGGCTATTTCATATAGTTGATATTTGATCGAACTATGTTGGTTGAATAAAGCAACACAAAATATTGTACATAAACAACCCGACAAAGTGTACTGCTTGACCGTGGAATCTATACCTGGATCCGTCCCTCCTTGAAGTGGGTGATATAAAATAAGCAACAGCCAGCCAGATGTGTGAATGAAACAGATAAGTTTTAGTTTATGTGGCATTAGCATTGGTTTATTTATTTATGTTTTTATTAAATTTTAAACAAGAAATGGAGATCAAAATTGAAAAGGTGTTAAACATAATACATAGGTAATGAAATGGAAAAACTGCCTGAAATTGAAACCGATTATTTCAAGGAAACGCCATACAGGGTGAGCAAACTATCCCTTCGGACATCTTTTCTCATAACGCGAACAAAAAAATTGTTACCGCGAGATAGGGCCCAGCAACTCGACTGCAAATGGATATTTACGATTTACCTGTGGAGCGATTAATAAATAAAAACAAAAGAAAATAAAAAATAAAAGCTGCCAGATTCACAAATAGAAGAAACAAAAAACTTAGTAGAAGAAAAATGAGGAGATGACGATAGATGGAAACTTAAAAGAAGCATGGAAACCGAAAAGAAGCATCTCGCAAACACCTGCACACTCCAGCCGATGATGACAAATGGAAACTTAATAGAAGCGTGGAAACTTAAAAGAAGCATCTCACAAACACCTACACTTCCCATCCTATATGCCCACCCCGTGCGTCATGCGGCTCTCGCTGCTGACAACAAGCACGTCCAATGTCCAACCCGGCGTATGCAGCCCGTCCGGTGGTATATAAAACATCCGAGATTTGGTTCCGGCACGCGGTTGGGCCGTCCGTTGAGCGTGTTCGACGGACGACCAAGCTGCGTGTTGGAACGAACCTCCATGGATGCCCGGAATCGGCAGCAATGCCCACCTCACGCTAGCAAATCAATCAATCAATCAGCGTAATGATACGGAATATTACAATTCACAAAACAGTAACTATTATGATTATTATAAAAGATGCTCAAATTGTCGCCCATGTTCTATTTGACACAACTCATATCTCCTTAAAAGTTCTCGTGTACAAGAAACCCTTATAACTTCTGGGTTTTTTTGGCGGCAATAATTTCTGCTTTTGAAATGTAATCAAGGCCAGATTTTATTAGTTTAAGAAAATACAACATGGCGGCATCAATATTGTTGCGTTTATTCACCTTTTAGGAAACACCCTGTATGAATCCGTGGGTTCTAAATAATTTCAACAAGAGATAAACACCACTAACACTTTATTTAACAATTTACTGACTACACAATACTTGAAAATACACTTTGTTTACTTAACATTTAACCTCACTTTTCACTTTTCAACTTGTTCACTTTTATAAACTGGCTTCTTAATAAAACTTCCCCTTTCGCGCTGGTAATCGCGCCTTATATACTCCGAATTTGACTCTCTAGATCCATCTAGAAGCAATCAGGAATCTTCTCTTACCACATTCCAGAAAAGTCCATTTCTTTCTGCTAGCTTTCAGTCACAATTAGTAGGGATAGGCGTATCATCTCCAGTTCCAAGGGGGTGTAATTCATAACAATATTATATCGTTGAAATATCATAAACCGTTAATGATAGGTATAGAACATAGTTAATAAAATTTGTTCGGAAATAAAAGGAGAATTCAAAAATATAAAATATATACAGGGTGTTCCATTTGCAAAAGTAACGTTGCGTAACCGGCAGCCTTTTTAAGGCGCTTTGTACATTTGAAAATAAAATGATTAGATGCATCTTAATTTTTCCATTTAACATGTATTTCTAAATAGAGCTGGGACACCCCTGTAGATAGTAAATAATTTAATTAAATATGACCACTTAGTATTCTAATCAGTGTAGTGAGATCAACTGTATGACTCACTAATGTTTAAATAAAACTGTACGATTATAATTATAAAGTATGTATTTAATATAAATTAAACGTAATATACATACAGACAAAAATCCTGGATCAAGGGCATCTATGAATTCTCTTTTATTATCCTGTTATAGTTGACTACATTTATTTAAAGCGCATAAAAAACTTCAAAGCTTTGCCGCTTACGTCTAGATGGGAGAGCGAGGTATGCTTTATTTTTGTAGAAAATATTAAATCATAAATATAATACATAGAATGTACTGCCGGAATGTTCCGGCATGATTAAAATAAGAAATAAACGGAGACACACATGTTTCAATTATAATTTCAAATTATTTTGATATAGTTACCCGACTCCCCCCTACCGAAAAGATTTCTGGAATATCGATTTCGTCAATGCTCCACAAATATACAGGGTGTCCCAGAATTGAGTTCCCGGGCGGGAACCTGTGATTCCTGAGTTCATATTGGGTATAACCCAACTTACTTAGTCCAAAGATGCATCCTTGTGGAAGTACATCCTCTTAAAGTGAGACAGAAAAAACATTTTTTCTAATAAGTTCCGTTATATTGAAAATAATATTTTCAACTTTTGGTGGGATATATTTCTATAAGTAGGTACTCTATGTAAACTTGACAACAACCAAACATCTTTCGTTTTTCAATTTTTTCCACAATAATTAATATTTGATTGGCTATATTTTTTTTAATCGCCCTGTAAAGTTACGGAATACTTGAATATGTTTGCAGAGCATTGAAAGGGGCTATAAAAATGTACTGTTGAAATTTTTTGTAATAATCAAAATACAAGGAATTATCGTTCTTCCTCCATTTGCATTTAACATTTATTTACGATAATTCTAGAATAAAATGGTGTAATAACAGAAAATTACAGTTTATTCTAAAAATACACTAATAACAAATGCTCCACATGACGTCCACTTGTTTCAGTAGATACACAAATTAATACTTTCAAAATTTTGTGTATAATATCAACGAAAAATCAATTGCTCCATAGGTCATAGGTGCTTGTGAAACCAGGAAACCTAACACGTTTGAGAAATAAAAGATATTCAGTTATTATCAAGCTTACATAGAGTACTTACAATATACTACCAAAACTTCCAAAAAATCTGAAAAAATTCATGGACATGCTTTTGAGGTCGCTGAATCCGAGTCCTGTGTTTGTTTTTATTTTGCATGCATCCTCGAGGTTATTCATGGTCATCTCAAGGTCACTTGAGGGGGTTTTGAGACAAAAATGCTAGGGTACCATCCGAGAAATCTGAAAAAATTTCATACGTTCGTTTTCGAGGACCCTGAATCTGAGGTCAGTCGACCTCATTTCAAGGCCATTTGAAGGTCAAACGGTAAAAAAAACCTTCAAAAAAATCTGAAAAAAATTATGGACATGCTTTTGAGGTTGCTGAATCCGAGTCCGGCGTTTCTTTTTACTTTGCATGCATCCTTGATGTCATTAAAGGTCATTTGAAGGGGTTTTGAGACAAAAATGCTAAAAATGAATTATTATTTGTTTGCTTATAATTGCATTGAAACATATTCTTTATAGGATTTTGCAAACAGGAGAAAAAACAACCATCTATAATTAAAAGAAAAAACTATGTGTAAAAACATTAATGAAATCTTTGCATTCTTTCGATAACCTGAATTCTGGTTATGCTAGCAAATTAAAATCCTAAAATAGATTTTTCCAATTTCTTATTCTAACACTAGCATCCACACAGTAAATAAATAAATTCATTTTAGGCCTTTGTTCTCATTTTTAACTGAATCTTCATGATCGTAGGGGGTTATGTAGATACTAGTTTAATCTTCATGGCCGCAGGGGACGGTGTGGATGCTAGTGTTAGAATGAGAATTGTCAAATAAGAAATTAGACAAATTCATTTTAATTTGCTAGCATAACCAGAATTCAGAGTATCGAAAGAATGCAAAGATTTCATTAATATTTTTACACATAGTTTTTCTTTTAATTATAGATAGTTATTTTTTCTGCTGTTTGCAAAATTCTATAAAGAATATGTTTCAATACAAAAAATGCTAAGTACCATCCGCAAAATTTGAAAAAATTCATACGTTCGTTTTCGAGGACCCTGAATCTGAATCTGAGGTCAGCCGACCTCATTTCAAGGTCATTTTCAAGGATATCTGAAGGTCAAACGGTCGAAAAACCTTTAAAAAAATCTGAAAAAATTCAAGGGACATGCTTTTGGGTTCGCTGCATCCGAATTCGGTGTTTGTTTTTACTTTGCATGTATCCTCGAAGTCATTCAAGGTCATTTGAGGGGGTTTTGAGACAAAAATGCTAAGCACCATCCGAAAAATCTGAAAAAATTCATACGTTCGTTTTCTAGGACCCTGAATCTGAATCTGAGGTCAGTCGTATGAATTTTTTCAGATTTTTCGAATGGTACAGCATTCTTGTCTCAAAACCCCCTCAAATGATCTTGAGATGACCTTGAATGACCTCGAGGATGCATGCAAAGTTAATAATAATCACCGGATTCGAATTCAGTGACCACCAAAACAATTTTCTGATTTTTTGGAAGGTTTTTTGACCGTTTGACCTTCAAACGACCTTGAACTTGACATGATGGAGCCTAACCGACCCGCCCATCGTAATCAGCGACTCCAAAAACCCTAGGATACCATCTCCGACGCTCGTGCACAAGCCTAGATAAAATGTTGACCTCATTTTACATTAAGCGGTTACTCAATTTCATTTATGTTGTTTATGTTTGAAAAGACATTCTTTGTTATTTGAGAACTTTTATATTAATGTTTATTTATGTTCGTTTAAAAATAAAATATTGTTATGCATTACGCCCCTTATGATACGCCCATGACTAATAGTGACCGTCCTAGAAACTTGTAGAAAGAGATAGAGTTTTCTCGATTGAGTTCTGGATGATTCTGGAGGCAGTTTCAGAGTATATAAGGCGTGATTCCCGACGGAAGAGGGAGTAGTTGAAAAGTGATAAGTGAGAGGTTAGAAATCTGAGGTGACAGAAATACAAAGTAGTAAATATTGTTGATGGTTATATTTGTAAAAGTGTAGTTTCTTTAAGGAAAATATGGTGCAGTTATCAGTAAATTATTAAATAAAGTAAATCCACGGATTGATACAGGGTGTTTTCCAGGGGTGAAAGTATGCAACAATATTTTCGTTTTCATATCTTGTTTTTTTATTTTTTTAGAGTATCACTATTGTCTATAGCAGCCCCATGATGTATGTCGCCCCAGGGCACCATGTATTGTTGTTATTTTCATTTAATCTTGATAGATACTCTTTGAAGTACCTGAACGATTCAAGCAAGAAAGTTCGGAAATAAAAACAATTTTTTTTATTCACAATAATTTCACCGCGGAGAGCAACACAAAAACTCTGAAAGAAATGACTATTGGATAATTGCATATTTGATTTTATAATAAAGTAAATTGCCACTAATACCGCATGTTTAAGGGCATTGCTAGTTTATCTTTATCCTTCTCTGCCTCGATTTGTCGAGTTACATGCAATGTTTTGACTCTCAGCGCCATCAGAAGCTACCGCACAGATCTTGTAGCATGTAAAAAATCCTGTGAGAGTAAATCAGCATACATACGCATAATATTCCTCCCCAGAGGCTTGTAACTGTAACGATCCACTGAATTAAAGTTCACATGCACATACGACAAAAACCGAGAAATTTACCAGACCGAATATCATAATTTTCCCGAGGATTTATTTATTTCTTCGAATCGTTTCGTTTTAGCATTGAGCTAGCTTCCTGAAGTATTTGTCGCCTCTCCAGCAGACAGACGTTTTGTACTCTTTGGTAGTAATAGCTTTTTTATTGGCAACGCTAACGTATTATAGCTACCAGTTAAATATAAACAACTCATATGCTATAACATCGCATTGGGTTCCTAATATAATTATTTACATAGAAAACGATTCAGAATACAATAACAAGTGGCTAAAAATCTATTTTAAAATATGTTTCAATAGACACTACAAAATCAGAGGTAAACAGGGGGAATGAGTAAAGCAAGCCAGTAAGAGTCCAGAAATTTGGGATTTGGTGTATACTAGAAGCCAAGATCTCGAATTTTAAAAATCGTTTTGTTCTTATCTTATAAGAATAAGAATAAATTTATTGTTAATTTTAGGTACAATATAAGTACAATTTGAACATTAGTTATTATAGTGGGAATATACAAAAAAATATATAAAAGAGATAAGTTAAAAGAACATACTGATATAAAATATACCAAAATAAAAAGTACATAGTTTTGTTTTTTTTTATGTTGCAAAGAAAATTGCCTAAGCCCTAGATGTGCTTATTTGTGAAATTTCTTAGGACTCTTCTAATTGCAAGAGACGTTCACATACATATACAGGGTGTAATCAGTTTCATGTCATTAAAAAAAACTGGCAATGGGGACCGACTAGACAAACAAAAAACCTTTATGACTTTTCCCTCTAGGGGCACTTTGAAAAAAAAACTGATCTAGGTCAATATTTTTAATATTATGGTAGACAACCACTCCTTTTCTTGGTCAATGGACTTGTACACTTCCCAATTATACAACTTTTAAATTGTCATAAAAAAGTGCTCGCAGGCACACGCGTTGTCAAAGGATCATCGACCGCCTTTGATGGACCGCCTCAACTGAACTGAGGCAAGTATAAAGAGGTAAATAATTCGTTCTCTCTTCGTGCACAATTGCAAGCAAATAATGACCATAGAGGTTTAAACAGAGCATTTCTTTACATGTGTGTTTTTTAATTTGGAACAAAATATTGGATTGTTTATAATTTAGAAAATTTAAATGTGGTTTATTAACATTTGTAACATAAATTAGTGTCCTGGGTTAAAAGCTTACTACCTACCTAAATGATTCAAAATCTCTGCATTTGCATCAATACACAGTTCGGTACGTCGAATTAAGGACATAGGCACTTCGTTCAACACTAAGCACTAAACTATCAACTAACGTTGTCAATAAAGAAAAATAAAATAAAAACTTGGTACAAAAGCCAAAAAGGAATACAAAAAGAATGAACAACTAAGTTGTGTCTGTACGTAATCAAGAATTTGACAACTTGAACGGTAAGTCAATAAAATAGATCTTAGTTATAAATACACAATGACGCGAAATTCAAAAATAACAAAACGGACGAACGGCGGGTTGGACGTGTGTACATAACGAAATACCCACAGTAACTAAAATATTGCACAAGGGAGAGTCAGAGTATAAGGCAGACACGCGCGACGATCTAAACCTACCTTATAGACCACAAGACCATGCTAAATTTTTAGGGGGTCATATGACACCGCTTGAAAAGGTATAATTTTTGTAGTCCTACAAAAATAAATCACTTTGAGCCCTATGCCGTACATTTTCGGTGGGACATGGGAAAGCCACGGAAAAGTGAAAATCGTAACCCGCGGAGGTGCATTTTTTTCAAATGACACTGTACTGCTTACATTTATTTGGACTGTATTTATACTCTTAAAAAGAAAATGCCTTACAAAAATAATGGGACAAGTACAGGAAAAATTTTCGTTTTCCGAAAAGTGACCTCTATGTGTTAAGGTGATATGACACCGTACGGCTTTTATGAAATTCGATTTTTATATTAACAAGGATGAATTTTTTTGCTATGCCGTACAAATCAGTTGGAACGTGGGGTGACAAACGCGACATCGACCCCCGTCCTAGACCTCTATCAAGGGTGGTGATTTGACACCACGCAAATCTTGATTATTTTAATACTATTTTGTCACCCCATGTTCCAACATTTATGATGCCCCATTCCGTTCCCTCTTTCAATCAGTAAACACGCGTTTACTAAGAAGTCCTGTACGGACAGTATGTAAGTACACATTGTCTCACCACCGGCGCTGGTTCTTGTCGCCGTTTTTACATTAACACAGATAAGCTAATGCACGTGCTCTTTACTGCTGAATGTGAAAATCTAATATACCGTCATCCCTAGTCATAACCGTTTCTTCACTGTAGCTATCCCAGCCCTACTGCAACAGGCTGCGTTAGGAGGCTACTGTGGGACCTTTGCCCCACGTAAAAATTGCAAAGGTGGCGCTCGAGATAAGCGAAATCACGCTCAGTGTCAAAGTGACGCTTCCTCTTGTTTATGCACTAGACGACTGGAAGAAAGCACGTAACAATTTGGGGTAGGGGGTGAAAACATGAAGATAGGTAAAATAGCAAAATCGGTCTATTTTTTTACGTCACATTTTTATTTTTACACCGATTTCAATTTTCAACCGAGCAACTGAGTGAAATTTTCTTAATTTTGATACTTCTAAAATTGTCGATAGCAAAGTTTATTATTATTATAAAACTTAAAACCACAAGAAAAGTTTATTCAGATTTTTATAACATCAATATTACGCCATAATATTCTGTTGGATATATTCCTGTTCTCTGAATCTATTTTAAAATTTATAATTCCCAGTGCTTTCAATTTACAGAACAAGGTGTGAATAACACACAAATATAGAGGCAAATTCGATAAATAATTCATTTTGGAAGCTACTGTGTATCCTACAACTTCAACTATTGTTATTGAGGATTGCCCACGCTGGAAAACAATGAACATATTTTTTTAATATGCAATAATAACAGACCTTTGTGTGTATGATATTGTCGTACATAAATGGCGAACGAACTTCAATAACAGAAACCAGTAGAAGGTCGAGTTACGTGAACATAAGTAGAAATCGATAGAAAAACAGTACAATTCATAGACGAAGAACCAACGTAAATCCAGCATGTTATTTGCTTTTATAGTTTGCACTTCGACGATATAAAACCTAGCAATCTCAACCTACAGTTATTAATAACAATAATAACGAGCTTTGCTACTGACTAATGCATTTCTTAGTACCTTTCACCTAAATACCCATGCTAAGCCAATCAAGTGTTGAATTTGAAATTCGCATAAACTTTGAAAGAACAATAACTAAATATATAGTTACGTGTTGAATGTAAAACTAGCATGAGTAAAATTTGTATTTTATTGCCAAAAATGTCCTAATTCTTTTAATATTGAAATTATTGAGAGACGACTCGTGATCGATTTAGTATAAAAGATTTTTATCTTAGTATCTTTACGCCTCTGAGAAATGGGCCTTCAGGGAGACCATGTATGCTTTCGAAAGACGCTTGCTGCAAATTGTCTGGCCAGCGCCTTACATCGGTACCTCAAATCTTCAAAAAAATATGTCCCCTACAGCGACTCTCCAGCGTCGTATCCCTTCAAACTCATTCATATTTTGGCCACACTAACTGGAGAGAGAACAATACGAGAAAGTTGACAGTTCAGGAAAAACTAGATGCAAGAGATGAAGAAGTAATTTTTCAGAACGTACGGCGTGTGTGTGTATAAGGTGGCCATTCCCCAGAAAGAGACATCCGATAGGAAAATATTTATTACTTTTGGCCATAACTTTTTTTTCTTAGTACGTTTATTTAAAAAAACTATAAGAGTACCTAAATAGAACCATAACAAGACTATTACTATGACTTTTCACTCAATAATTTTAGTGGATTGCAAAATAGCTAATTTAAATTTAAAAATTATGTTAATCTTCCTATTCCGTAGTTTTAAATCTAGCTATTTTGCAAACCACTGAAATTATTAAGTGAACATTCATAGTAATAGTCTTGTTATGGTTCTACTTAGGTACTCTTATAGTTTTTTAAATACACGTACTAAGAAAAAAAAGTTATAGGCAAAAATAATAAATATTTTCCTATCGGATGTCTCTTTCTAGGGAATGGCCACCTTAAAAGATAAACAATCGACTATCGTTTGCAACAAAATGCTAAGACGAAATTGAATTTTTCTTAAATTGCCCTACTGCATAGAGTTTTAAATAAATCGTAACCCTCATTAGAACTAAAAATTACATAATATAAGTAAAATACACTGCATACGTCCATTAATTCGTTAAACTATTAAAATTTAATTTATTCAAGGAAAGTTCAACTTTTATAATTTAAGTTTTGGCTTCGAATTTCTCCTCTATGCGTTGGTCTGGCATTCTCTATGCTATAGAAAACTATTTCTGATAATAGCACTATGGAATGTTCGGAAATAACTGCATTATTGTCTGATGATTTGACGGCAATAATTAATTTACGCTTTATCTTGCTCAAAGAACTGAACTTTAATCTAAAATCGAATGGCCTAGAAAAGTAGCACATCTGCATCGCCATATCTGATATTTCTAAAAATAAACTTCAGTATGAATATAATGACGTAAAATTTTGTAATTTTTACTAAAATCTGTGAATTTCTAAAGAATCTCCGGATAACTGAAAAATATATCGTTGATTGAACACAACGTTTATTCTATCAGCTAAATACTGTAGCATGTTTTGGTATACTTTTCAGCTCGCCTGTAAGTAGAAAATTCGTAAAAAATGTCCGTGTATGGTACTCAAATTTTCTTGAACAGTTGGATCCATAAATGTCGGTTGGGCCGGTGAAACACAAACAGCGTCATTAGTACGATTTTCCTCAAATTCACCCACTATAACATTCACTACCTTCTAACTGCAGGCATTGATGGTTTCGTGCATATTAACTCGAATGTATTTCCCACTGAGTTCGGAAAAAAAAATGTCTAATATTGTCACAGGGCATTGTCCCTACGAACACCCTAGACGACCCAACAAGATACTTTTTAAGTGGTTCAAGGGCAATCAATAATAGCACAGTCATTGTCAAAATGAGGCACATATGTTCACAAAGCAATATAGCTGTGTTGTGACCTAAAGTAATTGTACACAGTGGAAAGTTTTTAAATGGGCAAAATCAACTCAACCCAAGAAAGAAAAGGAAAGGAAATAAAATAAAACAGCAATCACAACACGCTGCAGAAAGAGCAGATAAGCTATAAATTAATTTATTTTATCTGATTTAATTGATATTCTATTTTCTATCTTTCTATCTAATCTTTACCATCTTAATTTTCATCAGGTCGATTTATTGATTCAAAACATAACATTCTATTATTAATTTGGAAGGTGGAAATTGAAACCGATCGTCTCAAAGAAACGACATACAGGGTGAGCATACTATCCCTTCGGACCTCTTTTTCTCATAACGCGCAAAAAAATATTGTTACCGCAAGATAGGGCCCTTTCCAGCATCTCCACTGTTAATGGATATTTACCTGTAGAACGGATAATAAATAAAAAAACAAAAAAAAATGTAAATAATTGTATAGGTCCAATTATTTCATTACCGCAAATTCCTGATTGATTGATTGATTGATTTGCCAGCGTAAGGTGGGCATTGCTGCCAATTCCGGTGCAGGGAGATTTGTTCCACCACGCAGCCCGATCGCCCACCGATCATCCCACCGTGTGCCAGAACAAACCCCCAGTGCTTTTATATACCGCCGGACCAGCTGCATACGCTGGATTGGACATTGGACATGCTTGTTGTCAGCAGCGAGAGCCGCATGACGCATGGGGTAGGAGTATAGGATGGAGCGTGTAGGTGTTTGTGAGATCTTTCTTCTTGTTTTCCTTCTGTCTTCATCGGATGGAAAGTGTAGGCGTTTGTGAGATGCTTCTTTTAGGTTTTCGTGCTTCTTTTTACTTTCAGGTTTTTGTGATATGCTTCTTCTTAGTTTCTGTCTGTGATCATCTTCTCTCCTATTCTACTTCTGAGTTTTCTGTTTCTTCTGTTTCTGAGTCTGGCAGTGTGTATATCCTTGATATTTCTTTATTGTATTCCATTTTTTGTTGTGCCAACTTTTCCCAGTGTGTATAATCCTTTCCTAGCTTATTCATAATCCTCTCGATTGTTGTAATCCATGTGTAGCATGGCCTCCCTATTTTCAGTTTGTTGCTGTTCATTCGCAGCGCTTCAGTAGGTGTGTCGTGTCCCGTCTTTGGACATGTCCCCAGTATTTCATTGCGTATGATTCTATTCTTTTGATTATTGTTCTTCCCTCTAGTAATGTTGACGTTTTCTGTCGTTTTTGTGGTTTTCCTGTTTTTGCTAGCAGTTGGATAATGTCCCTTTCAACTCTTCTCAGGCTTCTTCGGCTGGCCTTTATCGTTGCTGCGTTTTTGACTCCATATATCATCGTAGGCATTATGATGGTCGTGTATACCTTTTTGGTTAGGCACCATGGTGGTTTGTTGTCCTCAATGAAGGGTAGTAGAGCTCTTGTGACTCTGTAGGCTGTTTTGACTTGGTCCAGGACCGTGGTGAATAGTCGGGGGGATAGGAGATATCCTTGTTTGACTCCTATATTCTTCATTTTTGATTCCGTCGTCTGTCCAAACCATTGTATTGCAGTGTTTTCTGTATATTGTTTTCCTGTGGCCTTTATTTTCTTTAGTTTTTCGTAATTTCTTTTCGTGCCTTTTCTTGTTGGGCTCATTTGTTCCTTTTCAACGTTTTCCTCGCCGCTATTTTGATTTTTAAACCCATTGTTGACCAATTTAGTTCCTTTCCTGTTAACTGTTTTTCTAGCTCCTCCTGGTATTTCTTTTTTATTCCTTTGTTCTGTAGCAGTGAGATGTTCCATGTGTCATTTGCTGTTTTGTTGTGTCTTTTTTTTCTTTTTTTCTTCTTGTTTCTTTATTACTAGTGTTCCATATAATATTTTGTGATCTGTTTTGACGTTTGTTGCTTGTTTTGCCTTAATATTTTTGACCCTGTCCCTTATTTTTCTATCCACTAGGATATGGTCTATTTGAGAGTTGATGTTTCCTTTACTCCAGGTATTAAGGCAGGTTAGGTTCTTGCTCCATGTGTTTCTAACTGTTAGATCTAACAGATGTGCCAAGTTTTTTAGCAAGCTTCCATTATCGTTTGTCCATGTGTGAAGTAAGGTTTTTCCTATGATATTCTTGTCTTCATTTGTTTGGTCGTCCTTTCTTATATGCGCGTTGAAGTCTCCTAGTATTATTGTGTTCATTTTTCTATTCCTATTTCTTCTAGTCTCTTGGGTAATCTGTCTGAATACTCGTCCTGCCCGTTTGTCGGAGGGCACATGTACTCCTAGTATGCATATGTTTTCCTTTCCAATTTGTAAGTCTGCCATGGTTATGTTTTCGTTTACTTTTCTTGTCTTTATCTGGATAGGGGTGTTCCGTCTTATTGCCCATGCGACTGCTCTGCTGGTGTTTTCTTTGTCCCTCCACTTAGATGCCATTTGTAGTTTTGAGTAACTGCAGTTCCGTCTATCGTGTGTGTCTCTTGTATGCATGCAACGTGTATGTGTTCCATCATAAGAACCTCATCGATTTTTTCTCTTTTCTCTCTCGTTATGCATCCTCTGACATTCCATGTCGCCAGAATGATGTCACCGTGTTGTAATTCTTGACTGTTGGCTTCCTCTGTTCTTTGTGATATTTGGTACATGTAAAACACGACTGATCGGAGAAACACAGAACGTTTAAAAAATCCTCATTTGCCGCGTGTTTTCTTAAAATCCACCTACAAGTTCTAGTGCTTGGATACGTTGACAGTGACAGGGATGTAAGTTCATATCTCTCAATGTCCTCCATACCACAAAATGGGATACTCCCCCACGGTTCGCGATATCACGGGTGCTTAAAGTTGGATCCTCTTCTACAAGTTCCAAAATTTGAACCTCTGCGTCAATTACCCTTTCTTCGCGTTGTGGACCTCGTTCTCCTCCATGTCCATCGAGACGACCTGTTTCTCGAAGACGCTGGTCAATACTAACAAATGTACGAGCACAAGGATGACGTCGATTGGGGAACCTTAAACGATAAAGCTCTTCCGCACTAGCTGCATTTCCACCACTTTCTCCATACACCAAGTGCATATCCGCGACCTCTGGATAAGTGTAATCTCCGATAATGTCCAAAATCCGAGTTTTAAAACACTACACTAAACTGTGATTAACGTCATCAATAAAGAAAACAAAAAGGAAAATTTGGCCCAAAATCCAAAAAGTAACACAAAAAGTCAATAAAATAAATCTTAACATAAGTGGCGCAAAATTCAAAAGGAACAGAAGCAACAGACAAAACCAAGGAACGGGTAGGTCGCGTCGTGTGTACATTGTTTACCAAGTAAGGACACAAACTGAAATTATTACTTGAGAATATTACAAGGGAAAGTATAGCGCGCGTAATAAGATAATTTGGCCGCGAAGAAGCAAAAAACATGGCGCTTTCCTCTGTCGGTGGCTTTTAACTGTTCTGTCGGCATGCTTTTCGATGACCCCCGTCGCGGCCTAATTATCTCTTAGGCGCACCATACTTATTTGCACGAATGTCAGAGTATCACGTGCGACAAGACGCGATTATTAATTATTTTAGAAATTTTTGTTTATTTTTTTTCTCCAAAACTATGAGCTTTTGACCTCATGTTATATAAGGTTTCTTTGTTTGTCTTGTCGTTCCTTACTACCAGTTTTTTAATGACATGAAACTAAGTACACCCTGTATATCGAGGAAATACTGGCCACCTAACAATGTCGCACATGAAAACGAAAACGACTTTGAAACTGCAATGTTTTTAGAACTGCTTGTTAATAGTGCTTGTTACATGGATAACACTTTTATCGGGAAAAACCTAAGCTTAGGAAGTGGCGTCTTAACACATTACTAATTTGCTGAATAAATGAACGTTTTACCGTTTCGGCAAAAATAAATGAGGCACAATATTACGTCCACCGCTCACATACTGGGTTATGTTAAAATATTACGCATATGTTATGGAACGGCATGACGCAATGGCACTATATTTAGTGGACTCCGACTTATGAAAGCTATTGATGTACTTTATTTTTGCACCATTAAATAAACTGACAGTTTTGACATAATTTACTATAATGACCATAAGCTAAAAAATTAAATAATTTACAATCTATAATTCATATTTATTATCACGTTTAATAGTACTACTGCCGCAATCCTTAAGACAGAACAGATGAGAACGTATTTTCCAGATTATTTACAACATAAAAATCCTATTTAATAGTTGTTAACTGTTTAGGGGCAAATAAATTATTCGTTGGATTCTGATCTATTGGCAAGAAATTGAACTGGATATATCTTGACCAAGGAGACAATTTCTGAGCTTAATTGTACGGTATATTCAATTTTTCAAAAAACTAACGAAAAGATCCCCAAAGAAGCTTATAAACTGTGGATTTATCGCCACTTTCGATTCGACAAGAAACTTCCTTAAGGCTCGTTTACAGTTGCCAGTTGAGGTTCTTCTGGCAATGCCAGCACTAGCACTGTGAGGGACGGGCAATTAACCGTTTACACGGTGAAAGTAACTGGCATGCAAGTTGAGGTACTTTACTAGCTAATGTCAGCTGCTGGCAATGTACTGGCAGTATTCGTTTACATAGTGCAGGTCAAGGCAGCTGTCCACCGTGACAATTTAAAAAAAATGGCGTGTGCAAGACAAGTAATACTTCAAAGATCTATGAGTTTGATTTCTTTAATTGTGTGTGAAAAAACTTTTACAGATCGTGCTACAAGAGAAGAGAAGAAGGAAGGGAAGTGGGTACGACATTGGTTGAGTAATAAAACAATGTGAGCATTGGAAACTATTCTAAGATAGCTACATTCAATTTATACTCACTAATTTAAAGCAGTTATCAGACTTGTACCAGAACAATTTGAAGAGTTACAACACGACTGCCAACTGGCGAGACCTGTTTACACGGTGCAAACAGCGAGGCGCCAGTTCCAGCAATGGTGGGGGAGAGCGCCCGCGTGAAAGTAGAACATATATATTTGTTTCGCTGGCACGCTGGCCTTGCCAATCTATGGCAACAAGGTGTTAACACGTTGCCAGTCTCTACTTGCCAGCCACTGGCAACTTTAACTGACACGTTTACTGGCAGCATGTAAACGATACTTTAGGTTTGTTCCAACACGCAGTTTGATCGTCCGTTGAACAGTCAAAAGTAATCGCTCAGTCGTTTATCTACCTATCTATCGCTGTGACATATTCTTGCCATGACTGGGCAGCTCCATTTGACCGTTCAACGGACAATCAAACTTACGAACACGAACATTCCTGCATAGAAAAGTACTGCTACGTAGCGTGGATCATCATAGTCTCAGAAAAATTGGAAATTATGGGCTCCAGGGTAATATACACAGAATTTTGAAGTCGTACTTACAGAACAGAAAACAGTGCATTGTAGTGGTGGATGATGGAGAATACATTAGTGCAGACTAGAAATTGAAAGAAAGGTGTACCTCGAGAGACTATCTTTGGCCCCATTTTATTTCTATTCTATATAAATGATCAACCAAAAATTGTTAAACATTTAAAAATTTATTTGGTGATGATAATTGATTAATTATCGAAGCAGAAACTAAGGAGAAATTAGAAAATGATTTTTCAATGTCGAATGACATTCTAAACGACTGGTATACAATTAAACAATCCAGTCCAGACTGGAGATGGGTCAAGAAAGGTGTACCTCGAGGGACTATCTTTGGCCCCATTTTATTTCTATTCTATGTAAATGATCTACCAAAAATTGTTAAACATTTTATAAATTTATTTGGTGATAATTGATTTGTTATCGAAGCCAGAACCTAAGGAGAAATTAGAAAATGATTTTTCATTGTCGAATGACATTCTAAACGACTGGTATACAACAAACAATCCAGTCCAGACTGGAGATTGGTCAAGAAAGGTGTTCCTCAAGGGTCTATTTTTGACCCCATTTTATTTCTATTCTATATAAATGATCTACCAAAAATTGTTAAACATTTTATAAATTTATTTGGTGATGATAATTGATTAGTTATCGAAGCAGAAACTAAGGAGAAATTAGCAAATGATTTTTCAATGTCGAATGACATTCTAAACGACTGGCATACAATAGACAATCCGGTCCAGACTGGAGATGGGTCAAGAAAGGTGTACCTCGAGGGACTATCTTTGGCCCCATTTTATTTCTATTCTATATAAATGATCCACCAAAAATTGTTAAACATTTTATAAATTTATTTGGTGATGATAATTGATTAGTTATCGAAGCCATATATTAAGAAGAAATTAGAAAATGATTTTTAAATGTCGTATGACATTCTAAACGACTGGTATACAACAAACAATCGAAAACTTAATATAAACAAGACTGGATTCCACTAGTCGTCTACTACCTACAATGATGAATTACTGACATCTACTGACTACAATTTTTTTAGGAATTGTGACTGATTTACAGTTAAGCTGAAAACACCACATAAGAGTATCCTGCCACAGAAGTCGGTTCCTTTAGATATATGTTACGAACCATTTCCAGATCTGAAGTAAAGATGCAGTCATAACCTCTTATTATGTCTTCAGTACTAAAAATAACGTCTGAGGATCTACAAAATAGTAACAATTATTCAGTATATTACTGGAAAACAACCTCTACTTAAGAATTGTGACCAAAACTAAGACACCTTCTTATGGTGCCAACTTGGTTGGTGAAAACGCGCCAAGTGTATTGTCGAGTACAGCGCTCAGTGTTTTGGTGCTTGTAAACTGCCTCTTTCTGGAAAAGCAACCCAAAAAATTACAACTTATAGAAATTCACGTGCGCCTTTGGATTTACAACAAAGCTCAAACTAAATTCTTTTTATTAGATATAAGATCAAAGTAATATTACACGTTAAAATATAGTTACAATTATTATTTGCAACTGTTAACACAATAACAGTCCATTTTCCGTTCGGATGGCTTCCTATTGAAACTGCAAATCACGCAAAGATTCAAAGAAAAACGAAGGTTTCTGTGAAGCGAAACGGACGTTGAGGAATTACGCATAGCTTTACAGTAAAAAAATCAAGGTAATGGTAATGATGATGGATACAAAAGAACGTCGGCAAAGTGAGCACCGAGGTGTTATTATGTATTATATAAAGCTAGAGAGCAGTTATGGTTAATTGTTATCAATTAAAAATAAACTCGAAAATGTAAGAAACATAGGCGTCCTACGATGGTCGTAAACTTAATTCGCATTATCAAAATTCTAAAAGCAAGAAACACCCGCAAATTAAAAAAAACTGGTCAAGTACTTAGACAATTAGTGTTTCATATCATCAGTTATTATTATTAAATACAGATTTGTACAAATTATGCTACGTTTAAATATAAAATAAATTATCCTTACGCTACGGCTACAATAATTATACTGCCGCTATAAAAACTTATAGTAGTACCTAGTTGCAGTAGGTAGATACTGTTATGTTCACAACTACATCAATATATTTTTTTTTAAAACAGATTTACTAATTACACAGAAACACAAAAAAATCGAGTGAGAGAAGGCAGACCTATGTATTCCCATGCATTTTGACCTGTTGAACGAATCCGATGTCCGTTGTGCTCGATTGGCTCTTGCATTTTTTTCTAACCCCAAAAAACACCGTCAGAATGCGTACATTTTTTAGATGATCCACTTTCAAAATTTTGGGAAAAAATGAGTGTTGCTAAAAATCTAAAAAAATTCAGGGGTATGTAGAATGGTGAGAGAAATCGAATGGCGCAAACTAGAAGTATATTTAGTCCCAGTGAACGAGGGTAAAAATATGGTATTACCTCCGAATTCTATCAAGAAGCATGGATTTTCATGAAATTTTGGAATTAAGCTTTATTTACCCTCCACTTCATTCCCTATCCTATGCCGGTATGTGCAAATTATTCTTAGGGGTGAAAACCACCCCTTATTGCAAAAACGTAATAAAATAATGAATTAGTAAGTTAAAAAACGTTAATGGGGTTTGAATCAAGATTGTTTGATGTTTTAGGACACTAATTTTTATTTGTCAACCCTTATTTGATTTATTTACCCCTTATAAACTACCCCCTATTATGATAAAATTGAAAACAAAATTATTGACTTTGTCGTACTTCATATATTTTTCATCCCAACTTTTCAACCCTTAAAAATCTTCCCTTATTATGAAAAAATTTAAAAAATCATTTTAACGGCATTTTTATATAATTTAATACATCATATATCTTAATTTGGTATCTTTTTATCGTGCTCAACTTGAATAATTATCTACCTACTCCGAAATTTAAAAAAAAGTACGTTTGGTTTTTTGACAATAACTCGCTTAATTTTTACGCTAGAAAGCTAATCAAAAAAGGAAATTTTATGACCTACGTTTCAAATTTCTTAAGCCCTTTATTATTTAAGGGGCTGCAAAACGGTACCAACCACACGCTAATGCAAACTTTGAAAGGCCATATCTCGGTTAATGTATAATCTGCGACAATAAAATGAAAATAAAATTTTCAGTAGAAAAATTCCTAACTTTTTGTTCTCTAGCAATTTCCCCGTATGTTCGATAGTTTTTTAGTTAATTTGAAAAAATTACGATTTCTCCAAAAATTTCAAAAATGCTTTTTCCACTTTAACCATAATTTTTTTCAAAATTAAGCATTCTAAACCAGTCAAACTTCTGGATCACATTACTAGTGCTTAAATGAAGTGAATTGTAAATGGATTATTACGTTTAATTTCAATTAGGGTAGGAATACCAAGGGTAGCATTGTTGTTTTTTTCCACGAAAAAAATAGGAATCGACTTTGTTTTCGTCATAACTTCCTCACTTTTTATGCTAGAGTTTTGCAATGTATTTTAAATGTTTTTTAAGTACTTTAAAAAAGGTATTATGCATTTTTTCCGTAAAATTGACCGTTTTCCTGTTATTCAATGTTGAATTTTTTTAATTTTTCGTTCACCTTCGACAAGCCATAACTCGGTTTGTATTGGGCCTACAGCAATTTAAAAAAACAATCTCTTTGTTTTTTTATAAGCTACATTTTTGCTCCTTATACTTTTTTTGATGAAATATAAAGTTTTTGAGGTATTTGTGAAAAACCATTCGAGACATGATTATTTTTAAGAAAAATTGAAAATGTCAATCAGAAATAACTCAACAAGTATTGATTTTGCGAAAAAACTCTATAGAACATTTTTTGCATAGAATGTGTTCTGCTATGGATTTCTGAGGTCATTTTCAATATTAAAATTCCCACCCCTAAGGTAAATGCGCACATTAGCATAGGGTAGGGTTTGCTTTTTAAGGTATTCCCTACTTAGAGTTCAAATTTCAAGCAAATTGATGGTCGGAACCAAAAACCGTCATACACTGGACTATACAGCTTTTTTGGTTTCCGAGGTAGTCTCGAGAAGCGGAGGAACATTTTTTTTTTTCACCATCCGGTGACTTTGAGCGGCCCGGCCCTATCTCGGAAACGAAGTATCGCAAGAATATCTGGTTTGCGCCATTCGATTTCTCTGTTCTTTTTGCGGATTTTTTTCATAATTTTATGGTCCCTCTTTCGAATGCAGTTGCCCCCGAGGCGGACCCATGTCGCCTGAGAAGCGAAATTCTCGGACCTTTGACTTTGGTGGTGTGTATCTCCCTCGTGCCGCCCACATTCGGTCCCAGCGCCCCAAAAGATGTATGGAAATTGTGGTTAGCTCATTTAAGCTTTTTATTTACTTGTTTGAGATTTTTCGGGCACTCTGACGGTGTTTCTTGAGGTTAGGAAAAATGCTAGAGCCAATCGAGCAAAACGGACATCGGATTCGTGTTCAGCAGGTCAAAATGCATGGTAATACATAGGTCTGCCTTCTCGAACTCGACTTTTTTTTGTGTGCCTGTGTTATTACTGTTACAGCCGGTTTTACAATAGATGGTTAAGTTCCAGTCAGAGTTAACTTTCAGGTTATTATAGAAATTGGGTTTTACAATGGCTGGTTATTTTCAATGTTGTAGTTATCTAGTAGTTAACTTTACTAGCAGATGAGGTGTGGGTAAACTAGAAGTTGGCAGTTTACTGGCAATTTATAACCTATAAAATAACTGTCACAAAATAATTTTTTGAAATTTGGCTTGAAATGGATATATACGAAGTAAGTTCACATATCAGTGATGAGGAGCCAAGGTAATCCGGTATAGACTTAACTTTTTCGAAGAATACGATGAAAGAGATTTTTTAAATAGATCGAAACTAAATACTACTTACTTAATACTAGACCACTAACTCATAAATTGCTTCTGACATTTATATTTGATAGAAGGTGGCGTGACTTTGGCTAAAATTCATACATTTTATGTATATTACCCATTTTTCCAGTACCACCATTATAAATTTTATTCCCAACCTCTCGTTTACAAACCATCACTTAACTTTATATTGAAAAACGCAAGTGTCGGTAAAGTTGTAGTTAACCTGCAAGTAAGAGTCAGCTAACATGAAAGTTAACTTGCGATTGTAAAACCGGCTGTTAGAGGTACTTGTTCGTTTATTATTGATCAGTGATCATAGATCCACAAGGTTCAGCTGTTAAAAAAGTAATTCCAAAGCAATTTTTCGCGCATAATTCGAATGTGGCCTCACGCCCGGATTTTGAGACATTTGAGGTTATGTACTACTTTCCCCTCCACAATAAGTTTTCGATTGCCCATCTACGATATCTCTTATCAGACTTACAGTTTTTTGAAGATGAATAAATCTGAATAATCATAACAGTTGCTAAATGAATATCAGAGATTTTAAAGGGATGGCTCTTAAATCCAAAGCCATAATGACTTATGAGTATAATACCCATAAGCCCTTAAATAGTAAAACATGAACCCGTTATCTTTATGACCGAAACCCAATAACGCCGCAAGTAGACAATGACCTCGACCCCGGGGGCACCAAGCAAACAACCAGCTCGGTACCCTTACCCTAGACCGTGCCAGCCTCTGACGCTAAAATTAAGCGTCTTAGGCCGAACGCAATCCTTGAGCTATACAGCCCAATACTTCCTTCCGACGAAATCGGAGCACATGAGGCCAATTGGCACCCGGGGCTTCCGACTAGTGAAACACCCCCAAATCCTTCCAAATTCCGAGAGGGCTTGGTAACAGCCGTTCCCTCTCACGACAGACGAAAGGCGCTCCCGGGAGCAGACATGCCAGCGAAGAAAGAAAATCAAGACAGAAGAGCGCCAGAAGAAACGATCCAGCTGGTAGGGTCCAACAGCCATGACCAGGGGAGGTCCGCTAACATCGGCGACACCGTCCGCATTTACGGGGAGAGTTGACGAAAAAGCGGACCCACCCCTTACGAGGCCGGTCCAGGTCTACAGCGATGATTGAGGCAAAGGTCGACCCCTAATCATCCGAGACCGTCAACAAAAGTCAAGAATATCGGCATATGTAATTCCATGAGACTGGATTGTCAACTTAATTTTAGCTTGACTCAATAAAATAAGCAAAATTATTTTTTAACAATACCTACACTTTATTCTAATATGATATACCTTCTTCTTTATTGTCTTTCTCTAGCACGGGATTCATATTCTAATGTACGAAATTAAAATTTATCCTAAAAGTAAATTGTATTAGTGAAAAGGTATGTATGTACCTAGTATAACAATGTTGAAATTGCGCAAAACTGCTCCAACAATTAGTTATTAACCGTAATTACATATCAATTGTGTTATGCGGAGTTTCATAAATAAAAGAAACCGAAATTTCTTTTTTTATAATTAATAACAATTAAATAAATTAATAATTGAAGCCTGTGAAAATCAATCAATCATAAACTACAGGAAAAGCACAAGACACCTAGGAGAACTGTATACTGAGCTCAGAATTTTCATATATGAGTTGTGGGTGAATAGTTGCATGATAAGGAAATTAAAAATATATATTTTTTACGATAACCTTCTTTGAGATAGGTATAGATACATGTACCTTACTAAACAACTACTTTGCCGGCTCCACGCCACGATGTACCTTGGATTAAAAGAACATATGCCCGTTACGTACAACATGGCTGTCACAATACCATCACATTACTTTAGACTATCCTGTTTAGCAAAACCAAATATAAAATGAAGAGAAATCGGAAAAAGACGCTCTATTCGAGAATTTGGAGAATGCTCTAATGATAATTTCATGGAAACTGCATTAAAATTGGTAGGTTAAGTATTTCTGAGGTAGCTGATACTGAATCTGATTGCGGCCGTTAAAAATTCAAAATGGTGAATTGCTAGAACTGTTACAGTTGCAAAACTTTTGCGGATTTACATGAAATTTGGTAAATGGGGACAACAGGATTTTGAGAACTAAAGGAAAAACTACATATAAAAATATTAATGAAATCTTTGCATTCTTTCGATAACCTGACTTCTGGTTATGCTAACAAGTAAAAATTCTTATTTGCCATTCTCATTTTGACATTAGCATCCAACATAGTCCCCTATGGCTAAGCAGGCTAAACTAGTATCTAGAGGATCCCCTACGATATGTAAATTCAGTTAAAAATGAGAACAAAGGCCTGAAATTAATTTATTTACGTACTTACCTTGTCTTTAAAAATTTTTTCATTCTAATAAATTACATTTTCATAAAATCTCATTCAGTTTCTTGGAAATGCTTAGCCTTTGAAACGTGTTTCGTTCTTATTGTGGACTCATCAGAAAAGCCTAAAGCCACTCATAACGATGTTCCATGCAAAATTAAGACAATATCCATGAATAAGTATAAAATATTTATATTTGACCTTGACTGATAAAAAACAACAGATCTTCACCTATCTATTAGCTAACTAGTATTGGAGCCTATATATACTCTATGCATGTTTAAAAGTGAATTATTTATTATTTATTTGCTTATAGTAATGAAACATATTCTTTATAGGATTTTGCAAACAGCGGAAAGAAAAGTTATCCAATACTAGTTAGCTAATAGATAGGTGAAGATCTGTTGTTTATTATCAGTCAATGTCAAATAAAAATATTTTATACTTATTCATGGATATTGTCTTAATTTTGCATGGAACATCGTTATGAGTGCGGCTTTAGGCTCTTCTGATGAGTCCACAATAAGGACGAAAAACGTTTCATAGGCTAAGCATTTCTAAGAAACTGAATGAGATTTTTATGAAAATGTAATTCATTAGAATGAAAAAAATTTTTAAAGACAAGGTACGTAAATAAATTAATTTCAGGCCTTTGTTCTCATTTTTAACTGAATTTACATATCGTAGGGGATCATGTTGATACTAGTTTAGCCTGCCTAGCCGTAGGGGACTATGTTGGATGCTAGTGTTAAAATGAGAATGGCAAATAAGAATTTTTACTTGTTAGCATAACCAGAAGTCTGGTTATCGAAAGAATGCAAAGATTTCATTAATATCTTTATATATAGTTTTTCCTTTAGTTCTCATAGATAGCTTTCCTTTCCGCTGTTTGCAAAATCCTATAAAGAATATGGTTCATTACTATAAGCAAACAAATAATAAATAATTCACTTTTAAACAGGACTTTGTGATAACAAATATAATGTTAAGATTTAAAAAAGAATATATTGCATTTAATCAGCACATCTCTGAAACCGGTAGAGAAAAAAAAATCATTCACTATGTTAGTGATCGAATTCTGAACAACTTTCAAAATGTCCGTGCGCCTGTCTGTCTGTATGTCCGTCACGTTTCTTGTAAGCACAATAACTTAAGAACGAAAAGTCCAATTGTATTGTGGACAGTAAGTTAGTGTTGGCTAGAGGAATAACCCTATTTAACAAAAGCAATCAATAAATAAAAAAGTTATTGTTTAAAAATAATTTTGTTTTGTTTTGTGATTAAACAAAAAATGACTGAGAAATATTATTTGCAAAAAAAAACTGCGAAGAGTATTCTATTGTTAGAAAACTAGCGGGTAGGGTGCAGATCTTCGGATCATAAACCATTTTCACTCACAACAATTAATTAAATTCGATTCTACCACGTTTTAAAATTTACTTAATATTCAAACACTATGAATTAATAAAAATAACTTAAGTATTTAAAATCTGACATGTCGCCAGGCTAGCACGATGAAAATTGAATAATCCTAGTGCCCGGACTTATTGTTTATATTATCAAGCAGTCTCTTTCATTCGGATGATCTGGGGGCTTCGACAGGGTGAACTACTAACACTATAGAATGTGCAACCATTATATAAAAAGTGCAGTAATCGGCGAAGAGTGTAATGATTAGCTTGTTACATTCTACTTAATTTAGGTCTCAGACAGTTAGTTAGTTGTTCATTTTCCAAGTATCAATATCTAATGCCCTAATGTAAGAGTTTTCTCGGAATGCCCTCTTTCTTATAATAAAAGCGAACATAATCTGCTTGCTTCCATCAGTGCTTTCGTATGTGTTTCACTGCAAGTATCGCTGTGTCTTTGTTTATTAGCTATTCATTAAAATATTTTAGTGGAGAATTGCACAAAGGTAAGTCAACATTTTAATGCATTTCATTTTAATAATTTTGTTGCAAACACTGTTTAATTGTCATTATAGACATATTACACCAATTAATAATATTTTATGACTTTGAAAGACCCGCAATTCTCAGATTTGAAGAGATTTGTTCTGTTAATTTTTTTCCAAGTATTGTAATTCATCTTAATTCGTTTCCCTATTAGCTTAGCTGCAAAGGTCTGCAAATAATTAATACAGTGCATTTTTTTCAGTGCCATGTCCATGTCAAGAATATGACATAACAAACATAAATGCTGCAGTTTTGGCTTAAGTTCTGCACCTTAAATTAATGGAACATGAGGAGGACACAACCAAAATAATAATCAAAAATATAAACAATAACTTTGCCGACAAGCAGAAATGTAATCGATCTCTCCAGGTATTTCTCGCGCGACATCATGAATGACTGAATGACGTTGTGGCAGGGTTGGCAGTTTTAAAACAAAATGTTTTAAACAAATGTTTTTTAAGTGTTTAAAACACAGTAACCTGTTTTAAACACATTTGTTTTAAACATGATTTTTTTTCAATGCGTTTTTTCAGTGTGTTTGATGGACAATTTTCGGAACATCGTTGTACTTGATAAGGTAAAAAAATATGAACTTTTATGTAATGCAATACAACTAGTTATAAGTACTATAAGTACAACGAACGAAACATATTACTATTATATATAAGATATACCGTTATTATTTATTTTCTTAAGTGTTAATTTAAAAGCGATTAATAGCAAAAAAAAAGTCGAGTGCGGGAAGGTAGACCTATGTATTCCCATGCATTTTGACCTGCTGAACACGAATCCGATGTCCGTTTTGCCCGATTGGCTGTTGTATTTTTCCTAACCTCAAAAAAAAACACCGTAAGAATGCCCGAGAAAATGAGAGTGTCGCTAAAAATCTGAAAAATTTCAGAGGTACGTAGACTGGCGAGAGAAATCGAATGGCGCACACTAGAATTTTATAGCTTTTTTGGTTTCCGATATAGAGCCTCGAGAATTGCGAACAAAACAATTTTTTTCCTTCCGGTGACTTTGAGCTGCTCTATCTCGAAAACGAAGGACCGCAGGGATGTCTGATTTGAGCCATTCGATTTCTATTGCCATCCTATGTACCCCTGAATTTTTTCAGATTTGTGTCGTCAATAACCAATCACCAAAAAAATTATTGCACTATTGACAACTTGACGTATTCATTACACCGAATTGGCCGAGCCGTTGTCAAGTATCGTCCTCGTCTTGTTATGATGCAATATGGGCATGGCTTATAGAATAAACAATGTATTGGGTCGACGCGCCCGTGTAAATTTAAGTTTAAAAACATATTTTTTATTATTTAAAACATGTTTTTTTTTTCAACAATTAAAAATCCATGTCTAAAACACATTGAATTGTTTTAAATAAAAAAGGCGTGTTTCTTGATTAAAATTAAAAAAACACAATTTTTGCCAACCCTGCGTTGTGGTTGTGATACCTACTAAAAACCCAAAAGGACGAACAAAATTTCGATCATCAAAGGAATTTGTTGAGGCGGGTGATCAGTCCAAAATGCAAAAAGTTTTACCTTTACTCGAAACGTATACTACACATTTGCGACTAGCACCAGTTTAAGAATGTCTGGTAAACGAGATGCTGCGCTACTGGTAGAAACTACCAAATCAAACTCTCCAAAGCGAGTGACTAAGAGTAAGAAAGCTCCATAGTTCTCCAAAATCGGTGGCTACGAAATGCACACCAGAAGAAGACTTGGCTCTGTATGTTGACAGTCGAAGCTGTTCGTTCCACAGGAATGTTGTCATAGGAAGCTTTAGAATCCAGAAACAAAGATATTAGGAAATTCAGGGAATTACATCACAGAAAAGGTCCAGAGAAAAAACTATGGAAGATCTATTTCACGCTTTACTGTATTCTTCAGATCCTATAATCTCCAAATTATCAAAAAGTACGTCAACAATCTAAAAGGAAGAAAATGTACTGAAGAAGGATGCCCCTTAAGTTATTAGCAGATCCAGCACTTCAGATACACATGCCCGATATTATCGATTCTGACTCCGATCGTGATGCTAACGATGATTTTGACATTTCTTAGGACTCCGATATATGCAGATTAGAATCAAAATAAATGTTATAATAGGTATATGAAAATTTTTAGTGGCAGCGGTACACAGAAATGTCTGTCATTTTGGGAGGGAAGCATGAAATTTTGTAGTTATTCCTTAGACCCAAATAGACGATTTGACCCGCAGCACCCCTTATTTCAACCCTTAGGATTCAAAATGGCGGCCTATTTTGAAAAAAAAAAACATTTTTTTTTCAGTTTAAATATATGTATTTTAAATCTGTTAAGGCATTTTTCTCATTTAATTCGAGGAGGCGAATATGGTGGAAATACAACCAATTCCATGTCTCGAGCAAATCGAACGCCATCTTGAAAGTTGAACTTAAAATTGATTTTTTTTTCCACTCCTCAGAATTTGGTCGTGTAAAATAGCATTTTTAACCATTTTATATGCCAGGAATCAAAAATAATAAGAAAAAAGAGACAATGTTAATATTTATTGATATTTTCTTATGTTTGTGGATCCGTATCTTCGATCTGATATCTCCCACTAAAACATGAATTGGTATTAACTTATATTATCAATATTAACCTTGTATTTAATGAATTTAGTGATCAGTAAATAGCTTTTTGTGTTGATTGTTTTTACCTTTTATTTTCACATTCTCCTTCACAGTTCCGGCAACTCAGAGTGCAAAGCAACACATGTTTTCTGCAGATGCAGCGCATAGTCCCGCATTGTGAAAGACAGCCACATCTGTCCAGTTCCCTGCATGCGTCCCAAATTTCTGGCAGTTTAGTCCAGTATGGCATCCATGAGCCCTCATGCAACTTTCATCCCCAACTGTTGGGCTCACTGATTTGTCAGCTCGTCCCCATGTCTGACAAGATTGATAGCTAGCTCGAAGAATATGCTCATATAGGGCAGCTGATGTTGGTTGTATTGGGGCCAAAGGTTTATTCTCTGTGGCAAACATGTGTTTACGTGCTTGGTCTACAGTCGCAAACTCGGTTTCTGAAACACCATACATGGACACTGTGTACCTTTCTAATGCCCGAACATTTTCATCATCTGGAGGTACCACCCGGGAAAATGAAATAGCCATAAAAGCATGCGTCGTATCGTTATTTTTCCACGCCTTCCAAGCTCGATTTTTGTCCTTTGAGCTAAAATATGAAACGGTATCGCAACCGGAGAACGCGTGAAAGCTTCGTAGAGCGATCGATCTCAGTAGTATAGCAAAGCCACTACCACGCCATTTCCGTCAGTAGAGTAGCTATGAGAACTTAAAGATGGCGGGTGTCCATCAGGAGAGACCAAGAGTGAGGGTGGGATCTGAAGAGGTAGGCAAAGAAGTATCCAGAGGCTGCTGAAGAAGTGATCGTCAGCAATGACCAGAAGATGATAGGGTTGGTAATAAAAGTTACTAGGGAAAAAGTTACTAGATCTGGAGGTTGGTACACCTGTGTATAATGATCGATGACGTACCACAGAAAGGATTGATGGTGGGCGGAGATATAGTCTGAAACAAGAGCAAAATGACTGCGACGGAAAAAAGATGGGTGTGATGGAAGTACTTTGTTATAGGAAAGAGAGCATGTACGTAGACCTGTTAGAACTTGTCTAATAAACATCAGCGACTATCTGATTTATGGATGATAATCGCAAGAACGTGACTGAAATGTAAACAAACTGATAGCATGGGTAGAGGCGGCATGTCTTTGATGATTCATATTTTTAAAATAAATAAGATGATTCATATGCAGCTGTGCTGATATTGAATGATTAAAAAGGTTGAATCATCATCTTTTAATCTAATTATCATTTTATTGTGTAATTTTTTAAATAATACAATAACACTCTTTAGCAGAAAGCATTTGAGAATATTTTAGGATAATAAAACAAGGAGTTGGAACATATATTTTTTTTATTTTTCATAATACAAAAATAAGGTATGACATAATTACAATATACAGAGGATATTAATTTACTTCACCAGCTCCGAGTTCTGATCGATAACATCTTCACAGGAAAACAATGCAGCATGTTCATATAATTGTTCGTGGAGATCACAGCTAACAAAGCGCAAAATTCCTTCATGGAGATGCAATTACTGAGATAAAGGCAGCAGTATTTAATTCCATTTTCACAGTTTTTTAAGTCTTGATGGCTGAACCAAACACTATTTTCTTGTATCTGTCGAGTAATGTTGAGTATATTACATCGTAATTGAAACCGTAAAGAGGACACAGCCTGTTCTATAGATGTAATGTAATTCTTTTCACTCATGGTATTTACACTTTTTTCCACTTTCAAATAATGTTAGGAACAAAGCAGTGTATGGTAGCAGTATAAACTTGCAACTGTACTCTCCAGAGTATACATATATTAATTATGAGATGAGATATTATGTTTTTGCGCAAGCGCAGGTTCAATTATCAAGGCTAAATTGTTTATTCTTCGCTGAAATCGTTCACGATCTACGGCGTTCTGTATCCAGCAGTCTCCTCGTCTCGACATCTGGTGAGCAAAGGACCAATGAAGAATGTATCGAACTCTAATCACATCACTGAACTGTACTGTCTTTCTCTGTTGTCGTTCCATTTCAAAGTTTTTTAATTCCGCATCAACAACATACATTTGTTTCCTTTTACAATTTTAATTAGACACTTTAACAATAAAATTGATGAACAAAGTACTAGGTAACAGAGTAGACCTATAACTGAGACCTCAGTAGTACTAGTTGAATAGCTATTATTAGGTTGGATAACAGGACGGTCCTCTAACGTAATCCAGTCGAATTCATTGATGATATCATTTTGTAATAGCATTTGTATTTGATATTTTGAGGTGTTGGTAGGTATAGAGATCGTAAATGTAGGTGCACTGTTGTTAATTGCAGTATATGGCTTCATCTTTATCCATTCGCTTTTGTTATTATCGAAACGAACATTGATTTCTCTAGGATTTAGCGGATTGTAAATGTATAGGGTGTTCTGGAGCACAGCACCCAGAATAATCAATCGTGAACTTAACATTGTTCGATCTCGCAACATACTGTTTAATTATAGGTAAGTAGTACTATTTATTTAGTGATCCGCATCGTAACCTCCAAACGTTTTCCACATGCTACACAGATTTTAATGCGAAAACTACAATTTATACAGCTTGCAATATGGCCACATGGAAAAAATATTACTTCTTTATCATTTAATCGACAAATTTTACATTTCTGCTCTTCCTTTCTACGCCACTCACACAATTTACAGCGGATGTTTATAGAACTGGCTATATGTCCACAGGGTAAAAATATAGGATTTTCAGAGCGTTGCGACATTTTGTGGGGTAATTCTTCGTGCGGCTGTTGATCGTAAAATTTTCCCACAACGCCTTCTATCGCTGAATACACTTTTGTTGCTGATGTTTAATGATTGAAAACTTGAAAACACACGCTGTTTATCTTCATAAAAGTTTATAATACTTTTCAACTGCTCTAGCTTTTGACAATGTTCTTCTAGTAATAAATTAAAATCGTTCAAAGACAGAGACATGTTACTGCTGTGTCATCTAGTAAATAACTGAATAATAATCATCAGAGTTTAGGATATAGGTGAATAGTGAGAAGGAGGTGGAAAAGAAAAACACCTAATAAGAGATATATGTTTTTATTTAGATAAATTTAAATACAACCAATCATAAAGTCTTATACTATTTCTTAAACTACACATACACTTAACATTAGTAAAATGATTTAAACAAGAAGATATTTCCTTTATGAAGTTGGGTGGAGCTTCATCGCCATTAAGATGTTCTACGTTGATTACGGGAGGTGCCGAATTCTTATCCAGTTCATGTAATTTTCTTTCGAGAAATTGTTGCTTCTGATGTCCTTTTACGTACACCATATCAGCGGTACCATTAAGTAAGTGATTAAGTAATATATCATTCAATTCATCATAATTTACAAAACCACTACTATATTTCAGGCCATGATGAAGTCTTTCCAAATATTTCACCTGTCTTCTTATAGCATAACTTAACGTACTGTAGGGTATTGGAGGTTTTAATAAATAGTGTACATTCTGCTCGTGGCTGACGAATGATATTTCCTTAGGACAAAATTCGGGAAGATTAAATCCCTGAATGTCAACAACAACCAATTTCATGCTTCACTCTTCAATTACTGAAGTAATAGAGTGTAACTCACTCCCTTTTATTACATAACATTTCTTAGGAGTCCACTTAGAGGTGAATATTCTACAACTCGATCGTGAATAATTATGCAGTAAGCCTTAGTATTCTGCGGGAACGGGTTTCTACTCTCAATCTCAATTTTGATATCTACAGTAGACGATTTAATGGAATCATTTCTCTTGGAACAATCTATAACGAATAATGCTCTGCTACTGAAAGCCTCAAAGTCAAGTATTGGTCTATTATTAGAGGCGAATAATTTTGAGAACTGCGTATACATATAATACGCCTCGGAATATTTTCTAGAGTTGAAATCCAGTTTCATGTTTTCATAGGGATAGTATTCAGAATTTAACGACAATTTCACATTAGATATGTCGATGTTATCAAATTCGGTGACGTCATACATCTTCTGATCTTTTTTATTCGTTTGAAATGCTACAATAATGTATCGGGGACTTTCCACATTAGTGCATGTTTTAACAGACCAAACCTCTTTCGTTGTGCCATTGGTTAGAGTAGGCAGCTCATGAAGTTCCCACTGTCTAAACGGCATCAGGATCGGTTTTTCGCTATTTATTTCAGACATCAAATTCAGTTTTAGAACATCATTTAGAAAAACATGTTTAACCTTTAACTCTATATTGGTTATGGTTAATTCACCAGTAGTATCATCGTTGGATACTTTAAAGCAATTATTATCGCTGCGAGCTCTGATTAATCTCAAAACTTGTTTACCAAACACCACTCTCTTATAATCATGAAAGAATCCAAGGAAATGCCCCAGAGGTATCCTTAAAAAGAATGTTGATTTTATGGGATCATATGTTACCAGCTGACCGTCAGGATAATTCCAGCCCGCGATACTCAGAGAATGGTCATCCTTATCATAGCACAAGTAACTTTTTATCAGGCTCGTCGTTCCAGGATCCCGTACTTTATCGATCTCCTTTCCATTTAATTCATAACTTATAGAATCGAATAAGTATGCTCCGGCGTTATTAGTAAATTCAATGGTACCAGTACCAGCAGCGTTTTTCCTTAAAGTTCCCTCAATTGATAGTGCTGCTTCACTCATCAGTAGTAATGCATCCTGTTGATAAATGGCAATTTCTATCTCGTCGTTATTTCCAAATGATTTTACAAACGGATAATACGATCGGGTCTCCTCCCTGACGATGGACTCATCGTAACTTGGGTCTTGAAATATTTGTAGTTCTTCCAACATGATAGCTCAATGATTTTAAATATAAAATATTAGCTGGAGTTAAATTGGAAGTTGACTGTTCTGACTGAGGATTAGATACTGAATGAGGTTGACTATAAGAACTGTTGTTTATATAGTTTCTATGGTTAAATATCAGCCTCATAGTAATTTTCTTAGTTCTAGCCGGGCAATAATTTCTTCTCCTCGAAAATTCACCAGCTCTGAGTTCTGATCGAGTATCTTCAAGGTAATATTATGTATCTCCTGTTTATTATTCACAGGTAGAAAAATTAAATTATTAGGTTCAATGTCTATAGCGTATCCGGGGTCGACTTTCAGACCAAATTCAAAAATCGTATGTGATGGTTTATTATTGTAAAACGCTCCTGTCGTGATATTACAGTCCACGTGTATGGTTATAACTTTAACTATTTTAACCGGTAAATCAGATTGATATAGTTCACCCGGTTTCAACACTTGAGCACTATAGCCTAGTAAAGTAGCTAAACTATCTTTATGTGTAAAATTAATTTTGTGTTTACTTTTAATTTCACACTTGAGAGTATTGTTGTTGGGTTTTAACGAAAAATAATCGCTGGGTTCGCTCTGCGATGATGCCCCACTAGGTATCAGTTTCTTCTGCAGATAAGATTCAATGTCGCTGATTTCGTAGGATCCAGTAGGTATTTTTATGACTTTCTTCTTAGATTTATCGCCAAGTTCCCAGTAATAAAACTTATTATTTACACCTTCCTCAATGTTAGGTATACTGTTGTAGGTGTGAAGACCAATCAATGCCAACGAATAATCGTACTGAGGATCGAGATTTATGGGATTATAAAAGTCTACGGAGAGCGTAGAACTTCGACCTCTTAACGTGAATATCTGAGACATAATGAATGTACATCATACACGTCTATTATTTTTATAGAGAAATTCTAAACATAAACGGCCACAATTTGCTGTATTGTACGTCTGAAAAGCATCGGGATTATAGTTAATTTTACATTTCGCGCCAAGGTATTGAACTAATTCTATTGGTGGCTTCAACGATCCGAAGCTATCGAAATATAAGATGGAACCATTAGTTTTCTTATATGCTACCCAGTGAGTCCCAGGACCTGTCATCGTATCTAAATTAATGATAGCACTTTCACATTTTCTCGGTGGAGATGGTGGTAAAGAATCACGCATAAAAACACCTCTGAAATGTGGAATTTTTAATTTTTTAACGTATTTCAACAGGTCCCTATCGGAGAGTGCTCTATTGGGTAGCTTCAATAGTAGTTTTTTTGCTGTTTTTTCAGGTATAGACCATACCCCTTCTTATACGGCTTCATATAGAGTCCAGATCCTTTTTTCCCCAATGCTATAGCCTCCATTTTCTTATTATGTCTTTCATCTTCTTCCAGTTTTTTCTTAGAATTTCTAGCGTCGATTACGGCCTTGGTTACTCCGGATATTCCTCCTGTTAAAGCTCCTAACGCACTCAAACCAGCAAAAATTGGTATCAGAGGCAAAATACCACCAGTCTTCGGTATAGGTAGAATGCGAGGAGTAATGATTTTCTTCCGACCTCCAGCATTTCTAACGGCAATTCGAGCCGCTTTTATCATCATCGCGCTATCTTTTTTAAGGTTATGGCTTGCATGTTTTTTCAGTACTTTAGCAACATTTGATAAGATGGCTTTTCTAAATCCCACTTTCTTCCTACAACCAACACCCATACCCATCTTTCGTTTAGCCTTCATTGTGTTAGTAATAGCCCAAGCTGCAGCTTTCTCGCCTAATTTGGCGTCTTTAGATTTAACACGCTCCCAAGCTCGCTGTTCAAGTTCGTAATCAGCCTTGTGTCTGGCTTCTAAATTTGGGTTTTCACTATAGGCAATATCGTGCTCCCGACAGGCTTTATCGAGAGCGTTAATACCGGGGTCTCCACGAGCTAGTCTTTTATGTAACTTCGTACCAGGTCCACAGTATTGATATCCAGGTAAATGTAACTCAAAAGGTAGTTTGTTAATTAGACTATTAACAACTCCTCTACCTTTCTTTACGTGCTTCCTCGGCGCCATCTAGATTACTACTGTTGATGTTCATGATGTAATGATGTTTATATAAAGTATTGCATTGATCAACAAGGCATTACATCATGATCGTTCAAAGGCAAAAGGTCACACTTCCTGTAGAGAACTTGGATCTCTTAACAGATCACTCTGCTGGAAAAGAAAAACATGGCGAGTTATTTCCTAGTACACTAAGAACGATAATATGTGGACCTAGTGGATCGGGTAAAACCAATTTGCTTCTGAGTCTATTATTTGATCCTAATGGACTATGGTTTGAGAATGTATACGTGTACTCCAAGTCATTGTATCAACCAAAGTACAAATTGTTGGAGGAAGTGCTGAAGAGTGTGAAAAGTGTTAGTTATTTTCCATATACAAGTAGTGATAGTATAATCGATCCATCTGAAGCTAAAACTAATTCAGTGTTCATTTTCGATGATGTGGCTTGTGATAAGCAGGATAAAATAAGAGCCTATTTCAGTATGGGCAGACATAAGCTTGTGGATAGCTTCTATCTCTGTCAGACTTATGCGCGGGCGCCTAAACACAATATTCGAGATAACTGTAACTGCATAATTTTATTTAAACAGGATAAAATGAATTTACGTCATGTATATGATGATCATGTGACTCCAGATATGACATTAGAGCAATTTGAGAATCTATGTCGACAATGTTGGAACGATCAGTATGGTATAATGGTTATCGTAAAAGATTTTGATTTGCATAATGGACGTTATCGGAAGGGTTTTGATCAGTATATAAGAATGTAATTTGAACGCATCAGTCATTATCATTCAAGCTCTCAGTTAAGGTAGACCTGTTTAAATACATACCTGTTTAAATATCGGTCTGTTTAAATACAGGCCTGTTTAAATACCGACCTGTTTAAATACATACCTGTTTAAATACAGACCTGTTTAAATACGGACTTGTTTAACAATGGTGTCTAATAAAATAACTTTCGAGACATATAAACCGCCTAAGGTAAAACCATATGTATTGGAGAAAGATAGAGAACTTAAAGTGAAAATTAGAAAAGCAGCGAGAGCTATTAGAAAGAAATATTTAGCATTAAAATTAGGAAAAGCAGAGGAGGATGAAACCCTTAACCGATTATTTAAACCAGTTATTGAACCACTGAAAGAACTAAAATCTATTGTGAAACCAGTGAACAATGTAAATGTTAAGTCATTTATAAAAATACCAGTACAACATAAAGTGGAAAATGCTGTTGAAGAAAACAAAGAAGAAGAAGAAGAAGGAGACTATACTCTCGAAGAAGCAATTAATCAGATGGAATCAAATGAATATTTTGAACAGTATTCTCCGTTAGCTAAGCATTATATAATGGGACTCTATAACAAAAATAGAGATTTCGATGAAACATATGGGGTCAGACTCGATTCGGAAATGAATAAATTCTATATTGGTTCCCTAGAATTACACATAAGTCCAAACGCCGAAATAAATATTGGTAATGAAAAGTATGCTGGAAGACGGGGCTTATACGAGCTGCTATTTATGAAGAAACCCCAAGGTTATGATGAACAAGATTTACATGATTATAAGAAAATTCTAGAAGCATGTAATGTTCATAGGAGAAATTATGATCCTTTAGGACAATTCAATGGAACGCGGTCTTTTAAGTATACTAAAGTGATAAAGTCATTAGTTAAGAGTAAACCGACTAGAAAGTCACGTAGTGGAGAGGGTATTAACATGGTTTATAATGAAAAACCTATCGAATATGTTTACTGGGATGACGTTAACGAGCTAGTTGACAGATTAAGGCTTTTGAATGCATCCAAGAGCGCTGGAAATACCGATTCCCATGATAATGAAATTCTTGCTATAATAAATGAATTACGTGAAGCTGGAGTTATCTATTAAATACTATACTATACTATAAATACATCATTGTCATCATGAGTCTCGATAAGTTTGGAAGGTCTACGTCAGCTCGCGATGGCGTTAGTAGCTCACATTTACTTTCATCACGTCGCGGTTTCATCTTTACCGAGGATGGAAATATCGACATTGAAAAATTGAAATTGTGTAATGTTCAATCTCCCTCTGAAAATGATGATGCCGCTAATAAAAAATATGTGGATGATGCAATAGCTGCTATTATGATGGAGCTTAATACCTTACGAAATAATATATTACAATTCACCACAGATTTGACACAACAGAAAACATCTCTAACTGCTCTTGAAAATAATCTGGAAAAATTAATTACACAGCAAAATGCTATAAAAGGAGATGCTCATGCACCTGTGGTTAATCTAGATCGATTCGTCTACAACATTGATCCAACTGCGTAAGATGAATAATTCCATCGAAAAAATTCAATTAGTTAATGAAATACATAAACCAGCACGTAAAAACTTCAAGCGTAGACGTACAATAATAAAAGCATTAGACGATTTGTGGCAGGCTGATTTAGCAGAAATGTGTAAATATTTCAGAGAAAACAATAACTATAGATACATATTAGTTGTTATTGATTGCTTTTCAAAGTTCCTGTGGGTTAAACCTATGAAGAATAAGAGCGGTCCTGAAGTCACTCGAGCCATGGATGAAATTTTTAAGGATAGTGGGAGAACGTGTAAAAATTTAAATACGGATCAGGGTACTGACTTTTATAATGTACATTTTAACAGTTTGATGAAAAAACATAAGGTTAACCATTATAGCACGTACAGTGTGAAAAAAGCTGCTATAGTTGAAAGAGTTATAAGAACATTGAAGGAGAGATTATATAAATATTTTAGTTTAAACGGCTCATACAGATGGATCGATATACTTTCTGACGTTGTTAACGACTATAATAATCACCAACATAGAACAATTGGAATGAAACCCCGTGATGTGAACAAAACCAATGAAAAGAAAATTTTAAAGACTGTCTACGATCGAATTTTGATGGCAACACCGCGACGATACAAGGTTGGCAGCATTGTACGAATCAGTAAGAATAAGCATGTTTTCGAGAAAGGATATACACCTAACTGGTCCACGGAGTTATTTAAAATAATGAAAGTACGAATTACTAACCCTACCACATATTTATTGAAAGATATGCATGGTAAACCGATCAGAGGAGCTTTCTACGAAGAGGAGATACAAGAAACGAAGATCCCCGATGTATACCTTGTGGAAAAAGTGTTACGAAGGCGCGACACGAAAGTTTATGTAAAATGGCTAGGGTTAGATAAATCACATAACAGCTGGATTGACTCCGATAATATTCTATAAAATAGAGAGCCGGAAAGTTTTAGAGCTTAGTATTTTTGAATCTCTTCAAGTGTTACCATGTCATCGATCTCTTCAACTGTTACCATGTCATCGATTGCACCTAGCCCTACATTTTCTTCAGTAGATGTTAATTACTGGCAAGAAATTGATCGAATTAGTGACTTATATCAAGAAGCTATACAGAGCGAGGAAAGATTTATTTGTGAGAACGTTTTCTATGTAAAATATTCCAACTATAAAATAGTTACTGGACTTAGTGCAGCGAGAGGTTATGTTCCTGCCGTAAAAATTCAAATGATTGCCTCTGATGTATACATGAAACCCGAGAATATTTCTTTCATTAGAGTGGACTGGGATGATTTCATTACTTACCTTCAGCAAACTATCGATGATTACTTTGAGGATGCCTCTGTGACATTAGAAGATGAAGAAGAAATTCACTTTTCTAACTATACACTAGTAAAAAAACAATTTATTGATAATAAATCATTAATGGTGGCTGATGATTCCTGCACATTTCGTTTCTCTGGATTTGCAGTACGAGAACTCATTAATGTTAATAAACTTGTATCAGCTCATATGGATTTACTACATAGTTTAAATTTCGATAATTTTTATAATAATTTTTTAAATGTTACTAATAATATTTTAAGTGAATCTAATTATGAATTACCTCCATATACTGTTATGTTAAATTTATGTGACTTATATAGTGATAAGAATCAAACATATTGTATTCGTGAATGTTTATTTTATAATAGAGTTAAGGTTCTAAATGATTTAGATAAAAAAATGTTTTTATTTAATTATTGAATAAATGTACTATACCCATATCTTGTTGTTTTATTACCCACACACATACATACATGAATAAATAAAAGTCTTTATTTTTTTTTTTAATTATTTTTTATTATACATAATTATTAAAATATACATTTATTATACATAATTATTAAAATATAAAAGATTAAATATAAATATATACATTTTATTATACGTAAATATTATAATATAAAAGATTAAATAATAAAGCTGATTTTTGATTACATTCATATAAATCTATAGATATTAAATATATAATAGACAGAGACAGAGATTATTGATTAATAAAAAGAATATTAGCGATGAAATTATTAAGTGTTCATTATGGAGTAGTGACCCCAAGGGAGAGTATCATGAACTCCAGGAAGAATGTACCTCTTATCATCAAAGGGATTAAGAGCAATTTTTATTTGCTCAACGCTATATACCTCATGTAATCTTGATTGTATACTGCGCTGTGTTTTATTTAGTAAACACTCTTCCTGTGAACTATTTGCGACAAATTTTTCTAGACAGTTGCGATAATCTTTAAAAGTAATTTTGTTTTTCACTACATTAGACTTTACACCTTTTGCTTTTTTAACTACCTTGTCTGTTTCAACTTTATAGGTATACTGTTTAGAACGTAAACCTATGAAATGAGTCATTATTTTTCCGTTGTTCTCATCCTTCATTAAACCCGGAACTTTTTTATTTACTAGAGGAATATTCCAGCGATTGTCTTGAGGATAATCGCTAGTATCAAATCTATGAACATCCTGTTTGATAGTCTCTTCATATACATCATTACTTTGAATTTCATATATAAGACTGTCTGTATCAGTATACAAAAGTTTACATTTTTCTATAGGAAATTTATTTAACATATAATCATAATGAAATTCATATATGCAAATTTTTGAAATATCTAAAATGGCCATTCCTATATATAGGGGTCTGTCGAATATAATACGAGATTTTTTCAGTTCAATTGCCATAAGATTATCACTGAAAATAGATCTGCTATGGAAATTAGGACTAGCAATCAAATTCTTAGCGCCATACCTCCCCTCCCATTTATTTACTAGTTTAACGATTCTATGTTTCCTAACATTCTGCATTGTTTTCCCGTACACAGCGTTGTTCATGAGTTTATAGTTGTTTTTCTCAAAGTTAGACTTTGCTTGCATTCTTAATGATGTGTTTAAGTTGATGTAGGGTTTCAACCACGGAGACTGTTTGAACTGTAGAACTCGGTGGATACGTGTTAATTTTATTCCATGTTGTAGAGCTTGTTTAAGGTTTCTATAGTGAATAATGTATTTTTGTTTATTGTAAAAGGTGGTCATTAATTTGGAAAATTTTGAATTTGGCGGAGTTTGATGCTCCGGACAGAATGGTAAATCGCGGTGTAAATCGTGCAAAGATTCAGGATATTCGAGATCAACTTCTAAAATATAACCTATGTCAGAATTATCGGGGATTCCTGTGATATCAATGTTAGTATCGGTCCATTCAAAGCCTCCAAATGGAAGTGATTGACTCATCGCCCACCCATATTGGTTATTAATGTCGAAATAAAGAATAAACGTAGATGGCTTGCTGTCATCATACGTGTCTAAATACTTGTTGTTCGCCTCTGAGAACCGATTGCAACACTGACTCACACCACCTCTGATAGCTCTCTCTATAAACAATAAAATATCCACATCCTGAATGGTTTCTAACCTACACCCTGTATATTTTAGCATACAATCCCAAGTATATCCGGGTAAAGTGTAATAGTGACTAGGATCTAGACCGTACGTCTGGTGACATGTTTTGCGAAGGGTTTCAAAAATGCACGTTAATAACATGATATCCGTTTTCATGTAAAAATCGCTGTAGTCGGCTAGCGTTCTCATATCAAATTTTTCCCAAACGATTTGCGCATGTGCATAATCTGTCTCTTCAATGTTTTCGTCTTTAAGTTTATTGTAAAAGTATTTTATATCAGGCAATTCTTTTTCATCTAGTTTTTCAATGTTATCTAAATAGTCATAAAAAAATACACCTTTTCGTGTTAATAATTGAAATTTTTCCTCATCGAGATCTGGAAATTCCCGTTTAAGATTTTCAAAGTTTTCATCTTTCAATGTGGAAGCCAGTTCTTCCAGTGAACAGCCCATGAATCTGAAGGAGTCTATGAATCTAAATTTCAATTTAGTTTCTTTCTCATGAACTGTGAAACTAATGTATTTTTCCTTATTTTCAGGTAATAGAGTAATGTGATTTCGTTCTGCTAAGTGTTTTATTATAAAATGTGCATCGTAACCTCCCAGGTTATGAAACACGACCGGAATAACAAAAGATTTTCTATAATTTAAATTACATTTATTATGAGCAAAACCTCTAAAGTTTCCAGTTAGATGGCAATGCTCTCTAACAATTTTATCCGTTTCCTTAAATTCCTCTTCGCAAATGTGACAGATTTTACTAGCATCCCGTAAGCTAACTTCAGTGTTCATAGGCTCCACATGCTTTAATTTCGAAGAGACAAATTTTGCGACATCATGTAATTCTCCCTCGAACCAAGACATACAATCTAAACCCCGAGTACTTTTATAGTAAGACCAATCGTTGTTATAACTACATTTAAAATAATACCCGGCACTGTATGCTATGTGTTTCTGATATCTACTCGTTTTACATTGACTGTCATCATTAAACGGCTCAAGCAAAGATTCAAAATCTGCATAAATAATAAACGGAGCAGTTTCCTTGTAAACAAAATTTTTAAATTTAATGTATTGTTCCCTAGAAAATTCAATTTTACAATCGTTAAGTTTTTCGCAATCCACGCTATGTTCGTTTAGCTTGTCCTGAGAACTAAAATAATTTAGACATCTATCGCAGAAAAACTTTTTATGTTTATTTTTAGAGAGCTGATGATTTAAAAGTCTAGATAAATCTTTAATGTAACAATAATGATACTTAATTTCCACTTCATCTTCATCGTCTTCGAGTATCGAGTCAAAGTCGTTTATTTTAGGAAAATATTTATCTTGAATAATTAATAAATTTACATGTTTTTCTAATTTTTGTTTAGTTACACGGACGGGAATAACGGAAAAATTTGATTTTGAATCCATTTCCAGACCAAATACGTTAACTGAGATAGAGTTCTTTCGTTCAAATTTGGGAATTTGTGGTAATGTCATAGGAAATTTAATGTCTTGTACATTTAGTACTGTTGTGTAATGAGGATATGATGAAGTTCTGTCTGGATGATTTTGTCCATCAACAGGATATAAAGCACTAACAATACTCCACGCAAAGCACGCCTCGTCATCATTTTTAACATTAACGCACGCCTGCTTTTTTAAAATTTTTTCAGGTAGTTTAATGAAAGATGAGACCCCGTTGCCAACTTCATATTTATTTATATTCACTTCTAGGCTAATAATTTTACTAAGTCCCCATCCACTGCCAGACTCATTATATTCAGATAAGATATTAAAAATATCATCTTTTACATTAACCCTAAACCATTGATTTAAATCCACCCCTGTATCAATTTCCTTATTTTTTGTACTAAAATATTTTTTTTCTGTAATTTCTATGTCCTCAGACTTTCTTATAAACTCGGCACAGAAACAAGTATTAACTTTAAGCATAGGTACTTTTTTCATAGCATTTATTATTCTAATTTTGAAAAGATGAAAAGCATCATTGAAAAATTCAATCAAATCTTTATGTTTTAAATTAATAATTATTCCTGTGCGAACTCTACTTTTAAAAGCCGTTGCTAAGTCCTCCCATTTTACTCTATTACTACGTTTTTGTTTAATCGATCCCGCCCCAATATAACTTAAATTTTCAATTACTTTTTTAAATCTTTTAAGATGACCTAAATTTGTTTGTAATTTTCTCAAAGTACCTATAGATAGATCTGATTTTCTAATAGCCTTATTGAAAAGTCTAATGTAGTATTTTACCTGTTTAAGCCAAATATCTCTCTCCTCAGGGGTACATTTTTGATCTAAAATTGCTTCCACTTCTTTAAATTTTGCTACAACTTGTTCGCTAATATTCTTTATTTCTTCGGATGCCATGGTTGTCTTCAACACGTCCTCTCTGGAGAGTTTCAGAAGTAAAATAAAAATGTATGTCTCAGTCTATTATATTTATATAAATTATTAGATTGTCACTATTTCTTCTCAGCTAAAAATAAATTACAAATTTAACATATTTTTAAAAAATTATAACTTTGGTATACTCACTTTCAATAAACTTGAAGGCTGCTCCCATAGAAGGCTTATTTACATCCTTCAAACCCTCATAAACTATGCTATATTTTCCCTCGGTAAAATGGGTTAAATTATCTCTGATTGCCGGTACTATTCTTTGGGGTAAAAATATTTTATTTTCTTCTAATTCAATTAGCACTGTTTCACCATATTTCGTATTTACAATTTTAGCTTGATATATGGGATGAGGAATATTTTTAGGTAATACCTCCAGTTTCACCACCTGTTTACTTTCTAAAAGTGAAACTTTATTTAGTTTTTCAAAATCCATCTAAAATAATAGAATTTCCTTTAAATTAAATTGAAATTTATAAAAACTTAAATTTACTTACGTTTTATTTTATTGTTGAAGTCACACACCAAAAACAATTACCACAAAGTTCTGATATTATTATTATTACTTGGTAGATGTAATAGTGCACAGGTATACAAGTTATCACCTCACGATAAAGAACTACACAATGACTCTGATCATCGGAGGCTGCTTTTTATAACATCTATTACATCAAGACTTCCCACCTAGTCCCCAAACCGCACACAGTCAACGTTCAGACAAGCTAAGACTTGTTTATGAATCGCAGATGTGTAATATCTTAATTTGCAATTCTCATGGTTCAGATATAATATATTTAGGTATTACTGAGTATCGTACGTGACTAATTGCTTATTTCGTAAACGCAGCTGTGGCGGCATTACAATTGTTATTTTGAAGAAGCTATAAATTATTTTTATCAGCTCATTTCTTATTATGACGATGCCGAAAACATATTTCAATAAATGCTGAATATACATTTCTCACAATGTCCATATAATATATTTACGTATTACTGAGTATCGTACGTGACTAATTGCTTGTTTCATTTTATTCTCACGAGATAATATCTGCACGTGCACGTTAGAATCAGTTTATTATATGTTTGTTTAGTCTACTACAGAAGCAGGATGATGTAAGCTTTAACCATGAAGGAAAAAATTCCGTCAACAGCCATAAATCAGTTAGTCGATGATATCATTTATTAGACCAGTCCTCATGGGACAATTATAAAAGTTTTGTAAAATTAATCCGCAGCCGCGCTCCATATATGAAATCCATCTTTATTTTAACTTCAAATCTTACATGAGCAAGATGTTGCACTCCCAGTTATTAAATGTCATCGAAACGCGCTTCGATAAGTAAGTTTATTATTTTTTTTTATTTAACGTAATTTACGTTATACTTTTATTTCTTTAGTGAAGATGACATTGACAATTATTGGCTACATTTAGCTCAAATGCTTTCTGCTAAAGAGTGTTATTGTATTATTTAAAAAATTACACAATAAAATGATAATTAGATTAAAAGATGATGATTCAACCTTTTTAATCATTCAATATCAGCACAGCTGCATATGAATCATCTTATTTATTTTAAAAATATGAATCATCAAAGACATGCCGCCTCTACCCATGCTATCAGTTTGTTTACATTTCAGTCACGTTCTTGCGATTATCATCCATAAATCAGATAGTCGCTGATGTTTATTAGACAAGTTCTAACAGGTCTACGTACATGCTCTCTTTCCTATAACAAAGTACTTCCATCACACCCATCTTTTTTCCGTCGCAGTCATTTTGCTCTTGTTTCAGACTATATCTCCGCCCACCATCAATCCTTTCTGTGGTACGTCATCGATCATTATACACAGGTGTACCAACCTCCAGATCTAGTAACTTTTTCCCTAGTAACTTTTATTACCAACCCTATCATCTTCTGGTCATTGCTGACGATCACTTCTTCAGCAGCCTCTGGATACTTCTTTGCCTACCTCTTCAGATCCCACCCTCACTCTTGGTCTCTCCTGATGGACACCCGCCATCTTTAAGTTCTCATAGCTACTCTACTGACGGAAATGGCGTGGTAGTGGCTTTGCTATACTACTACTGATCTCTCTTCTCCAAGACTTTTGTCAATTTCGTGAACTGGTAGGTAACGTCTATTTTTTCCTGTGCCGTACAAAATCCAAAGAGACTGAAGTCCAATTGTGTGGAAGGAATGAAAATACGATACTACAAGCACCACAACATCTATGCCCGAGCAGCGGATTACAATTGATTTTGCCCCATGTTCAACTGCATCCTTGACATGCAGTTTTCCTCGCATTTTTCACCGAATTCGCCTGCGAAGTCGACCTTTAACGAAAGTGTTACTTTTCTGGTGTCCCCGATGAAACGATTTAATGCAAGTGCTTCTTCGTCTTGGTCAGATTGTGTAATAGTGTTCAAAATATTTGCATTATTGCACATCATGTCCATTATAGTGTTCCTTCAGTTCAGGAAAATGGGCTAAGACTTCTCTAAATCTATTGGTTTGTACTTCCCCTAAATCTTCAGTACGCTTACTAAGAAGTTGTGCAAGCCGACCATAGTATTGCTTTCTTAATAGTCCCATCCGAAAAACACAAGTTTCCTTCAGTCGGGTAAGTTCTCCTCGCATGAACAAAAGCAAATCGGCAAATGCAAGTCCTCCACATGTTATGTAATCATTGGACAATTGGACATGTTCTCAGTACAGCTCTTGATACGCTTCGCTCTATTGTAAAGCCTGGAGTAGCACAATCGATGGTACTTTGCTTCTTGAGCCACAAGGTCTGCATCAGTAATAAGCATTGCCAGAAGTCTTGTATCACCCAAAATTTCTGCATAATTTTTCAAATTCTTAAACATCCCATCTGATGCACAACGATTCAGAGTTTCATTGGATTTAGGTGGTTCCATACAAATAAAGCATATATTATCGTTCGGATTAATAGGGTTTATTGATGACCGAGTCGAGCGAGGTATTGATCGATTCTGGGAAACAGAGGGAGAAGGCTCAGGGTCGGGAGTGGTTAACTTAAAGTGTTTTAGCTCTTTTAGCAATTTCTCGAATTGGTACTGTATTGGTACTGTATTGTAGAATGCATTTTTTGTGCCATCTTGCCTTTTGCCTTATTAATGTAGCAACTATGCCATCTCGTCGAAGGCACTAATTTTTACACCACACGATAAGGAATGATCGTACGGAAGTAGCTTAGACAAATTAGCCGCAAGTGTCAGATAACCTAGAACTATAGTAGACACGTATGGGTTATTGGCAGGACAAACGAGTACACCACCATAATTCTGACAGACGATAAATGTACTCCAGTCTAGAACTACAGGATTTGCCGTTTCCAGTGAGACAGGTGTTGCCTGTGTCAGCTTCTTCGGCATGATAAAAGAATCTTTTACACGCGAAAATAGAAACTGGAAATAAAAGAAATCAGAATATAGTAAGAAATGATACCCTACCCGACCAAATTGTGAAGGAATGCAAAAAAATCAATTTTAAGTTCAAATTTCAAGATGGCGTCCGATTTTCTCGAGATATGGGGTTCGTTGTGTTTTCATCATATTCGTCGTCCTCAAATTATGTGAAAAATGTCTGAACAGAATTGAAATACACGCATTTAAACTAAGAAAAAAAATTAATTTGATTTTTCAAAATAGGCCCCATCTTGAATCCCATGGATTGAAATGAAGGGTGCTGCGGGTCAAATCGTTTATTTGGATCTAAGGAACAACTGTATAAAATTTTATGCTTCCCTCCCAAAATGACAGATATTTTCAAATTTGTCGGTGTACCGCTGCCACTATTTCGCTTAAAGTATGAATTTTAATTTTGATTGAATAAAACATTGTGTATGAAGTAAGCTAATTGACTTTCTTCCCAAAATATGCAATTAAATAATTTATTTAATATATTATATATTATTATTATTATTATCTGTGAAAGTGTCTCGTATTTACGATGTTGGATACATGTTTATAATTTTTCATTGCAAGTAAAAGATATAAAATGCTGCCTCTGTGTATTTCCATTTTGTATTTGCTAGAATTGCTATCTGGCCCACTGTGCGGCGTGATCTTATTCCATAATTTTTAGAGACAATATTTTCGAAAGCGGATTAATTCTTTTCAAAAAATTTTGTTAGTCTACCTGATTATACTAACTCAAAGAAAGTTAATACAGCTCACAAAATTTCTAAGGAATGCAAAGGTGGCAAAATCAATTTTTTTCACGGGTAAACAACGGTTAAAAAACGACAGTTTCCCAATTTTTATATCGATTCAGTTAAGTGGTCGTATTAAATTAACGTACCTGTTAAATTTTAGCAAAAACAGCCTTGATTGACAATCAATTACCAATGTTAATCGAGCTAGAAAAATTACTATCACGGAAAATATTGCCCACTCTCACAGACATTAAATTTTACAACAAACACGGCCATGTTCAATCCCCTGCTTGGCTAGATTGTGAAAATTAGGTAATCAGGCTCATGATAAACTCGATCTAGTTAACGATCATTTCAATTAAGTCTTCGAAAATGTAAAGTCATTCGTTGTTATTAATGAATAATGAATTTTAAATGTAGAACATGTCCTTTCTCTATGTCGGTACTGTTTAGAAGTGCTGCTGGGTATTAATTAATTTTGTATCCATTTACGGTATTGACAGAAAAACAATGTGACAATTTGCTTTTACCATTAGGTATGACTTTCTGATACCCGACAAAAAAATTTTTACGCCAATTGTTTATAAGTTGTTTATAAACAAATTAACTAGTTTTATATTTAAAACATTTTTTTTACAATTTTGTTGTCTTGAGATTATGATTTTTAAATCAAAAAAATTTTTCTTAAAAACATTATCTTATTTTTTATAATCGTTTTCTCTTTAATTATCCATCATTTGAATAATTAGTTAAGAAATTATTTTTTTCTTAAAAATCATAATTGGCAATCCCCAATAAAGTAATAAAAAGAAAAAAAAATATCAGCAATTTCATTGTTTATTAATTTAACAATTTGTTATAAACAATTCTAATTTTTTCCTAAATCTTAAAAAAATTACAAAAACAGCCATATGCAACAACATATTGAAAAAAATTTGTTTGTAGTTTATAGCGTTTTTCAATACTACACGATACAGTTGAAACGGGCACTTGATTTGTCAACTAAAACACTGATATAACTTTCAAACTGTGAGATATCACAACAGACTTAAGGTCGTTTTTATAGAGGATTAATTAATCTCTAAATGAGTTGACTTCCAAGTTTGTAACTACTATCAGTTATTATGCGCATTTGTTTATAAAAATTAAATATGTTTTCTAGTTATTTTTAAATAAACAATTGCAACTTTCAGATATTTTATCAAATTGCTTTGGAGATCCATTACCGTATCTGCCTTATTTGATAAGTTAGAAGTCATAAAAGATTCAAAAACGTCGAAAACACATTTAATTTTTATAAACAAATGCGCATAATATCTGATTAATAATAGTTACAAACTTGGAAGTCAACTCATTTAGAGATTAATTAATCCTCTATAAAAACGACCTGAATGTCTATTGTGATATCTCTAATAGTTTAAAATCTATATCAGTGTTTTAGTTGACAAATCAAGTGCCCGTTTCAGGTGTATTGTGTAATATTGGAAAACGCTATACAGGGTTCAGACTTTGCAAAGCTGAAAAAATTCCAGGTTTTCAATAACCAACAATATTAATTTCCATATATTTTTTAGCGAAATAATTTTTTATTTAACATAAAATAATTCATTGAATTGCACTGAATCAGCGACAATTCTAAAGAACTCTATGGTTTTCCATACCGAAACGCAGAATTCCATGATTTTTTATACAATTTATAAAATTCCCTGATATTTCCAGGTTTTTCTTAAAGATTTTTAAATTCTCTGAATTTTCCAAGTTCTCCAGGTTTTCCATATGAATCTGAACCCTGCTATAAAAAATACAAACAAATTTGTTTCAATATGTTGTTGCATATGGCTGTTTTTGTAATTTTTCTAAGATTTAGAAAAAAAAAATAGAATTGTCAGAATTTGTCTATAACAAATTGTTAAATTAATAAACAATGAAATTGTTGATAAAAAAATATTTTTGTTACTTTATTGAGGATTGTCAATTATGATTTTTAAGAAAAAAATAATTTCTTAACTAATTATTCAAACGATGGATAATTAAAAAAAACGATTATAAACAACAAGATAATGTTTTTAAGAAAAACATTTTTATTTAAAAATCATAATATTCTCGACAACAAAATTATAAAAAAAAATGTTTCAAATATAAAACTAGTCAATTTGTTTATAAACAACTTATAAACAATTGGCGCAAAACATTAATGAATGCCCTCTCGTTGGTCCTTGCTGAGCAATAACATATTTCAATATAGTATGGGATAACTTTAAAACTAAACCCAGTAAGTTTAAATATTTAGACTTTATATCTAAAACTGATGTAATACTTCAAAAATATGTTACTGGATAAATGAACAAAAATGGCCTATCTAACAAACAAAAAATAATAAAAATTAATACATTTTCTTATGACAAGCATTTCTATTTACCTCCGCCCATGTACAATAAAGAGTTGCCGACTGTTTTTGCCGGCTTTTAGTTTTATACGATTTCAATGAGCAACATGCATGAATTTTAGAAATGCAATAATTTATTATTTTTTCGTTATATGTGTTATATAAGTTGAAAGAGTAATGAAGAAAAGGTTTACAAAAAATGTGTAGCCTAAATAAACGACTTTGAAATTCAAAATTTTATGGGAACATATCCACGTGACTGAAAACAACACGCTATTGGTCTGACGTCATTCGGCATAATGTCTAATGGTCGTCTATCTGCCAAGGGGTTAAATCGTAAATTGTTTTGTGTTTTGTAAATGTGTATTGATATGTTCACAAAAGAAATCATTCATTTATTTATTTATTTTAATTATTAAGTGGTAAAAATGACGGACAGTGGGTTTTTACGGGGCCAGAGTGACAATTTGCCCGTTGTTGATGTGTTTATGATGACAAACTTTTTTGCTACTAATACTGATTTTATTAGTGCAGAAATTGGAGGTACTAAAGCAACAAGGTATGTGTCATTCATTATTCTAAACATCAATTCAATTGTGTCCATTTTCATCCTTTTACTGTAGTTAAATATAACAAATTATTTATGTACCTAACCTCAAAATAGGTAAACAAGGCAATATTTTAATGTTATATTAATTAATATTTTTCATCTTAGAATGCTTTACTTTTTTATATAATAAATACCTCCCGTCACTTACTAAGTACATACTTTTAGGTAGGTAGGTACATTAATAGTAAAAATAACTGTTGACATACATAGGTATATATAAATATATAACTGGATAATATGTAGAATGTCGAGAAGTTACATTATTCCCACCGTTCTTATACATTTATACATTTTAATTCAAGGTTCCTATTAACAGAAGTTAGTAAACTTTTGTATTCCTATAAATAGGAAAGTGACCAAATTCACCATCATATGTAAACAAATTATCACAATAATATTAGGGTTAGGTACATATTTTCATAATATTATTATAAAATAATTAGTTTTAATGGGTAAATTTACATCAAAATGATCCTGGCAACAATTTCGGTCGTCTCGTCTCATAGCTCTGCACCATTTCTTCCTAACTATCGCGTCCAGGAACATTAAAAAATAACTTTTCTGGAGTTTTTATTGTAGTATTTGTACATTTGGGCACAATACAATATTTATAGCTACTTTTCTTTGTATTTTCCATAACACAACATAAATAATGTGTACACATTCGCAATTTCAATACGTTTTCCGTCGGTGCGATGTGCCCGATGACGTCACACACAAGTAGCGCGGAAACTTCTCCATTTAAACGCAGTTAAATTGACAGCTGCAGTAAATAATTTTTTTAACCTTTAATTAGAACATAAAATAAAAATAAAATACTGGAAAAATAATGTTTTTTAGTGATCTATTCATCTGTGATGTTTAAAAAAATTATGCATTTTGCTCATTGTGCTCGTATACACTTTACCTGGCATTGCGTGAGTAATGGTTTTGCCTTATAGTTTAAGCGGTACATCGAGAAAATCGGCAAAATCTGACGGTTAATGCAGAAAGCAAGAAAATTTGCATGTGATTTGTACACATTCATTGTATTAAATTTACCCGCAGCACTTCGATTTCCGGACATGTAATTCCAAAATGGCGGCCAATTTATAAAAAAGTAACTTTTATTACGATGTAAAAATTGCCTTATAATTGGGGTGATGATATGATGATATAATAGAAGCATTTGAGTAACAGCAAGAAGCTATTAACATTGTCAATGAAGTGGTGGTGGAGAATATGGGGGATAACAGGGTGATTGGCAATGATACAGTCACATTACAACAATAAACTATTTTAATGGACTTTTGTGAAAAATGTTATGTAACAGTCTTTTAGGTTATAATGCTCCTAACACCCATTCTACATCATATGGTGACGAGTATGTTTGTTCGTGAGTGTAAACGATAAAGAAATATTTTAAAGATTAATTTTTTATTTTAAGAAACTTAGCTTTTACTTAATATCGTATAAAATGTGTCAATACAAATAAATAATTGATATAATAAAAGAATATAAAACGAAGGTAATTTTCTAGGACACGGCCCTCTGCAATTATAAGAGGTGAATTTGTAGGTAATTTATAACTTCTTGTTAAGTAACGTCGCCTTTTGAATTTCTAATATTTTCAATTTTGCTCGATGATATTGTCTCATAAGCTCTATTTCCACATCTGCTTTCCTCTTCATATTCATCATCTCCAATTCATGCTTTTCTCTCATAAATTTGAGTTTTTGGGATTGTTCTTCTTCCATAAAACGTGCCTTTGCTGCTTCTACAGCAGATTTTGCATCTGCCCACTGGGAAACTCTGCTAATTGCAGCTTCAGACTTGCATCGAGTATTCTACTTAAGGACTTTAGACTTACTTGCCCTTATCATGGCCGGACTGTACTTTCACCAATTTCCTGATTAATTTTGTCTTTGAGACACTACAAAAGTAAAAAAAAAAGTGGAAGAAAATCTGTGACGTAGGTACCTATTATTTACGTTTGCTAATTCCTACTGTAATTTCTATCTGTGGCTGAATTTCTTTCCTATTTTCGGGTAGAACTTCAATATGGAGCTGCGATGGGCTTGAAGTGCAGGCATATACTGAAAAGGAAATAACTCGAATATGGACTTATATAAGTAGTACGTACAACTTACTGTGGTCTTCTAAACGGCCAGAGATACAGCTTCTTCAATAATTATTTCGTTCAAATCTTCTTGGCTTGAAACAGACTTAAGAGCTTGATTCTGTCCATCGGATTGCTCCATTATTGCTGGAATCAAATGTTGAAAATGATTTGCAAAAGAATCTTATTATTGTAGACTAACAATGTTTAAACAGATATGTTCAAAGTATATTTGTATCAACTTATTTGTATCTCCATCAAACTGTGAAATGTCTCCATCAATTTTGCTCGAGCCAAGAAGTTCTTTGACTTCCTCATCCAGTATCGTAACTTTGGTTTCTCGATAAAGACCACCACCAGTACCTCGCACATACAATTTTTCATCAGGGAACTTCTTTTTTGTTCTCTTTTTTAATATTATCGTTTTTTTTTTAGAACTTTATCATTACGGGAATTCTCTCCAGAAATGCTATTAAATTCACTTTCTATCTTTCGCCAAGTCTCTCCTTTCTGGAAATTTGCTTGGGAATCAGAAAGCTTGAATTCGACGATATTTCTATATTTTCTTACCGAGTAGATTAATATAGACTCCTCTTTGGCAGAAAAGTTTGCAGATCTTTTCCTATCATTCATATTCTCTCAAAACAAAAACTAAGGTTCACGATTGTATTGTCAAACTCTTGAATATGAATCACAGGTAACTATCATGAATGCCGAATGTCTAGTGTCCACAAACTACCCACTAGTTTGTGCTAATGTCACATCACAAATTCTTCAAAATCTACAGTGTGCAAACGCCGACACTACCAACTGACATTTGAAAGTAACAGAACCTAGCACTACTGAACCCGGATGAATTACGCTTTACAGAACGGGAATATACCTGAGTTCCGGTTCAGCTTGAGCCGTGGCTCAGTTGAACCTACGCTGAACCTGGTATTGTAAAACTGACCCTTAGAGCAGCATATCTAGTAGGTCAAATCTAGGACAGATCTGATGTTTTGGAAAGTCCACCAGAGTCAAGTAAATGGGGATGGAAAATTATTGAAAATGGATTGAAGCCCATCTGGTCCAAATTGCCAGGAATCTGGCAAGGTTGTAGAGAGCTAGAAAAATGCGGTTGTTCAAGCAATTGTAATATCATGCGTTGCCTATGCAGAAAAAATTATTTCCCCTGCACCCTTAAGTGCAAGAAATGCAAAGGAAAATGTAGCAGCAAAAGGTATAGGGCCTTCTACATTTATTAAAATACTTTCTTGTTAATTTTTTTTTTTTTAATTACAGGCCATCTGATTCCAGTAGCGATGACGAGGAAACTGTTATGATTTTATTTTGTATTTTGTTAATAAATGCCATCTTTCTAACTTCAGAATTGTATTTTTGTTATAATTCCTTTAGAATTTTATTTTTTTGACGTCAGCATTGGAATCAGCGACCTCAAATTATACTTAAACGATACCTCACATAACATATTGCATTATTTTAAAAAAATGTTAAAGTTTAAAATAGCCGCCGAGTTTTTAAACAAATTTTATTATTCTTGCACTATGACTATTTTTGTTACATTAATTTGCTAACCTTAAAGCGTTCACCTACCGTTTGATAACAGTCTTTGTATATATTCTTCTTTTGTTTCAAAACATTTTACCCGAATTTTTGAAAATGGCTGCCATTTTTGTCTATGAGGTCAGGGGTCAAAGTGCTGCGGGTCAAATTACTTCTATAAATATACAAAGCATACATGCCAAAGGACTTGCTTTCTGCATTATTCGTCAGATTTTTATGCGTACCGCTTATACTATTAGCCCGTACGTACATTTCAGCTGTTTCAATAATCACAACTCCAATGTGTACAACTGTTCATGTTCATAATCATAAAATTCATAACAACTCTATACAATTACAATAACACGGTCAATTATTGAGATTATGTTCTTATTGTCCCGCTCTTACTACTATAAATGCCGTTACCGTATTGTTTTAATTACTATGCCTTATTTAATGACGAGGGAAATAATTATGTTGAACTGGTGAAGAACAGTAACAGGTTACAGTAAGCATCGTGTTCCGTCAATGTATCTATTATTTCAGTACAAATAGATAGGAATTTCCGAGGTACTATGCATTATATTTGGTGGTAAACTTTTGAAATTTATCAAAGCTCCCTTTATAATTCATTAAATTAAGCAATGTGCATAATATCTATTTACCTGAAAAGCTGAAGGATTTGTTGAGGGGTTGGAGTCTATAAATAAAGTTAGGTTAATTTTAACGAGAACAGTAACTCATTGTATGTAGATATATCAAATGAAGATTTAGGCTTTTCATTTTGTCTAAATAGTGTCTAGTTTTTTTTTATAAACTAAACTTATAAAAAAAACCTATATCTATACACGAAATGTGCACTGCATTTGCAATTCGTTTTCAGTTATGTTATAAACCACAAAAAACATTATAGAGCGATTTACACCTCGATGTTGGATGCTTGGAAAAAATGTTACATTCACACTCGATCCTTTACTGTATAATTGAAAAGAAACGTCTGGGAAAATGGTATCATACTACCATAATCATCTCTAGTTATCAAGTAATTATATCAATCTATTTACGTCACTTACATTAATTTGTCATAGTTGATCAATATTCTCACATTTCTTCGAACAAACTTGCATTATTTCCAGAGTAACTGAACTCATAAAATATAAATTTACATTGTTTTATTGTATTATTTTAACAAAGTTGGTTTAGCACATTGTTTAATTGGAACCGCAGCAGATTAATGGCAGAGGCTCAATTACACAGCCGTCTATTCGCGGATGTGTTAGTCATCCGACGATTAAAGACCTAAGAGCTTCTGTGTTGTATGTTTATTTTCTTGCGTGCTGGTTGATTATTTTCAACACGTAAACAGTACATACGAGTTCAGGAAACGATCAGAAAAATCAGAATATATTCGAGATTATGTTTCGTTCTATTGGAGGAGACGGAAAACAGGCTTGAATGTGCTTTATGTGGAGCAACTATTAAACGTGGGAGAAACAAACTAGTTGCAGTGGAGTGTTGCCGAATGCGAAAATATACAGGGCGTTCCGCTTAAATGCTCAGGATAATTTTCTTGTTAAAAGAGGTATTTGACTACTGTAAAAAGCATTTACTAAAATGTATAAATGACTTAAAGTTTGAGTAATAACGACATACCATGCTACAAACTGAGCTATATATGGACTTGCGATGTAAAAAACTGTTCGATTTCAGGAACCTCGAAAAGATATGTACGTGATAGAACACTACATTCTTTACAACTTTTACGATACGAACAATTTTTGAAAATTCACTGATTTTTTTAAAATCATTTCTTTGATTTTTTTAAAATGTATTTTGATATTAAGATAAGTCATATTTTTAATGGGCTCTTCGTGTACAACACTTTTTAGGTAAGACCACAAAAAAATCTAATGAGATTAGGTCAGGTGGCCGGGCTGGTCATTCGGCGACGCCATTAGTAGGTACTAATTCGTTTTCCTTGAACTAATCTCGAATACTGACTAATAAGAATATCTTCAAAAATGTTAAGAATTTAGTAACACTTTATTATGAATTAAAGACATACACACGTAATATATGGAGATGGTAGCTCAGAGGGTTAGCGTGCAAACTGGAGTACCCAGCGAAGCAAGTTCAAACCCTGCTTAATGTGAAATAATTTTAATTATAAAATAATTCCCAAGAAGTGGTTCGAATACCACCATATACTGTAGGGCCTAGTTTCTTCTTACCTATCACAAAATCGCTGTATTTTCAAGGAGTTACCTCGGGGACTTGCAAAGTTAAGAAAGCAAACATACTTTATATACAAGATGCCAGTTACACGCCGCAGGCGACCAAACTATACGACGGATCCAGCTCAATTTCAATAGAGAGCTACATGCGTTCCAAATTTAAAAACAATTTAAGCCTAACAGCAGTTTTCGTGTATACAAGTGTTAGAGTGGATGTGCCGTGAAACACGCAAAAATAATCGGTTAAAACTCCGTTAAACTCATCGGTAGGTCAAAAAATTCTGCATAAAGTGAAATGTCATAATAGAAGAACAAAGTAAATACCGAATTAATAATTGAAAATTACTGGCAAAGTGTTTGTTAATAGTACCAAAAATAAAGTAAACACGTGCCTAGTGCAGTGCTTAGTTGGGCAGTCGTCGACGGAAACAGACCGATCCATACATTTATACCTGGGACCCTTACAAGTGGACTCTTATTGGTAAAAAAGGCTGAATGCGAATTGTTGCTTAGTGTCAAGTGAGTGACATATGTTTATAAAGAAATATAGACATACCAGCTGTTTTGTGATTCAAAAGTAATAAAACTCCAACGTCTCCAACTAGAAATGGAGTGTGGGAATCCCACAGGAAAAACAGGGAATCGGTCAACATACACACGGATGAAAAAGGTAAGTGTTAATTAGTAGTATTAGTTTATTAGTTATTAGTTTATTAACCCTTATTAATCGTTGAGAATTTCTATCAAACATAGGGCAGGTCCCACAAGAAACGGTCTACAGACACAAATCCAAAAACCTTGCTATACAATAGTCTTCCAATAATTTATTTTACAAAGTAATATAGTTGCTCACTTTGTTCTCAATAGAATTTTGTGTATGTGTGTATTTAATCAATCATTATTGTAGTTGGTATTTGATGAGATGATCTGTTTACAAATGTAATCTGACTACACAGTGTACATTCCCTGTTTATTTCCTATTGATTAATCTGAATGCCAATGCAACTTTCAATTTTCATTTTATTTACAGTGAATTACATGACAAATCCACGACCTTCTATACGATTTTGGAATCGTGTATGTAGGAGTATTTGTTGGATTATTACGATATTTATGGCAAAGAACATTTATGTTATATAATATTTCTCAGACCTCCTGCTTCGTTTCATAATTCGTATACAGAGTGTCTCAATCAAATATAGTCACTCTGAATAACTTTTAACGTTTTAAGGTCATTCCCTAGAAAGAGACATCCGATAGGGAAATATTTTTTTTTGGCCATAACTTTTTTTCTTAGTACGTATATTTAAAAAAACTATAAGACTACCTAAGTAGAACCATAATAAGACTTGAATTGTCACTCAATAACTTCAGTTGTTTATTGACTCCAACAATTTTCTCACATAAATCTACAAGAAATTCGGGTTTGATTACGAAAAACGTCGAGTTCAAATTTTTCCACAGCAATCTAAAGGAGTGAGATCGTGTAACTGCCTGGCCAGGGCCCAGGCAGTTAGTTAAGTACTAAATTAAATTTAATAAACAAAAAAAAGGGGGGGGAGATGTAGTGTAAACCTACCTTAATATAGTGTATAAGTAGCTTAAGTGTTTAAATAAATTAAATATATTAATTAGTAGGATCAGCAATTTTCATATATGTCGAAATTAGGACATCAAGCCACGGGCTAGGGGGCATGGATTTAAATTGTTAGATGATTGTAAGAGAAGAAATGGAAAATATACGTTAAGGTGGCCATTCCCTAGAAAGAGACATCCGATAGGGAAATATTTATTATTTTTACCCATAGCTTTTTTTTCTTAGTACGTATATTTAAAAAAATCGGTAAAGGTATTTACACAGAACTTCCCTCGTTATTTGTGCATGGCGGTCACTCTAAAAAATTAATAATTACGAAATGACATTGAGAATAATAATCGGAATATAGTTATTGCTATTATTACAAAGAAAACTTGATAAGTTTTGGTCAAAAAAATATACAGATTGCTTATCCAACAGCAAAAGCTTAATACTAAATAACAGGTGCCGTATATGGCAGGCTTGCGCAAATACCTTTACAAATGTCCACCATGACTGAATTATTTCTTGGGATGACCACCCTGTACATTTTTCAATAAAAGTATAATAGGTGTATATGTCAGATATTATTGCCATCCGTCACATCAATCCAACATTCGCGTAATGGAGTGGAAGTACAGTGGTGGTTAAAAAATTTCATTTTTATTTCAATTTTTCAAAAATGTTAAAAAAAAATTAAAAATTTTTTCTTCTGAAATAGGTTTAAAATGTCAAACGTAGAAATTTTAAATTTGAGCAAAAAGGAAGGTTTCCGTCTATTCTATAATAGTGGTAAAAGAAGTTTAAGATTTAAAAATTACATATTTTTTTTAAATAGGTTTAGAATGTCATGAAACGTGAAACTTTTTAATTTGAGTAAAAAAAAGTTTCCATCTATTCTAGTGTTAATTTTTTTCCAAACTGGTAACAAAATGTTGCAAATTTTTTTTCCGAAATTGGTTTGGAATGTCATGAAACGTGGAAATTTTAAATTTGAGCAAACCAAATTTTTCGTCTATTCTATAGTAGTGATAAATAGATTAAAAATGCTTTCAAATTTTTTAAAAATTTTTTCAAAAACATTTTTAAATTTGTTTGAATAGTTTTAGAATGCCATAGAAACGTGGATAGTTTAAATCTGAACAAAGAAAAAAAATTCTATCTTGGTGGTAAAATTTTTTAAAAATAGTAAACAAAATTTCTAATTTTTCTTTTAAATAGATTTAGAACGCTATGAAACGTGGAAATTTTAAATTTGAAGAAATAAAAAAAAATCCATCTATTTTAGTGGTAAAAAAAATTTCAATTTTTTTTTTCTGAATCAGGCTTAGAATGCCATGAAACGTGGAAATTTTAAATTTGAAGAAAAAAAAAATTATCATTTTAATAGAAAAAATTTGTTCAAAAATGTTGGTAAAAAAAAATTAATTTTTTCTTTTAATAGTTTTAGAATGCCATGAAACGTAAAAATTTTAAATTTGAGCAAAAAAAATTTTTTTCATCTTGGTAAAAAATTTTTCAAAAATGGTGAAAAAAATTTTCAAAAATTTTTTTTTTCAGAAATAGTTTTAGCGTGTCATGAAACGTGGAAATTTTAAATTTGAACAAAAAAATTTTTTTTTTATGGTAAAATTTTTTTCAAAAATGGTGAAAAAAATTTTCAAATTTTTTTTTTCCCGAAATAGGATTAGCGCGTCATGAAACGCGGAAAATTTAAATTTGAGCGAAAAAAAATTTTTTTCACTATTTATTCCGTTTAGACGGTCCACCCTGTATATTTTCCAATGAAATTTCTACCATTTCGGCGCTGACAGTAGCGTCAACTACCTGCCAAATTTGACTGCTCTCCGTCAAGTAGTTTTTTAGTAAATGCACCAACAGACAGACAGACAGACAGACAGACCGACAGACAGACAGACAGACAGACAGACAGACTGACGGAATTGAAAAACCTATATTTTCGTAATCTCCGTGATCTGAAACGTCAGAATCCGTAAACATCTCGGAGGGTGATTTTTTCTCGAATACAATACTTCCCTTCTTTAAAAATGAATTATTATTTGTTTGCTTATAATTGTATTGAAACATTCTTTATAGGATTTTGCAAACAGCAGAAAAAATAACTATCTATAACTAAAAGAAAAACTTTGTGTAGAAATATTAATGAAATCTTTGCATTCTTTCGATAACCTGAATTCTGGTTATGCTAGCAAATTAAAATCCTAAAATGAATTTGTCTAATTTCTTATTTGAAAATTCTCATTCTAACACTAGCATCCACACAGTCCCCTACGGTCATGCAGATTAAACTAGTATCCACATAACCCCCTACGATTATGAAGATTAGTTTAATCTGCATGGCCGTAGGGGACTGTGTGGATGCTAGTGTTAGAATGAGAATTTTCAAATAAGAAATTAGACAAATTCATTTTAGGATTTTAATTTGCTAGCATAACCAGAATTCAGGTTATCGAAAGAATGCAAAGATTTCATTAATATTTCTACACAAAGTTTTTCTTTTAGTTATAGATAGTTATTTTTTCTGCTGTTTGCAAAATCCTATAAAGAATGTTTCAATACAATACTTCCCTTCGGTATGCGAGGGAAGTAAAAATATATAAGAGTACCTAAGTAGAACTATATCAAGACTATAAATATAAATTTTCAGTCAATAATTTCAGTGGTTTGCAAAATAGCTCGATTTAAAACTACGAAATAGGAAGATTAACACAATTTTTAAATTTATATCAAGCTATTTTGCAAATCACTAAAATTATTGAGTGAAATTTCATAGTAATAGTCTTGTTATGGTTCTACTTAGGTACTCTTATAGTTTTTTTAAATATACGTACTAAGAAAAAAAGTTATAGCTAAAAATAGTAAATATTTCCCTATCGGATGTCTCTTTCTAGGGAATGGCCACCTTAACCAGTAGAATGAGAAATAAAGAGTCTTATTTAAAAACCCTGTAAGAGGTACCCAAATACTAGCAGCGTATAAGTTAGTATTACAATCGGGTGACCTGATTGGCCATTTCACGGTACTTGTATCCTAAAGTGAAATACGCCATTTTGAGAACTCACTCTGGATAATAACCTTCGCAAGTAATATCAATCCAATAGCTGTGAATTATAATATTACGAATGATAGTAGAGTGCAAATTAATTTCTATCTTTCCCCCCGTTGGCACTTTTAGAGTAAAATATATGACCTTACCAGATATGTTACTTATACCCTGTAGATTATGAATCCACTTGTCGTCAAAAAATCGTCACGAATATAAGGGCACAAATCAAAATTTTCTAACTAACCACACCACGCGATAGAGTCAATCATGAAGCGTATTTTATCAAAAAATCATTAAATTCTCTGTAGAATTTCTATTTTTAAAATAAATAAGGAAACGAACTTTTGCATAGGCTTATATGGCAGTAAAAATCAAAAATCCTCATTTTCTCTGTTCGACTACGGCTGAAAATTAATTATTTTTCGTCTACTTTTCCATTCCCACGACGATATCTCCCAAACTATTATATTCATCAAAAAAATATATTCTTTATAAAATATTTGCCATATATTCCAGATTACAATAGTTTTTAAATCAGATTTTTTGAGAATTTAATAACCAAAATATTTAATAATGTGTAGCGTGATATCAATTTTCGAAGCTTATCAGCGGCATGCGTTCGTTGCAAATTCTCGCTCTCCCACTCTTTAAAACTGTTTCAACACACCCCACTTCGCACCCGTTCTGGCCTACCGTTAGATAGATTGGCGCATAGTAGCTCTCGTGGTTCATATTAATGAAATTTATATCTTGAAAATGATTACTATGGAATGAATAATATAAGTAGGTATATTTGTTTAATTAATAATTAATTCAGTGTTATTTCGCCTTACATAAAATTTTTGTGTAATGTATTAACACGTTATAAGAAACTCGGCAGTTCGATGTTAGCAAGATACTTTCAGCTGGTATGTATTTTTTTAACAGAATTTTCTACCATATAGGTAACTGAAGAAGAAATGAAAATGGAAAGTACTACTGATAGCGCAAGTTCGGAAAGTGAGATTGAGACAAAAATAAAATTTAAAGAAAAACAGATTCGTAAAATATTATGCTTAAATTGTATGAAACCGGGCCCTGTAAACAAAGGTTTTGATAAATCGTTTGCAATATTTATTGATTGTTTAAAACTCCGTGAAAAAATAGGTAACCAAAGAGAAGATGTTGTATATTCTAGAACTATGCGATTTCGAAAAACAAATCATTTTGGCTGTTTGGTTTGTCACCGAAATTGCTGTTCTAGTTTTACTGGCAAAAGAAATATGGAACATTGAAGGAGAAAAATGGAGAAAGAGAAAAAAATTAAAAACAGTTCAGATGGATGGAGTGCATGTCCAATAACTTCTTCAGGCGTGTCCTTGCGTAAAATGAATTTTTTTTCATTAAAATAGCTTTATCAAGTAATGACTAGGAACACAGAAAGAAAAACAAGACTATTAGCCCACCAAAATCCCGTAATTTTCTAAAGAATTTGTGCTAACGATTTAAATGCTATAGAAACTAAATATCATGTTTAATATTTCTAAAGTCACAATAGAAAATGCAAAGTTTCATGCCTCGTTTTCTGAATTAACATATTTTTCGTTTCTCTTTGTAGATTTAACAATTTTGACTCCTTTGCCGGTAAATGTATTTGTAAATAGTCTACTGATCTCTCTTTTAGACCTATATCTATCCATTCTAGATACTTCTCATCATAAATTGACGACGTACCATACCCTTTTTGCTTTATAAACCGTTTCTGAAGAATTTTACATATTTTAGTAGAACTCCGTTCGTTGTCTGTCCGTTTTCCACTTTTATTTTTATTGTTAGATAGACCTCTGCATTTTATATAGCGACTTTAGAAACATGAAATATGATATTCAATTTCCATAGGTATTAAATCGTTAGCACAAATTTTTTCGAAAATTATGGGATCCTGGTGGGCTAGTAGTCTTACTTTTCTTTCTGGTTCCGTGGTCATTACTTGAGAAAGCTTTATTGTTGTACTTCAGACAAAAGTACATTTCTCTATTTAAAAAAAAAATGTTTTACGAAAATACACATAGGAAAAAGTTGATGGACAGGCATTGGATCCATCTGAACTCATTTCAATTTCTTTCTCTATTTATCTTCTTAAATGTTCTATATTTCTTTGGCTAGTAAAACTAAAATAGAAATTTCGGTGCCAAACCAGTCAAAATTGTTTGTTTTTTTTTAATCACATAATGCTAGGATATAGATCATCTTCTCCTTGGTAACTTATTTTTTCATAGATTTTTAAACAATCAGTAAATGTTGCAAATGATTTCTCAAAACCTTTGATTACAGGGCCCGGTTTCATACAAATTAAGCTAATATGTTACGAATCTGTTTTACATTAAATTATATTTTTCTCAATCTCACTTTCAGAACTTGTGCTATCAGTAGTACTTTTAATTTTAATTTCTTCTAAAAAGCATATACATCAGTTACCTACATGGTAGAAAATTTAAAATACATATCAGCTGAAAGTATCTTGCAAACAGTGAACTATAGGGAGTTTTTATAATGTGTTAATCTATTACACAATAATTTTAGGCAGGCCATAATTTTTATGTAAGTCCATGTAACACTGAATTAATATTCTACAAATATACTTACATTTATTTCGTAGTAATAATCATTTTCAAGATATAAATTTCAAAATATTATGAACCACGAGAGCTACTATGCGCCAATCTATCTAACGGTAGGCCAGAGCGGGTGCGAAGTGGGGTGTGTTGAAACAGTTTTAAAGAGTGGGAGAGCGAGAATTTGCAACGAACGCATGCCGCTGATAAGCTTCGAAAATTGATATCACGCTACACATTATTAAATATTTTGGTTATTAAATTCTCAAAAAATCTGATTTAAAAACTATTGTAATCTGGAATATATGGCAAATATTTTATAAAGAATATATTTTTTTGATAAATATAATAGTTTGGGAGATATCGTCGTGGGAATGGAAAAGTAGACGAAAAATAATTAATTTTCAGCCGTAGTCGAACGGAGAAAATGAGGATTTTTGATTTTTACTGCCATATAAGCCTATGCAAAAGTTCGTTTCCTTATTTATTTTAAAAATAGAAATTCTACAGAGAATTTAATGATTTTTTGATAAAATACGCTTCATGATTGACTCTATCGCGTGGTGTGGTTAGTTAGAAAATTTTGATTTGTGCCCTTATATTCGTGACGATTCTTTGACGACAAGTGGATTCGTAATCCACAGGGCATAAGTAACATATCTGACAAGGTCATACATTTTACTATAAAAGTGCCAACGGGATCGAAAACTAAGCGACTTTTATCAACGCGAGCACTCTACTATGAGAGAAAATCACGTGCAGCAAGCAACATCTCACTGTGAGTATTCTGAGCACATAATCGGGCATCGTGAATCCTATGCTGAAAATCAATGTAACGACTGTTCTAGCACTGTGGTTATGAATGAGTCAACTTTCAGGTAGATAACGAGTTTTTACGAGCTTTTAAAAAACCCTTTTTTCAAAGTCTGTGAAAAAATTGTTCGAATCGGTTAGAAACGCAGGAGAAATCGAAGAAATGCGAGGTTATCTTTTTAAGCAAATCTAATCATTATTTTCGCCCACCTTAGGAAATATCAAATGAATATTTTATTATTCTAAATGCAAACGCGGAAGAAAAGTGTAATTTTGATGAAAAAACTCGTGCTAATTTGGGAGCGCTAAAACATGTAGTTTCTTTATAAATTGCTATCCAGTGTCGAGAATTTAGGTAATTTAAAATGGTTTCGATTGTGTGAAATCATGAAAAATAAAATAATTTTACTCAAGAAACGAATCGATAAAAACAAGAATGGTTACGTAGAGGACTAAAAGATGTTTCAAGACTTATTATTTTTGGGTTTATATGAATTTTTTGAGGGAGTGCTTATCAAAGGGTTGAATTTCTCAGAAAACTGTTACCTCTGAGTTATTCACAATGGCAACTTTTGTTGTAACACCCTGTATCCTTTCTTTATGGTTTACTTTATTTTAAATTGTTAGATTCAGAGTGTTGGCGTCTGTGTTTTATTCTTCAAACAAACACCATCTGTTAAAACTACTTTCAGAACTTGATATCTCCAGAATTAAACGATGAAGAAGGGTGTACATATTTGATTTAAATTAGAGACTTTTAAACAATATATGAGGGTTATTCGAATACTTAATAACGTTGGTATAATTAGCACACTTAATTTAACAAATTACAAATTTTGAGGATTTCCCGTTCGTGAATTGTTTTACTAAACAGGCAATTTTGGACGGGTGAGCGAAAAGGGTTAATCCGAAGCAAAGCTACGATCAAAGGCAGTACTAGGCTCACGACAACCTATAGGAAAGGAGGATTGGATATTGGACTCTATGTAGCTCTGCAAGGGAGATGTTATACAGGGTGGGCCATTGAAAACGAAACACGCCTGTTTTGGGACACTTAAACTAGTTTCTTGAAAAAACGCTCGGACAGGCCGATTCTTGATTTTTGGGGGACAACTGTTGATGTCAAACTTGACAGTGACAAATCAACCCCCTAGCCCCACCAACCCCTAATTCAAGAATTTAAATAGGGAAAGGGGGTCGGGCGACCCCTCATTTGAAGCGTCTTTCAATTCTCTATGCGACAATATGGTCGAAATTGGTTTTTTCAATTTTTTTTTTCGTCTCCATGAAAACCATTCTCTAGATTAACTAAGGTGGGGGTGTTGTTTGGGAAAAATCCTGAAACACGTCACCTTTAAACGGCACATTTTGATGTCAAATTTGACTTTATTAGGTCAACCCCCTACCCCCAACAAAAACAAAAATTGCGGTAAGCTGGTCGAGTGACTCCTCATTTTAAAAGTCTTTTGATTCTCTATGCATACGCTTATTAATTTAAATGACCCCGTCGTTTTTTATAGTAAAACTGGGTTTCAGTCAATTGTTCTGAAACTTGGGGAAAATGTTCTCCTGGGCCTCCTGATTAAAATTCTTTTTGACCACCAGTCCAACCGAATTCGATTTTTTTATCTAGAGGCGATTGAAACTGCGAACATCTGTGATGGTCTGCTTAAATGTTCCATAAAAATTTTGAAAATAGTCAGGCTCATTTATGGAGAAAAATAAGCATCGTTTGTCTGTGTTGTTTTTTTTTCAAAGTGCTTCTTTCTCCCGGAAAAAATAACAAACGAGCTAAATTATTTTTTTTGTAATTTTTTTACTTTGAAGAAAAAATTGGGGGGGGGGGCATAAGTTGATTATTTTTATCTAAAGAATATGCCCGAATATTTTGAGATCTTTCTGAAGTAGAAAAAAATTTAAATGGTCGAAATTATTTTTGTCTAAGAATAAAAATAAGCAACTTTTGGCTCTTGGCGTTTTTCTCTAAAACGGTAAAATCTGTATGTCTATTAACAGCGATTTCTTTTTTGACTGCATTTATCTCAACATTTAGAGGCACCATAAAACGGCGAAGAGTAGCCGTGTCACAAACGTAACAGTTAACTATAATATTCCTCCTATTTATGATTATATCCCAGATATAATATAATTAAGCAATATTTAAAAATAAGAAGAGGAACACTGAAGGAAATCTATTCCTTAATATAGACAACATATTTAAGGAAGAAGCGAATGTTGTCTTTAACTACACTGTCAATTATTTTTTCTTCAAACGTCTGAAAAACATGACATTTCTTAAAATTTAGACAACTGTGCGTAGCCATTGGCAGCGAGAGCTGCATTACAAACGAGATCGAAACTGCGAAGAAAAAAAAAAAGAATTCATAGATTTTATTAATTAGTTCAGAGTGAAAGAGGCGTTTTAGAGAAAAACGCCAAGAGCCAAAAGTTGCTTATTTTTGTTCAAAGAACACGCCTGCCGGTTTTCAGAATTTCTTAGACAAAAATAATATCGACCAAGAACTAGATTTTTATTTTTTTCTACTTCAGAAAGATCCCAAAATTTAGGTAAAAATAATCAACTTGATTTTATTTCCAAAGCATCCAGCAATCAATTTAAGTAAAAAAAAATGTTGACCACCACAGAAAATTTCAAATAAAAATATACGTTTAAACGGCCAAAAAATAATGAATTGCTGTTTTATACTTTGTGTCCTCATAACATTATACCATCAAGTCGTAGAGCAACAAAATTTTTAAAAGTTAGTGGAGAAAAAATAAGCGAAATTTTAGTATAAAAAATATCTGCCAAAAAGGTTTTTAATAATTTCAAGGGGAACGGGAGTCGAAGCCGGGGAACCTTTTGGGTGGTCGTCGCTTAACGCGATCGGCTACCACTGATCTCAATTTTAAATTTGAATATATAACTTCGGCGGAAAACATAAAATGTCAAAAACATCAAATTTGCAAACATTAATACTAAATAAATACGTCGAATGGAAGGTTGTATAATGTCTCCACGGAAAAAGGAAGACTGGCATTTTGTCAGCATCGTAAATTGCGCGGCGAAATCGGAAATTCGGCTCGGCGTGAATGAATCGAAAAAGGCTTTTTTTTATTGGTACCCTATTTTGCTTATTTAAAGTACACCTCAGAGTGTTTAAAATCAACTTTTAAGAACGCGCGTTTTAAAGTGACCATGGCAACATCAATAACCTGACAAACGTGAAGTCAAAATGTCAACTTTTTAATTATTGATCTGACAGGAATTATTGCGGGATTAACCGCGAATCTGCTTTTCTATTTAAGTAATCAATGTTAGAACTCATTTTAAAGCAACATATAATCAGTAATAACTGTAGTGACAATAATTAATCCTATGTGACATATTGCAAATTAATGTTTGTATTCCTCATTTAACACTGACAGGTATCCTGATGTCACATCACGAATCCAACCATTTTACATTCTTAATTCTTATTTCCATTTTTTGTAGTAATACTAAATACTAGTATTTATGATTTCAAAGTGTACCAATAAAAAAAAATTGCGTAAAGTATTCGTGGATAACTGGTCTTTAAAACACTTGCTCTATTTCGAGCACTCCGGCTGCGCCGTCGTGCTCGAAAAATCGCGCGTGTTTTAAAGACCTTAATATATACTATTTTGATAGTTGTGATATAGATATTGCACGTAAGTTATTGCCGCGAGAACTAGTAGTAAGCTCCGCCTTTCTGCCGATAGTCTGTATTGGAAAGAAATAAAGACGAGGGATGGAGGCAATTTTTTATTTTTTAGGCTTAGTTTTAGAAAAAATCGCCTGTGAAATAATGTAGCCAATGAGCTACGCACAGCACTTATTGGATGAGAATTTGAGGGAGGTGTACTTTTCGTTTTACCAATGATTTGTGTTTTTTGACGTTCATGTTTTCTTTCAGTTTCTATTCTATAGACCATTTTCGGTTGACGTCATGCTGGTGGCGTGGAGGGCACACAACTCATTGTTTCGTTTTTTTTTTTTTTTTTAATAACAAGATTAAACTATTTCTGCTAGCAACTCATCTCTAATTCTTTTCATTTGCATTTTTCTGTGATTAGATGAGGTTTGTGTGCCCTCCAGACTGTGTCAAAATCAGGTGACCAAAAATGGTCATTTACATGGATGTGACGTAAATGAGTTCGAAACCTACAGGTGCCCTTGAAGGTCTTTGTTGACTCTTCGGTATGACTTATCAGTAATTCTATTGACAGTACTTATGTAATAACCAGCTGGAAATATGCATTATATACAACTTTTAAACTACGTGCAATTCCTGCATCAAACTTTGCATTTAATGATTGAAGACACTTGATAAATTCATATTCCGCATGCAACATTCAGGAAACGAAATCCTATGCGCTAATAAATTCACGTTCATAATTTAAAGAATATAACAGCCCTGCTATTTTATTGCACGACCTATACTGCACACGCAACCTTTAGAACTTACCTAAAATAAATCCTGACATTTAACTTTGTAACTATTTGCACTGGGGCTGTAACAAAAATCCATAACCGGCAGTTTATTCAGCTTCAATCAGAATACTCTGTATCACAAGAACTCCGTTATGCACCACAAGTTTTAAATAGGCGTAGGCACACAGTTGAGTTAATTTGTCTGTTCACATCAGCACACACTTTTAAAGTCACTTATATTTTATGTTCGATTGAGTAAGAAATATTTTGTCGGACACTATTTGAATGTAATCGACATGATATTCCTAAGAAAATTACAATGTCAATCACTATTCCATTTGACAGATAACAGCATGATCAATTTGGGTAAGTTCGTCAGGTCGTTGATTTCTTATAACTAGTACTGAATCATCGATCTACGAATGTTTAGTTTTGTTAAAGCAGCTTACTCAGATTGATCGATAGCTCTTCACTAATAGCATCAGAAAGGTGCAAAATAAAACAATATCCAATTTTTATTAATTTCCTGTTCCTTGCTTGTCATCGCGAGACAAAACAAAATAGACTCCAAAAGCAAATTCGTTTGATAAGCATCCGTGAAAGTGAACTGGCTAGTATGCCACCACAAAATACTATCACTGTTGTTAATAATTCCACTTGCGAATATATGGCAAGACCATTCACTTTTCGTCTATTAATATCTCACTTAGATAAAGTATTGAACTTATTGTGTATACTGATTTGAAAGAAATGCCTCACAAAAAATAAAACTTTAGAAACATGGAAAAATGACTCGTATTTAAATAATAAATTCAACAAATGTCTTTTATTCTAGCCATTCCTTTCTAGGTCTACTAGACCTTTCGTGATAAATTAATGCTGTCCCACAAATGTAGCGTGGATATATCAGACGTATTTTGGAAAACATATGATTATGCTGATTTATCTTTAGAGTTTCTATAATTTGTTCGTATTGCTATTCGACTCTCTTAAGTGAGTTTTTAAATATCACATCATCTATTTTTAAAAGGATAATTTAAAACTGTGGCTAATTTTCATTACTAATTTTACTGAATACTGTGGGGCTACAAATGAAATTTATTTCTCTACCACAAAACTTTAATTTCAGCATGGGATTTAATACATGTAAAGTGAAATATTGAAACAAACAATTAATCGAGCAATTAATTATCTCAGAAATGAAGTGAATTTACAATCGGTACTGTCCACTTTTCTATTTTAATTGTAAATCAAATGAAAATCAAATTTATAAATAGGCCCTCCCTCCGTACGTCCTTTGCTTATTTGGATTCTTCTAGCCGAAATAAGTATGATCCAACCCTGGGATATTATTATTTTCACGTCCACGTAGTGGAATGAAAGTATATTTTTTTTTCTTCAAATTATAGGTTTAGAATGCCATGAAACGTCGAGATTTTAAATTTGAGCGAAAAAAATTCTGTCTGTCTGTTTGTCGGTCTGTCTGTCTCTAACGTTTTTTTTTTGTCTGCACGTTTTCTCCGGAACGGTTTAAGATATTGACTTGAAATTTTGTACACGTATACAGGGTGTTTCAGTTAAAAGTCCCCAGGCCATTATCTCTAAAATTAATAAAGATATTTTATTTTTGTAAATGGCAGATGATTGATACCAAAGAAAGGTTTAAATAACGGTGATTAGAAATTTTCCTCAACAGCACACAGAGATGGCGCTGCGATGCAAAACTATTTTTTGATGGCTGGAACCTTGAAACATAAGTCATGTGATTAAACAATAATTTGTGAATAATTTTGATTGTATAGAGAATTTACAAAAAACAAGCCGTTTTGGAGTTACATGAGTTTCTTTCATTAATGCCAGTACACGTGAATTTTGATAAATCCCTATAACTTATTTATTATTTATTATAGAATATTGGTTACTAAACACTTTTTTTCAAGATAAGGAAAGTGATATAATACACTATCATAAAATTATGTTTACCACTTCCGGCCAAATCGGAACTAACATGATGAACCAATATCCATATGTTCCTACATATTACATTTTTTTTTTCTAATAACGCTTCTAATAAAACGGCTCCCAAAACTTAAAGTAAGTAAGACAACGAAGAAAATACACACTAATTTAGAATGGTAATGAAAAATCTACTTAAGAGATATTAGTAGGCTTTGATTTAATTTTAAGTTTGACAGTTATTAAACAAAGTTTGTAGTTGGTGCATTTCAATCATAGTTTCAAACAGAAATAGTGTACTTAGAAACAATTCAAAGCAAATTAATCCAAATAAGGCAATAAAAAAAAATAAATTTAAAAAATGGTTAGATACACCAATGAAGATAAGTTAAATATGATTTTAATATACGGTGAATGCAAAGTAAATTCCCGACAAGAAAAAAGATTGTTTTGTTTACGATTTCCAAATAGACCTACACCCGATAAAAAAACATTTATCATACTGTTTAAAAATTTAAGAAACTGGGGTAGTTTTAAGAAAACTATTCGTAACAGAAATAGGCCAGTTAGAAACGATGAAAATACAGCCTTGGTGTTAAATAGTGTTGTCAACAATCCTCAATGTTCTCTCCGGAAATTGGCATCGGAAACTAATCTGTCGATATCTTCGTGCCATAGAATATTAAAATCAACTAAATACCATCCATACAAATTAAAATTGATCCATCATTTAAGGCCTGGTGATTATGAACGAAGATTACATTTTCTAGCTGAATTTTCAGTTCTTTCTGAAGAATGCCCAAATTTTTTAAAAAATGTGCTCTGGAGAGATGAAAGCCGTTTTCACAACAACGGAGTTGTGAGTAAGCATAACTGCCGATACTGGTCACAAAATAATCCTAGATGGATGAGAATGACCCGAAATCAGGTAACTTTTGGAGTTAACGTGTGGTGTGGAATATTAAATTCATATATTATTGGACCATATCTATTCCATGGGACTTTAAATGGAAGAAAATATGAGATATTTTTGAGAAATGTATTGCCAGGATTATTAGAGACTATCCCTCATAACCAGGAGAATATTTGGTTTCACCAAGATGGTGCACCATCCCATAACTCAGTACTAGTCAAAGATTGTCTTAATGAAATGTACCCTCAGAGATGGATTGGTACTAATGGAGTAGTCAGATGGCCAGCACGATCACCTGACTTGACTCCATTAGATTTTTACCTTTGGGGGTATTTAAAAAGTGTAGTGTACATTGAAACCATTAAGGATATGGCCGATTTGTATAATAAAATATATGCAAGTGTTGCTGCTATAAATAGACATACGTTACAAAAATTTTGCAATGAAGAGTTACTGAAACGGTACCATATGTGTATTCATGAAGAAGGGAGAAATTTTGAACATTTAATATAATAAGTACCTACTAATAAGAAAGAAATTAGTTTAATTTCATTTTTAATAATATTTCGATAGTTTTTAAATGTTTGTTTATAAAACTTTTGTTTACGTTCTTTACTGAATTGTTAATATAAATTTAGCCCATTCTAAATTAGTGTATTTTCTTTGTTGTCTTACTTACTTTAAGTTTTGGGAGCCGTTTTATTAGAAGCGTTATTAGAAAAAAAAAATGTAATATGTAGGAACATATGGATATTGGTTCATCATGTTAATTCCGGTTTGGACGGAAGTGGTAAACATAATTTTATGATAGTGTATTATATCACTTTCCTTATCTTGAAAAAAAGTGTTTGTTAACCAATATTCTATAATAAATAATAAATAAATTATAGGGATTTATCAAAATTCACGTGTACTGGCATTAATGAAAGAAACTCATGTAACTCCAAAACGGCTTGTTTTTTGTAAATTCTCTTTACCATCAAAATTATTCACAAATTATTGTTTAATCATATGACTTATGTTTCAAGGTTCCAGCCATCAAAAAATAGTTTTGCATCGCAGCGCATCTCTGTGTGCTGTTGAGGAAAAATTCTAATCACCGTTATTTAAACCTTTCTTTGGTATCAATCATCTGCCATTTACAAAAATAAAATATCTTTATTAGTTTTAGAGATAATGGCCTGGGGACTTTTAAGTGAAACACCCTGAATATTATAACGATATCTAGAACTGGATTGTTTTTTGAACATATCCGACGAAGGGTTGGAGGGTAAATAGGGGGAAATAAGTAAAGCAAGCTGGTAAGAGTACAGAAACTTGAAATTTGGTGTATGTACTAGAAGCCAAGGCCTCAAAATTGTTTATATTTTCCAACCCCCCCCCCCCCCCACGACGCCCCCACTCCATTATTAAAGGGGTTGATAACAAGATTAAGATATTCACTTGAAATTTAGTATACGTGTACCTATATTATAGTGACATCAGGAACTAGATTCTATTTTGGGATTATTCCTTTGAAGGGTTGGTGGTTAAATAGGGGTAAATATGGGATAAAAAGTAAAGCAAGGGCTCAGATTTTCTATAATATTTTTCAACCCCACACCACCTCTAGTCTATTATTAAAGGGGTTGATAAAATAAAATTGAGATATTCACTTGAAATTTGGTACATGTATGTATTATAACTCATCTGGAACTAGATTATATTTTGACATGATTCCGTTGAAGGAGTGGGGGTAAGTAGAGGTAAATAGCGAAAAATAAGTAAAGCAAGCTGGTAAGAGTACTAAAACTTGGGATTTGGTGTATATACTAGAAACCAAGGCCTCAGATTTCTTTCTAATATTTTTCAACCTCCCTCCCCACCACCTCCACTCCATCATTAAAAGGATTAATAACATAAAATTGAGATATTCACTTGAAAGTTAGTACACATGGGTATGTATTGCAATGACATCTGATTGAGATGATTTCGTTGAATGGGTTGGAGGTGGTAGGTTGTGAATAGGGGAAAATAACTAAAGCAAGCTAGACACTTCATTTTTAACGTATATGGTAAAAACCAACGCCTCAAATTTCTCTGACATCTGCCCCAAATATTATTAAAATTCTATGACCAATAATTTCCACATACTAGAGGGCAAATACAGTCAAGATGTTTCCTTCAAAGCGACTTGGATGAAAAATCTGGAAGTGGAAGTAGTGATTCCTTAGGCAGCGGATTTTTAACTTTAAAAAACACATTTTTTAAACTATAATAATTTAAACCAAATTGATTAGGTTCACTTTTTTTGCATTTCAAAATTTTATTTTTGCAAATAAGCGTTGTTCATCGTCTAAACTACACTTCGTATTTTCAAAATATTTGCGCCTTGATGGTGGTTTGTTCAACATTTAAACAAGACACTCTGTATACATAAAAAAATTAATTCCTTTGTTTCTGTGAATTCTTGTGTATTACACAGCGGATGTCGAATTAGCATCGAAATGATAATCTACATTTTTACTGTACTTTGTTAACGACAAAGCGGGCTGGAATTAATGTAAATTATCTTCGGTAACAGGTTGAACATCTTAGTTGTCAAAGGTACGTTGATTACCGTAATTATTATAGTACATGTAGGAAAATCTACATCTAACTACGAATTTAATTAGCTAATGGTTTCCATTTAAAGACCGTCTGGTGTGTCGTGTTTGAAGCATAGATCCGCCACTTATCAATTTGAAACTAATTACTAAATAAGTTGTATTTAACATGACAACTTGGAACGAGAAAAAAAATATATGTACGTCCCGAAAATCTAAGAAAATCATTCAAAATAATTCAAAATGAGATAATTTTTGAACTAATACGAGTTGAAGGCGGAACCTGTCGCTTTGGGTAGAGATAGATGCTGATTTGTCAGTAGCCATGGAGCATACACCTAGTCCTTTAATGTACCCCCCTATAAAAAGTCCATAGGAGTCATGTCTGGAGAGCGTGCAAGTCAAGGACGGGGGGCGGGAGCTACAGTGTAAATATTTGGCATGATTCTGATTGAACAATACGCACAAACGCATTTAAAATGCACTACAACTGCAATTAATCAATTGACTGAGAAAAACGTCAAAGGCTGTCAAAGTTTGACATAAGTACACAAAAAACCCCATCAAAAATGAGGGAACGCATTTCATTCAAAATTGTAATCAACGACGAAGATGCCCTCCAGGAAAGGAATGTTCAAGCAGCCCATCCATCCCGGGATTCCACAAACAAAAAATCTGGTCCCAGAACCTTAAAATTTCCCGACACTGATAGTGATACGTCATCCAGTGGCGTGGGGGTACACTTATATCACTAGAGACAGCATGCAAACCACCTTACAGAGGCTTGTATCTGCTGTACTGGAGTTGAACTACCAACTCAAGGATGGCGCTTCCAATAAAGAAAATTCTTGGAAAGTTTAGAAAAACCGAAACTGACGAGACTGGACCAGAATGTTCGAGACGCCATTTTGTGGGGGTATATTTAGAATTTTACAATATGAATTTTAATAAAGCGGAACTTGTAGACATGACTTTTGTTTTGGGCGAGTCAGGCACTTGCCAATAGAATTTATCACCAACGTTATCCTGGAAGAAGGATTCCTGATGTTAGCAGCTTCTAAAACCTTTTCGATAGATTTCTGGAAACTGGAAATGCCGAATATAAAAAAAAATTAAAGAACAAAACGTGTTGTGAACGAAGAAAATGAGTTTTCTGTGGTGCTGGCAACGATTGAGAATCCCCATGTTAGTCAAAGAGAAGTGAGCTCATTAGTAGAAATAAGTAGACGGTCTGTGGGTCGAATCTTAAAAACAAATAAGTTGCATGCATATCAAATTCTAATGCACCAGGAATTATCTGATAACGATTTTCAAAAGAGCCTACAATTTTGTAATTGGGCCAGAGGTAAAATGCAAGATGATGTCAACTTCTTCAATAATGTTTTATTCACTGATGACGCAACTTTTCATAAAAATGCATTTGTTAATAGGCACAATTTCTATTATTATACTTCGGAAAATCCTCACTTTTTTATGCAAGTTGGTAACCAACACAGATTGTCTATAAACGTTTGGGGAGGAATTATTGGAGAACATGTAACAGGGCCACATTTCTTTGATGGTACATTGACTGGAGCTGTCTTCATTTTTTGGAAAACTATCTGCCACAATTATTGGTAAATCTCCCTGAAAGAATTCGAAGTAGGATCTGGTTTCAGCAAGATGGTGTTCCACCACATTATTTAAATGCAGTTAGAGACCACTTAAATAATACCTACCCTCATCATGGATTGGAAGAAATGGACCCACTAAATGGCCTGCTAGATCCCCAGATCTTACAAAAATGGATTTCTTTTTATGGGGATACGTGAAGGAAATTGTTTATAGAGACACATCAACAACAGTACAAAATATGAAGGAAAGAATAATAACTGCCTTTAGATCTATCACACGGCAGTTTTAGGAACAGTGGGAACCTAATTTCAAAAGCGCATAGAGATGTGTGTCAATCAAAATGGGCAACATGTGAAACATTTATTATAATTTTTTCTACTTACTGAGTTATTTGAAGAAACCTCTTTTTTAAGTTTATTTTTGAATTTTGTAATTATTGCTTAATAAAACGAAATTGGTTGCAAATAGCCAAGTACTTATAGAAAATGTTCGTTTTCCATTTCTACATCACATCGTTAAAAAATATACAGGGCGTTCCATTTGAAAAAATCGAGAAAATTCAATTTAAAAAGTTCTCAATTGAAAAATAATTTTTGGCCACCCTGTACAGTTTTAGGAAATGAAAATGATTCAAAAACATTAATTTGATGTCTCGTAACTGGTATAGACATACGTTTTTCTTAAAACCCATAATTGTGACTGTGGTTATTTTTTTCTGCAGATTGCATTATTTCAACAAAAAAATTCATTACATCCAAGTGGTTGGGAGATATTCAATGCTAATATAGGAATGAATAGAGCCTAGAAAGAGGTTTCAAAAAATGATATACATAGCATTCAATTTATAAAAAAAAGGCACTTGGTCCTGTAATTTCGTCTTGGCTCGCCCTTTATGTACGAAAATAATTTCCAGTTATAGATTTTTTATCTGGTTTACTTGCAATTTTTTAAAAAATTTCTAGCTATCGTAGAACTCGAGATATCGAGGTCCGGCGCACTATCGCCCTACCCTGTATATTTACGTTTTAAAAAAGAGAAAGAACTTGTAACGATGACTTTAGAGTTCTCAGATAAAAGACAATAAAAATCTGTCAACAAGCTTCTATACTGTCCAATGCAATAATATCTGTAGTTTCGTATGTAGAGAAATTAGCTCTTTCAAGTGGCACTATCAGAAACGAAGGTTACGATTTGAAAAAAATGTCGATTACATCATAACTTTTTAAAATAATTTTGAAGGGCGGTTTTGTGCCACTGGCATTGTAACAATTTTATCGAATTTATTCCTTTCATCGTAAACTCTCTGTATAAATTAATCCACCCTGTATCATCAAACAAATTTCTTACTGACGGTCAACGTGCGTTTGTTTATTTTCGAACGCTTTATACAAATTAACCCAGAATCCCGACGTTTCCTCGTCGAACAGATACAGAATCCAACAAAAACCACAACCTTTTACCGGTCCCAGACACAGTACTCACTTTAAAGCCACACACAATGTTTAACGTATCCGCTCTCGAAATTCTCGATTTGGTCGATACTTTGAGAAAAACACACGTCGCCGCGTCGCGCCGGCAAAAACACGAGGAGCTGCGAAGCGAGAACGCGCCGACGGAGAAGTTGCCCGGCCGTAGACAGAAAACTAAATGTTGGTGATGGTGCATTGCAGGAAAGCACGAAAGTGCGCCGGCTCCTGCTCCTGCTATAATAAACCTACAATATCATCTGTAAAAAATGATGTCGGTGAGGCTTACAGGGTGAAGATGACTTCGAGATCTCCAAAATACATATAAAATACTTGACGTTTAAATTTACTTTTTACATTCTACTTTAAATATTAACTGAAATATATTGTATAAAGCAGTGTATAGTTCATCTGAAGTCAGTTTGCAAATCAAAAAAAGACACGACAATTTTTAGAATCACTTTTTAATTATTGTAAATATTGTTTTACTACATTATATTAATTGATAGGCATGATATAAATCATTTATTTATAAGAAATAATGTTAGTTTAACGAACAGCTCTATAAATGATTAAAAAAAGTAAATAAATATCATTTAACCTACGGCGAGGGGGAAACCGCGAGGGTAATTTTGGTGTACAGACCCGGGGCATTAGGTGGACATTAGGGGACATTAGGTGGACATTAGGGGACATTCGGGGGCATTACGGCGACATTAGGGGGCATTACGGGGACATTAGTAGACATTAGCTAGCATTAGCGGGAAATTAGTGAACATTAGATGGAAATTAGAGGGCATTATTCAGACATTACTGGGACATTAGTTGAGAAGTTGAGGAACTTATTATGAGAGCATTATGCACGAACGTTACATACGCATGCGCGCAGATGAGTATACGTCATGTCAGCGGATGCTTTGCTTCCATTAGTCCACTATGTACATAGTACATACAGGTAACAACATGTTGTTTTAGGAAACATTTAAATCGAAATTTAAACCCTCAAAAAAAACCCAAGTGCTCCATCAGGACGTAGTTTAATCACGTCGTATATGACGCACCTAAAGATTAGGTCAGAAGCTTCTACCCGTCCTTCTAAAATTAAGGTTATTGATGTAACGATTTCATTCCTCCTATCGAGTCTATACAAAATGAATATGAACTGGTCACTCGACAGGGAATTTCTTTCCGCCAAAGTATTACTTCAGGTCAGAGCAAAAAAACCCTCCACAGTAGGAACTCGGGAAACGCCACAAGAAATAATTCATCTACAGGACAATACGGAAAACATGGATTGTCAAATCTCGGATGAAACCATCCTACTTACAACCGAAGAACATGTTGAAAAATTCACTAACTCGATCATTAATAAGGAAACAGTAGATGCCATGTACTTCAAGAGCTGAGAAATTTGAAGAAACCTTTGAACTACAAGACCAGTTATCTAAGTGGGCTTGACAAAAATACCAAGGATCACAAAGAACAAGACGATCACGTGAACGGCAATCTAAAAATAAATCATTAATTACTAGTTACTTTTTTATTGGTGAACTGTTGCAAAATTTGTCGAACACTAATCATGAAATTAAACAAAGAGTTTTGAAAGCTTTCAGTGAATACAAATCAGATTTACCCAAGAAATCGCCTAAAGGAAGTGGCGACAAAACTGAAGAACAAATAATACCACGATTTTTAAATTTTTATTAGATTTATCTTTAAAAAAGTCAAAATACAAAAATAACAATAAGGATAGCGAGGCTATAAAATAATTTGCATCTTACCTTTTCTATACTGGAGGCAAATTACTATACGAAACATTGTATGCAAATCTAAAAAATAGTTTGCCCTCAATCACAACAATTAACAGGTACCTTGAAGGTACACGTACTGGAATACAGGAAGGGGAAATCGATATAAAGCGGTTATCCGAAACAGAACCATTCTATTGCTCTTGGCGCAAAGACAATCGAGAAGTATTTTGAAAATGAGACAAAAGCGACCTATGCCTATGTCATAATGGCACAGCCGTTGGCCATGGATGCATCTCCATACTGCTTGGGTTTATTTGGTACCGACAATACTTTTACTAGTAAAGATATCACGGAAAGGTGGAACTACATAAAAAATGAAGCTGAAAAATGTAATATTATTATTGCTGTATATTCTGCAGGCGGGGATACGCGTCTTCTGAAATTCATGAGATTGAGTATGGATTTACCAATGCAAATTAAATCAGCCGAAAGGAAGGAAAAGACTTCTGAGAAGAAATCACTACCAGCACAGAAACCTCCATCATTTCCCCAGTGGGAATGGTTTCAGTGCAGCATTAACTAAACTGAAGGGTGTTACGTGCAGGACTCAATTCATATTCTTACAAAGCTGCGTACCCAATTACTGAAACCAAGAATAATTCTTCCGATTGGCAAATATACAGCTACAGTAGATCATCTTCACAAACTAGTGTCAGAAGTTGGTAAGGACAAACATCTTCTAACACCTTCCAATCTAAAGCCAGAGGACAAAATGAACTTTCCATCTGCACAGAAAATGTGCTCGGAAAAAATATTAGAGTACCTGAAGATGACTCCTGGAAATGAAGGCACTGTTTCATTTCTAAAATTGATGCAATTTATCTTATCTTCATTTTTAGAATATAACGCCACTTTAGAGACTAGTTTGTATAAGATCTAGTACGTGGTATTTTTCTACGCATGTGGCGTTCATGGATAAAAAGTAACAAACCTTGGACCATCGGGGAAAATTTCCTCTCAAATAACTCATAACTTTGCATCGAACTTAATGCACATGCGTTAATTAAACTTATCCTGCAGCATAAAGATGGTGATCTTATCCCAAAAATGTTTAACATATTTCATTTCAGCAGCCAGCCCTGTGAGGCATTATTTCGGGCCGCTCGTTCAATGACGTCGACTCACTCCACCAGTATCAACTTTAGTATTAAGGCATTTCTTCACAGAATTACCAGAATAAGAACTGTCACCGATATAGTCAGTGACCTGCAGGGCGTATTTTCATTTCCACGGGAGGAAAACCGACTAAAAAGAAGAACCAAAATAAAGAAACCACCCACTATTAAAAAAATAACCGAGTTAGCCAAAAAAAAAGTAGTTGAGAAAGCTCAAACTGATGCCACAGCTGATTTGAAAAAACTAGGTATTACTGGGAAAAAAATAACTATAACTTTGTGGATATTCCTCTAAAAGAATCAGAGAAATCCAAAAGTCAGACCAACAGCGACAGCGTCGCGGAAATAATTTTTGATATGGGTACGCCTCAAACTGAAAAACCGAGTGAACTTCACTTGAAGGATTATTCTGCAAAAATTCACAGCAACACTTTATCAGAAAAATCCCAGTTTCTAAAAATTAATCTCGGGGATAAGATCATCATAATAAAAAAAATCATCTTATTGTTGGCTACTAGACGAGTCTAATGGCAGAGTTAGCACGGACAGGTTGCGCAGATTCATGACTACCGGAAAAAACACGAAGACTAAAGAGGCGCTGACTGGTACTAAAACATCAAGACAAGTAGCAAAGAGAGAAAATAAACAGAAAAGAAATAGGTCAAGTAGTTCTGGTGAAGAAGAGATTCTCGAAGAGGCTACTACAGACGAGACTACAGAGGAGTCTGAATCTGAATCATTTTCTGTTTCGTCAGACGTTTCTATGACCAATTCAGCGGATGAAGCTCAAAATGAATTCCCGAGTGAAGTCCTTACTGAACTCGTTAGTGAAATATATCTAGAAAACTACTATGCCATATATTACGATACAAATTGGTACTTAGGTTGTGTAATAGAAAGGTGTGATGAAAACTCATACAAAGCAAAATTCTTAAAATCAGAACTTGACAATTATTTGGCCAAAGAACGAGGGCGTACAGCGCACAGGAAAAATTTATATTTTATGGCCCTGTCAAGTTGATCGGCATTGAACCATTAGAACTGAAACGAAATGACCTGCTTAACATCAGGCAAAAATATAAAACTTTTAAGCGAATATAAGCACATCCAAGATTATTTGTGTACCTTGATTTTAGTTTATTATAACAATATAAGAGAAAATGTTGTGTTTCATGAATACTATTTTTTTGTGTTCGTTTTGACATTTGTTAATTTTTTGAATACTTATATTCATATAATTAATTTTAAGGTTTTTGTTATTGTTTTATTAAATACCTAAAACTATTTTATTAAAACTCCAATATTTCCTATTCGTAAACATCAAGATAAAAATGAATAAACTTTTATAAAACAGTAAAGTATATTTTTTAAGTAGTCCTATAATTATTAATTTGAATCATTTTAATTATAATACACCGGTACAAAATTAAGGGAATAATGGGTTAAAGACGAAGAGATTATTACTGAAAATTCTGGGGGCATTAGTGGGAATTTTGGGGGCATTAGTGACATTTTGGGGACATTAGTGGAATTTTTGGGGCATTAGTAGAAATTTTAGGGGCATTAGTGACAATTTAGGGACATTAGTGGTAATTTTGGGAGCATTAATGGGAAATTTACGGGACATTAGTGGACATTACCAGGCAAATGAGGAATTAGTGTACACACATTTGGATGGCGGTTTACCCCTCGACCTACGGCTATGGTACCGGCAATATTAAGAATGAACCGAGAGCTTATACGAGACTTGTAAAGGTGAGCCAGGTAAACAATCGACTACTTTCGTTTGGGGTAAGCGCATAACATATCTGGTTATAGCGGAGCGGGATAGGGGTTGAAATCGTCCAAAAAGTTTTTTCGGAGTAGAAAAATATGGGTCCTAGACCATCTGATAGATATAAATAATGTATTATATTCCCGGTTGACGATGTTTTCCTTTGGTCGAGACCAAATTTGTGAGCATTTAATTTCAGAGATCACAATTATTTCTATACCGCGTGTCTACAAGTAAAAACACATATTACTCGAAAACTGCTTAGCTTTGATTCACATAGCTTATTCTATATATGTAATAACTCTACATTAGAAAAGTGTCGTAATTAGTCTTTTTACATTTTGAAAAAACCAAAAATATTTTGCAATAATTGATTAAAATCGATTAAAATGCTCATGTACTGCTTTCACACAGACATAACTTTTTATTTCACGATATCAATTTCAAATTTCTTTATACCAACCTATTTCCTGATGTTTAAGGAACATTTTCTGTCATATAACATATCGTCGCGTTTCACAAATAAAGGCTATATATAGATATTTGAACACGCGCGTGTCGCATTAGTCAAGTAGCGCATTAGTCGCGCCATTTTGCATTTTACTTCTAAAATGAAATGTACACGGTCAATTGACTTGATTTTAGTTGCAAAGAGTAGAAAGATATTTATAAAAAAAATCGGTAAAGGTATTTACACAGAACTTCCCTCTTTATCTGTGCATGGTGGTTACTCTAAAAAATTATTAATTACGAAATGACATTGAGAATAATCATCGGAATATAGTTTTCACTATTATTATAAAGAAAACCTGAGTACTTTTGGTCAAAAAAATAGAGTGCTCATCCAACAGCAAAAATTCAATACTAAATAACAGGTGCCTAATATGGAAGGCTTGCGCAAATTTATACCTTTACAAATGTCCACCATGGTTGAATTATTTCTTGGAATGACCACCCTGTACATTTTTCAATAAAACTATAATAGTTGCATATGCCAAATATTATTGCCATCTGTCACATTTTCAATTCGACATTCACGTATTAGCAATGGTTAAAAAATTTCATTAATTTTGAAATTTTTTTAAAATGTTGGTAAAAAAAAATTCATTTTCTTCTGAATAGGCTTAGAATGTCATGAAAGGTGGAAATTTTAAGTTTCACCAAAGAAAATGTTTCCTTCCTTCTATCTATAGTAGTAGTAAAAGAACATTACAAATTTTTTTCAAAAAATTTTTTAAATTTTTTTAAATTAGATTTAGAATGGCATGAAACGTAGAAATTTTGAATTTAAGCAAAAAAAATATTTTTTTTTCATCTATTCTAGTCCATGGTACAAAATTTTTCAAAAATGTTGGTACAAAATTTTTCAAAAATGTTGGTAAAAAAAATGTTCAAATTTTTTTTTTGAAATAGGTTTAAAATTGAAATGAAACGTGAAAATTTTAAATATGAGCAAACAAATTTTTTCCATCTATTCTAGTGATAATTTTTTTTCCAAAATGGTAAAAAATGTTCCAATTTTCTTTTCCGAAATAGATTAAGAATGTCATGAAATGCAAAAATTTTAAATATGAGCCAAAAATGTTTTCATCTTTTCTATTATAGTAGTGATAGAAAAAGATTAAAAATGCCATGAAACGTGGAAATTTTAAATTTGAAGAAGGAAAAATGTTTTTCATCTATTTTAGTGGTAAGAAATTTTTCAAAAATGTTGGTAAAAAAAATTTTCAATTTTTTTTTTTTTAATAGGTATAGAATGCCATGAAACGTGGAAATTTTAAATCAGAACAAAGACATTTTTTCCATCTATTTTAGTGGTAAATTTTTTTTAAAAAATGGTAAAAAAAAAATTCAAATTTTCTTTTTAAATAGGTTTAGAATGCGATGAAACGTGGAAATTTTAAATTTGAGCAAACAAAATTTTTTTCCATCTATTCTAGTTGTAAAAATAAAAAAAAAAATTCAAGTAAAAAATCTCGGAGGGTGATTTTTTCTCGAATACAATACTTACAAGTACAAGTAAAACACTACATTTATTTTTTGGCGGAAATGTTTGGTTTCATTTTTTTTACAAGAATTGGCCAATTTTAATAGCCAATTTAATTAAATTACCTAATTGAAAAAATTGATATCATACACAACATATCATAAAATTAGACGAAAATTGTTACCCGGGGGTTTTTAGGGTCGCTGATTGCGATTCTGAACTCCAATTTGGTAAGTTCAAAATGGCGGACCGGAAGTAGAGTCAATTTCTCAGGAAAAACCCGTATGTTTCTGGTTATTGGCTGAAAATGCACTCGGAGATTTTTGAGGTCGCTAACCACGAATCCGCGGTCCAATTAACGAAATTGAAAATGGCTCACCGGAAGAACAGTCAATTTCGCCGAAAAAACTTGTATTCTTTTCTTTTTTGGGCTGAAAGTGGGAACACGGGGGTTTTCGTTATCGCTGATAACGTAGTATATTATTCAGGAGAAACTCATATTTTTCATACCATCAGCCCAGAAAAGACAAAATACGGGGTTTTCCTGAGAATCTGGCCCTACTTCCGGTCCGCCATTTTGAATCTTCTCCAATTCGACATCAGATTCGTTATCAGCGACCACGAGAACCCCCGAGTTGTCAGTTTCAGCCCAAAAAAGAAAAGAATATAAGTTTTTCCGGAGAAATTGCCTGTTCTTCCGGTCCGCCATTTTGAATTTCGTAAATTGGACCTCGGATTCGTGATCAGCGACCTCAAAAACCTCCGAGTGCTCATTTTCGGCAAAAAACCCGAGAAAAATACGAGTTTTTCCTGAGAAATTGACTCTTATGTACTAAAAAGTAATGAACAATTTTTTAAATTCATACATTCATACATCTGGAAACCAAAGGCTTTGGGGGCGGTCAATTGCGCAAAGTAACTGTGCAATAGTATATGACCGCTCCCAAATGTATGAATTTAAAAAAAAATGTTTATTTTTAGTAAATTTTTTTAAATGTAAGCTATTGTTTTTTTATTTTTTTACATAATTTTGTTTTTCAGTCTTTACTTACAGCAGACAGACAAAATCCTTTCATTTGATACCCATGTCGAGGAGGTTGTGAAGAAAGAGGTAATCCGCCATCCTAGGGCGTCCGCCATATTGGATTTAGAATGATATTACATAGTTTATCGTATTTAACTCCTCAAACCCTTTCATTTGATACCCATATCAAGGAGGAAAATTACTACAAATTAACTTACTAATAGGGCTATGTAACTTCCACTGGTTTTAGCCTCTTGAACAAAATGCCGTCGCTTGGTTATTTTCCACTTTATTTCAGTTCCATCCCTACATCGATACGTAAAGTTGCCTATTATTAAATTGTTAAACAAAATATGACCAAGTGGTAAATATTACTTGGACTTGCTTACCCACTAAAAATCAGTCACCCTGTGTACATGCAAGACAAATGAAAAATTTACGATAGGGTCGAATTGAAAGTTAAACAAAAAAGATTCAGCCCGAAAGGCATCATACAGAATCGTATAGCAGCCCTCTACTTTCAGATTAACTCGTATGTTCCTATGTTTATCACACGCCCAGGACCATTTCTGCTAGATTAAAGAGTGCACTTCAGAATACAGATTAGGATTTGCAACCCACCAACGCCATATTTACTCCAAGTGGCCAGAGCCCCAATCCCAAGAGTCGTCTTGAATGCACTTCATTGATCTTGCTTGCACTTTGTGTTGTGCATATTCATATGAAACAATACACACTAGGTATACAGAATGAAGAGGTTCTACATCTCGGAGAATATAACGAAAAATTGGAAACTATAATTTCAGGCGGACACTTTAGTGTAAACTCTCAAAATTCGTTCTAGTAAGAAAAATTAATTCAAACTATTCGTAGTAATTTATGAGAATTTATAATTAATTTATTACAGGAAAGTCTCTTTTTTTTCTGGAAATAACGGGACATAATGAGAAAATTGTTATAGCCCAGTGATATTAGACCATAAAATGGTAAAATTACTAAATAATTAGATTTTGTATGAAACTTTATTTTTATGTACTTATTAATCAAAATCTCAAAAGTCCCCAACAAGAGCACTCCCGAAATTTTTTTATAGGGGTGAAAGAGGTTAAATTTTCTTTTTCGTTAGTATCTAGAAAACCATCAATTTTTCGAGAAAACAAGTTATTATCAAAATTGTAGTTCGTATTTGATTGACTGATTTGCCAGCGTAAGGTGGGCATTGCTGCCGATTCCGGGCATCCACGGAGTTTCGTTCCAACACGCAGCTTGGTCGTCCGTCGAACACACCCAACGGACGGCCAAACCGCGTGCCGGAACCAAATCTCGGATGTTTTGTATACCGCCCGAACGGCTGCATACGCCGGGCTGGACATTGGAGATACTACTCAGCAGCGAAAGCCGCATGACGCATGGGGTGGGAATATAGGATGGGAAGTGTAGGTGTTTGTGAGAAGCTTCTTTTAAGTTTCCATCTATCGTCATCTCCTTATTTTTCTTCTTCTAAGTTTTCTATTTCTGAATCTGGCAGCTTTTGTTTTTATTTATTATCCGTTCCACAGGTAAATATCCATTTACGGTGGAGTTGCTGGGAAGGTCTCTATCTCGCGGTAACAATATTTTTTGCGCGTTATGACAAAAAAGGTCCGAAGGGATAATCTGCTCACTCTGTATGTCGTTTCTTTGAGACAATCGGTTTCAATTCCGCCTTCCAATTCTGGGCAGTTTTTCCATTTCATCACCTATATAATTATGTTTAATACCTTTTCAATTTTAATCTCCATTCTTAAATTTTAATAAAGAGATAAATAAACCAATGTTAATGCTACAATAAACAAACAAAAAACTTATCTCCCCTCATTCACATCTGGTTGACTAGCTGTTTATATTGCCCATGTTGCTGTCCATACATCATACACTTGAAGTAGGGACGGGTCGCAGGTAGTATAATAAATTCTACGAGTTTCCAGCTATAGTGCACTAATACATACTGTTTCTATTTACTTTTATTTTTAAGAACCATTAGCAAACGTGTTTCATTATTTTTCAATTATTATTATTAATTCGATGCGTGCTTTGCGTCCACCACTACACTTCCTTATAAGCAGAATTTTTTAAATCTACCGCTGACTTACATTTATCGAGTTTAATGGAGTTTTAACCGGTTCTTTTCGTGTTTTCGCCGGGAGCATTAACACACACGTGCGCTCTCGACCGCACCCCAACTAGCCAAAATTGTAGTTCTTATTTGGTATTAAAAAGATCTACTGGCCTCTTTAGTATAATTAATCGATTTCGAGTAAAGCTGCAATGTTTGTAATTCGTGGACAAAATGCACTCATTTCCACATCACCGCAGGGGTAGAGCATACTAGGAGCGTTTTTTGTTTTATGAGATGTTAGCTGTAGGGCTAATACACATTAAATAGTATATTCGTGCTATTCATACTGTTTATTACTGATATTAAAAGGATTTTGAAAATATTATTCTCTCTCTTCCTCAACTTCTGAAGGTTCCTCTTCTTCCTCTAGAGTTTCATCAATGTTCTCGGGGTTTTCTTCAATTTTTCTTCTATTTCGAATTTTTCCATTTCCTGTATTAAGAAATATAGGATCTACATCATCGTAAGCAACCGAATTGCTGTCAGTCACTTCAGGTTTACGTTTACACAGGCAGTGGTCGCATATCGCAGGGCAGTAAAGACCTACTTTTCTGCAACTACAGCTCGCACTGCAGCTTATAGTGCAATTGCAAAAAATGTTATTGAGCAATAAATCAGAAATTTGAATCGGATCCAAATTGTTGACAATCCTCCATTCACATTCTGGATTTAGGACATTATCTAGCCATTTTTGGGCTTGCAAGTAAATGCTGTTGTGATGTATGGAATGTGGGTGGTAGATTTGACAAGTTCCCTGCCTTATTTACTTTAGCCACTTTTATAAATGAACAGTGTCTGTGAAAACAAATACATTTTTCTTTGTGTGTTGTACATGGTCAGAAGATAGTGCATTCCATTTTCATTAATCGTTTCTCATAAACTTTGTGGCATCATCAATATCGATGTCAAAATGGTGTTCAAGTAGGTATGCACTAATCTATTTAATGTACTCTATTAAGAATATTGCAGATTTACATGAAATATGGGCACTAGAAATTATGAAAAAACAAGCTACTTAACCGTTATACTCTTCGCCGATTTAATGCACTTTTTATATAATCGTTGCACATTCTATAGGATACTCTTCGCAGTTTCTTTGTAAATAATATTAGTTTTAGTCATTTTTAATTTAATTATAAAACATTAAAAAAAATATGTAATTTTTTTTTATTTAAAAAATATGAAATATGACTTTTTTTATTGATCGATTTTATTCAAAAATAGGGTTCTTCCTCTAGCTATCACTAACTTCCTGTCCACATTTCAATACAATAGGACTTTTCGTTCTTAAGTTATCATGCTCACAAGAAACGTGACGGACGGACAGACAGACAGGCGGACAGACAGGCGGACGGACATTTTGTGTGCTTTGACGACGAATATTATTTATTTCCGTGAACTAACACCACTCTAAATATGAAAAACGTCATTATACGAAATATTTAAGTTATTTTTAGAGGTAAATAGTGGATATTCATCCGTCAAACGAACAATGTCACACCACTAAGTCTTACAATCTTCTAGTATGTACATATTACACGTTTCAGAATATACTGAACATAAGATCGCGTAGCTCAATCGGTAATATACTCGAACAGCAATAAATGTAAATGGGGTGGTTGCGAGTTCGATCTCGATCCTCACTTTTACTCTTTTTTTTTATTTAAGCTCTATTAAAAGTTAATAATTTTCTTTCTAAAATTCTTATGTTATTAAGCCGCGCCGCGAGTTTTGTTAAAACTTTATTTTCCCCAAAAATGTGTCTTTTATTACTACTAGCGCGTGTTTATCTTTAATAAAATCGACTTTCTTACGTTATATATTAATACACGAATGGTGAAACGTGCGTCGAGTAGAAAAATTGTTCAAGTGTAGTGTTGTATTGTTTATGAAAACGTGTCGTCAATTGTTAAGTGTAGTGTTCAAGTGTTTCAGTGTTTATGAAAACGTGCCAATGCGTTGCTCTTTCAGAATTGTTCTAATTTATTTACTTTGAAATTATTGTTAATTTTTTTAATATATATTTTGTCAACCAGAATATTTATTTTTTATCGCTAAAAGAAAAATAATTTATTTTCGCTATTCTCACAGAGATTTCAGATTTTTTTTTATTATATGAAATATTTTATTTTTACTAACATCATTTCCCCTACTAATACTACGATCCTATCCTTTCCTGGCAAGAAATGCCCATACCTCCCCGTGGTTCTTGCTGGACTGTAACAATATTAGTCTTTGATTTCTTTTTCTGATAACTCATTGTTATTGACTGAATTGGACAATTCATTTTTTGTTATCAGTTTCACTTGTGCCCGAGCCTATATACCTATAGTGTCCATAAAGTTGGCTTCATATGGGAAAAATTTGTATTTTTGAGATTTCTAAAAAATACTTACTATATTGGGGGTTCGTTTCTTTTTTTACATGCAAATACCTTTTTTCAACTAAATACATAAAGTTTTTGTTGAAACTAATCAAATATTTGTGAAATAGACACAAGGATTTATGATTTTTCATATGGTAATTAATGGAAAGTGGCTGTTCATAAAATACATTCGCAAGTAGGGGGGAGGGAGGAGTATCGCTTAACGTGACGAGATGTGACAAGGGGGGGAGGGGAGTTTAAGGAAATGTGACGTTCGCAGTTCATTAATTTTATTGAAATTACTTTCTTAACTTGGCAGGTTTTAAAATAAAAATTAATTTTTTCATTAGGATAGAAAGTCGTTCTTAAGTACCAAAAGCTTCTTGTAAACAGGAATGAAATTGCTGCCCCTTCCCCTCAGCTGTTCAGAATTTGAAGCGAGATAAATAATCAATTTCAAGGAATACCACCCCCGCTCTGCAAATTTCGACCCGATGAAATATTTAATTCCAAATTCCGATCGAGGAAATATTCAATTTTAAGATTATCGCTTCCCCGCTCTTTAAAATTTCGGCCGAGGCAAATATTCAATTTTAGGGAATATCACCCTTACAGCTTCTTCGAAATTTTTATAATAAAAAATCGTTTATGTGGGGGGGGGGGCTAGCTTTTGTGACGTAATATTTGTAGGGGGGTTGCAGAAAGTGTGACTTAGCGTGACGAAGGGGGAGGGAGGGGTCCAAAAAGGCAAAATTCTGAGTGACGTATTTTATGAACGGCCCCAAAGGGTAAAATTTGCACTTTTTAATTTTCCTCATATCTGCTTCAAATTGATATATGGGGTCCCTGTTGTATTCTATGCACTTTTTCTTACTAAAATTTTTCGATATCTTAACAATTTGACCCATTTTTCGGTACCACCGTCAACTATTTTTTACAGTCCTGCCAAACCGGTGATCACATGACATGTGTCAAAATGTAATTTTTTGTTGTCGGACATGCATAAAAACGAACCCCCAATAGAGTTTTTTTTTTTTTAGAAATGTGAATAATACAATTCTTTCTCATATGTAGCCAACTTTATGGCGGACACTGTATAATCAGAATTCCACTAACATGACGAAGTTACAAATTAATAATCTTAACATTTTATGACAACATCTTTCCTATTTTTTAATATTTATTTATCGACATCATTGCTGTTACAGCCGAGAACTGTGTGAGAACTACTGGCATTTCTTACGCATCAAATAAAATCTTAGTTCAGACGTCTTAGCGGCCATGACACAAGTCAGCTTAAATTGTACCCGACTCTATACTCTTCGTTTTGTATTTACGAAGAGTATGAAGATGAAGATGAATTTTTATCTGCGTCCTTTGATAATATATAATATATATTTTTTTTTACACATTTGTTTTACTTTTGAAATGCCTCATGGCATATTCAATGTAATTTGTTTTATATACTTTATCTGTGATACATGTGTGTGTGTATACAGACTGTCTATTTTACGAGGGCCACACCAAATATCTCGCTTAATATCTATTGTAGAAGAATAAAGTTTTAGAAACAGTTATCCCATTTTTTGTGAGCTATATTTCAGTAAAAAGAAATTTGAAATCCATAGCCTACTTTATGAGATATATTACAAAAACCTGAAAAATAGGAAAACCACAAACGGCTATAGCTTCCTTATTTGAGGAGATACGAAAAAAGTTAAAGGAATGAAAGTTGACGGCAAAGACAATAAGAATAATAACGTGTAACAAAAAAATCGAAAAATGCAGCAAAAATGAAAAATACATATCTCAAAGTAGGCCATGACGCCATTAATTCCGTTATTTTTTTCTCATTCCAACGATATAAAACATGTCACAGAAATTTTAACCGATAGTGTCAATATTTAATATTTTACGAATACCACAATTCATATAATTGAATCGTAACAATCAGCTGTGCCATAATTAGTGAAAAACAATGTATACAGTTATTAATAAATTTGACAGATTGTCACTGTTGGATGTTGTATGTTGCGTTGTCGAGTTCTAAGACAAATTTTATATCAGTAATTATGGTGTACATCAATAATAACAAATTCGATATGATTAGCATTTATTGTCAGTGTAATTTTGACGCTGAGATGGCAGTCACGGTTTACGGAGATAGATTTCCAGATGCTCCGCAGCCAAATCGAACTATGTTTAGGAAGTTAGTTCAAAATCTAAAAACGCACGGTTCATTTTCAAAAAAAGTAGTAAGACGAGCGCATGTTGCGGATAATGTAAGAAAAGTGAATAGAGTAATGAATTATGTTAACCAAAATGAGGAAACCTCTTTGAGACAAATTCAGAGAAACTGTTGCATAAAAAAAGACAGTGCAAGAAAAATATTGAAAAAAAAAACGGATTTCGATGCTACAAAGTGAGGAAAGTTCAACATTTAAATGAGGGAGATAAGCCAACGAGAGTAAGATTTTGTAGATGGTTATTAAATAAGAAAAGGAATGACGCGCTAATATGTAGCAAAATTCTTTGGTCGAACGAATCAAATTTTTCTAATAATAGATTTTTCAATAGAAATATGCATTATATAAGTGGACACGAGAAAATACACATTGGTGCAGAGAGACTGCTTTCCAAGAAAGATTTTCTACGAATGTTTGGTTGGGTCTTTTAGGGACTAAAGTAATTGGACCTTATTTTTATGATGGCAAATTAACCGCTCGTAGATACCTTAATTTCCTGCAAAACGAATTTCAAGATTTTCTTTATGAATTAACAGTGGCAGAAAGATTAAATTATTCATATTTTCAACAAGATGGGGCTCCACCTCACACTGCTGTAATATGTACAAATTATTTAAATCAAGTTATGCCAGATAGCTGGATAGGCACCTATGGACCCATTCTATGGCCAGCTCGATCACCAGATATTACTCCCTTGGATTTTTTCATCTGGGGTTACATTAAAGACAAGGTATTTCAAACTGCCCCTGAAAATATTGAGGACATCAAAACCAGAATTCGAAACGCATGTGAGGCAATTACTCCTGAAATGCTCCAAAATGTAATGCGTGACGTGTCTCGTAGAGCACGTTTATGTGTCAGAATGCATGGTGCACAATTTGAGCATTTGTAGTTAGAAAAATAAATACCCACAATTTCTTTTCAATATAGTAGTAGGTAGTACTGTTATACATAGTTTTTCGTTTTTTTCTTTGGATGTTCGTTTTGTACTTGTATTTTTATTTATGAGATATTTATTGGTTTGTATTAAATTGTAATAAATAATTACGGAATTATAATTATTATAAAGTGAATTTTTACTATTATGGCACAGCTGATTGTTACGATTCAATTATATGAATTGTGGTATTCGTAAAATATTAAATATTGACACTATCGGTTAAAATTTCTGTGACATGTTTTATATCGTTGGAATGAGAAAAAAATAACGGAATTAATGGCGTCATGGCCTACTTTGAGATATGTATTTTTCATTTTTGCACAATAGCGTATGTCAAAGCCAACTGCATTTTTCGATTCTTTTGTTACACGTTATTATTCTTATTGTCTTTGCCGTCAACTTTCATTCCTTTAACTTTTTTCGTATCTCCTCAAATAAGGAAGCTATAACCGTTTGTGGTTTTCCTATTTTTCAGGTTTTTGTAATATATCTCATAAAGTAGGCTATGGATTTCAAATTTCTTTTTACTGAAATATAGCTCACAAAAAATGGGATAACTGTTTCTAAAACTTTATTCTTCTACAATAGATATTAAGCGAGATATTTGGTATGGCCCTCGTAAAATAGACAGTCTGTATATGTGTATATATGTATATATATGTATATGTATGTATGTGTCTATATGTGTATATGTTTTCTATAATTTTAAAGTGTAATTTTACATTTTTGTTTTGTATTCGTTTATATCCCATACGTACTACGTACATTTTCATTATGCTATACCTGACGTTTCATATCTGTATAATCTACAGCTATACATGAATAAATAAATATTATTATTATTATTATTATAAGTAGTAACGACGATTATTTCATAATTTTTTGGGACCATTTTTTTAACGACGATTCAATTTCTTTCCAGTTGCCATACACTATAAGGTTTGAGCGGGGAATAATAATCGCCCTATTCATACATATTATACCCTGTTTGATAAATATTTGAACTGTCACCGTAAGAGTCAAACGACAAAATTCATAATTCGACCAAATTTACATAAGTGGGTTAAAATGTACATAAAATTGTTCCTTTTTTTGTATATAAATAGACACTTAACGAAGGATTATGCTCAGACTTAGAGATATGCATCTTCTCAATTTATTTTTAGAATGCACACACATAAATATAATTATCGGTGCCTTCTTTCATCTCAGTTTCTATTTCTATTTTACTGAGTAATGCTAGACCATGTAGAATAAGTTTGTGTGAACAATAATATATCTTTTAACAAAACAGCAAATGAAAATATTTAGGTAACTGCTTTATTGTATCGACAACACTGTTTACAAAGAAATCAAGATAATTTAAGAAACATATTTTAATCCAAAAATGCTAGATGCTGTGCCTTTGGTTTGCCAGTTATTGACTGTTTTTGCAAAAATCACAATACATTTGCTAACAGACAATACATTTGATAATAAATTTAATACATGTCAAAGGAGATGGGTAGATAAGGTTCATTTTTAGGTAGGACTAAAAAAAAAATTTTTTTGTTCTAAAATGTTTTCACTGTTTTGATAAAATTTAGAATCTAAATTTACTGGTTCAAAGCTTGTTTTAATATGTTACTTATACCTACAAAATCTGCAACAGGTTATTTAACAAATTTCGACATATTTTTAATTAATTTGATTTTTCTCCGATCAGAAGCGCTGATAACACCAGCCTAATTTTTTATATATGCACTTATTATTCAAATATTAACATACATAAAAACTAAAAATGAGCATTATCTATCTGCCCACCTCCTTTACAAACGAAAAAAATCCAAAGTTTCGCTATACTCCATTAGCACTCAAGCACATACAAACAAAATAACTATATCCCCATCTAACTGGGTTACTTTAAATCCTATGATTAATTGTATTCAATATAAATGATACAAAGTCTAAAGTTCTCTGTATTGCTAAAAATCGATAAATATCCACCCTCCTTATACCCACGGATGATTTCTTGAACTTTTAATTTTGTTATATGTTGTTACAAGGAACCCATTAAAACAAGTTTTAGGTACAATTTGCTGCGCCACTTTCAATCAATCAATATTTATTTTCCTTACTAGTGCAAAAGATAACTACTTTTCTCACTAGTACGGAAATTAACTTCATTTCTTAACTCGAATTAATGGTAAAAGTAGACTTTTTCTCAATAGATAAAGTACTGTTATAGTACAGGCAAATTAGCCATTTAGGGTAACAAAAATTAATAAAAAGAACATCTCTGGGATTTAAGTAGGTAATAACCTAGAGAATGAGATGATGCATTCTTTGCATTTCCAAGTTCCGGGAAAATTCAAAAAAATTTGGAAAAACTTTTTGATTTTCAGTTTTTTTGCTCTAGCTGCCAAAATAATGAAAATAGAGAAAAAGTTCCCAACAAAAGTTGTAGCTCGTCTCTTTCTCTACAAAAAAGGTCTTTACAAATTTTTGTCTTACTTAAGCCGTTTAGAAGATAAATCGGGTTTTCCACTTAAAGTATTAAGCCGCTTCGAAATGCGCGAAAAATTTGAATTCTCCGGGAGTTTCGTACGACTGGGCTCATCGATCGATAAGTCTTACTATTCAGAGCCCCTAAAAAAATGACAATAATATGAAATGTGGAGAAAAGTCTCAGCTTTAATGTGGAACTAATCACAAAATTCATAAAAAATGTTATCAAAGAGAAAAAGTGTCTGAACATGGCTTAGTAAACTTTGTACAGTTGATCCACAGATTTATTCATATCTTTGCCGGGAGTCGTTAGAATGATAATTCATTTTGCTTATATATTCTTATATAATGATATAATCCAATTAACATTTTGTTGCAATTACCTTTGTTGGAAAGATATGCCTTGCGATCAAAGTAGAGGGTATATTTCTCATCGATTAATCACCTCCAAATTTTGGAGTTGAATTCGCTATATCTTAATTGATAATAATAGCACAGTCTTAATTTTTGGATTATAGGTACAATAAAACATATTCTTTCGAATGACTTAAGAGTTTGCAGTACTTTTTGAATTTGTCTCCATTATTCATACACGTTCAGAAAATTCACAATCATACAGTAAAACATATACAACTTATTTGTTTCTTAACACTCTTCAATGAAATTTTCACAAAATATAGGCTAAAGCGCGTGGAATCGAATCCATGTAGTGAAAAAGCACCCATTGTTACGGGAGAAATAGACAGGATGCATACAACTCAAAGATATGAATAAATCAACTGTATAAAGTTTACTAAGCCATCTTCTAACATTTTTTTCTCTATGATAAATTTTTTTTATGAATTTTGTGATTAGTTCCACATTAATGCTGAGACTTTTCTCTACATTTTATGTTATTTTCATTTTTTTAGCAGCTCTGAATAGTAAGAATTATCGATCGATGTGTCAGGTCGTACGAAACTCCGAGAGAATTCTCATTTTCCGCGCGTTTCTGAGCGGCTCAAAACTATAAGTGGAAAAGAAAACTGGATTTATCTCCTAAACGGTTTAAGTAAGACAAAAATTTGTGAGGACCTTTTTTGTAGAGAAAGAGACGAGCTACACATTTTGTTGAAAACTTTTTTCTGTACTTTTATTATTTTAGCCGCTTGAGCAAACAAACCGAAGATCATAATGTTTTCCAAATTTTTTTTAATTTTCCCGGAACTTGGAAGTGCAAAGAATGCATCATTTCATTCTACAGGTTATTACCTACTTAAATTCCGGAGATGATCCTTTTATTAATTTTTGTGAGGTTTTTACAAAATGTTGCCTTCATTGCCTGTGCTATTAACCAAACTGAAATAATAATTGAACAGTAGGTAGGTATATGACCGATCGCTAGATAAACCTTTTTCAAATTTTGGTTATTTGTTTTATATTGTTTTAACTAACAATAGCTAGTAATAAATATTGTCATGAACAAATTGGAATATTTTCAGAAATTTCCTATTCATATTTCCATGGTTCAAGTTAAGCGCGGAAGGGGTTCTATTCAAGCAACACGTGCACGATTTTACCAAGATTTTAAAATGCCATAAATAAAAAACCGAAACCATATGTTTATTATCGTTCTGTGTAAAGTTTAACTTAAGTATCGTCTCACTTAGGACTTTATTTTTATTGTCCACAAATACCTACTATAATTCAATTCTTGTTTATTTTTTAGTAAATTGCGTACACTTGTACTTCCGCCATCAACTGTTTATTTTGGGATTGGGAAAAAATAACCACTTAGTACGATGCGCAACATTCACATTCGTTTTTGTATACGTTTAATACGCGATTGGCAAATTAGAAATTTAAACACTCTTCGCGACTTACAACTTGTGTAAATGTGTGGCGTCCAAAAAAGTGTTAATTTATTTTTATTATTTAGAAAAAGAGACAAAAAAATATATAAAATCTGAATGGAGGGACAATGAACAAACGCAAATAAAAATAACAAAAAATTGAAAATTGGAAAATCAGTTAATTGCTATAACAATCAAATTTAAGCGATTCTGAATTACTTTTTCTTATAACATTTTTCCATAAAAAAATACCAAATAGGATTTCTTTATTTTTGGTATTACATTTCGAATCATGGTAGGCCTTGGAAATTCATCAGGAAGTTGTTACTTCTCAAAATACGTGACACCCAGTCAAATTAACATTTGCCAAAAAATCGTCTATATTCTCTGCAACGTGGCAAAATTAGTGAGGCGCTACGATCTTATTAGGCACACAGTGTACTTTTTTCTTTTATTCGTAAAATTAGACACAATATGTTGAATTTAAATATGTCATAAAAAGTTATTCATTTGGAAATCCAACGGCAATTTAGTTATTTATTAAGAAAAGTTACCAATCACTATTAAAACCTATTTTAGCATCTCTCGAGACCCCCAGGGCGATCTATAAAACAACAAATGAATACCGGTCAATGTCACACCACAGCATTGGCATTATCCCTTATTTGGACACAATTTCTTGAAGTCAAGACCATAACATTTCTCTAGATTTGATTTTGGAAATCGATAACTGGAGGGCTTGGCGGAGAGGTGGTTAGGTCTGTTAAATATGATTCCAACTAGGCATTTACGTAAACTTTCAAATTCAGACGTTATGAAGATGTTAAGTGGATTATGTTATAAGCTTCGGAGAACATTGGCGTCTCATTAGTATAGTATAAATGGGTAATAAGTTCAAATGGGCCTTTTCAGTAGGTGCTCAAATCTTAAACTAAGTATATTTATTTGAAGGTTTAAACATTATACATTTTGCGCTTAGTTTTCAAATCTTAAACTAAGTATATTTATTTGAAGATTTAAACATTATAACATTTTGCGCTATTATTTTTCATTTTAGAAAAAAATATTACAGAACACATTCCAAACCCGCACGTTTCGATGACGTTACTGTAACTTAGACTGCACAGGAGAAATGTTAAAAAGGCACCTTGACAATAAGCGCGAGGTAATGCCGGATTTTTACCCGCTAAAACCCCTCCCCTTTTCGTGTTGTTTCCTACTGATTTGGAACTACTTTCGTTTGCATCAAATCAGCCGGATACCAGCCTCGATCTTCTGCCAGTTCTCCTTAGACTGCAGCATAACCCCGATTATATTTTAGGGGGATACCTGTATTCCTGCTATTTCCTGACCTTTTCCTCCCTCCAGCTGTTAGTAATGAGGCGTCTCGTCCATTATTGGAGGTATTCCATTTGCTTTGCCAATGTTGGAAGCGTCTGTCCCTGGCTGTTCACTTCTCTATTCCCTCGTATATTTCTAGTCGCTCTTTGGCCAGCAAATCCAGATAGGGATCCCCGCAATCACTAGTGCCGCCTCATATGACACAGTCCTGTAAGCGCTGTATCCTCCCCACGGCCATCGCCCTCTCCGAAATCGGAGCCGCATATAGAAGAACAGAGTGCACGGCACTGCACAGCAGTTTCTTCTTGTTCGCTCTCGGTCCATGCGTGTTCGCCATAAGTCCCCCTATAGGTGTAGCAGTCTTTCCTGCTTTCTTCACTGTCTTCGTGGCATATGCTCCAAAGGAGTGCTTCGGGTCCAGCCATACCCCAGGTATTTGAGGCAGCCACTGGCATTTACTTCCCTCTGCTCTACCCTTATTCTAACAGGTGGCAGATTTCTCTTCCGGGTGATGATAAGCAGTTCCGTTTTCTCAGGGACTATCTCCAACTGCATATTCCTTATTCCCATTCTTCTAATGGCCGTGTCCGCGCCTTCCTCTATTTCTCGCGCCACCGTTCCTGTTACTGTATTGGCTAGGTCATCCGCATATCCTTTAACTTTTATCCCCTCTATTTGAGACAGTCGGAAAATTTCATTGAACATCAAATTCCACAGGGTTGGACCTAACACAGAACTCTGCGGAACTCCGCACGATATCCTCTTCCACTCCATCTCGCCTTCCACCTCGAAGCCTACCCTCCTGCATTCAAAGTATCACTTCAGTATCCTAGTTAGATACGATGTCACCCCCAAACTTCTAAATTTCTCTTTCCATCCTGCCGCGTTCAAGGCGTTCCTCACATTTAGCGTGATAACTACACAGATTCCCTTCGTGGCTAAGGCCCCCTCAGCTGTCTCCATGATTCGCCTTATGGCTCCTACTGTGGACTGCCCCTTCCTAAAGCCATACTGGCTATCTGACAACCCACCATTCTGGGATATTTCATTATCTAGCCTTCCGAGCAGCAGGTACTCAAGGAGCTTTGCCAATGCATCAAGCAAGCATACCGGCCGGTAAGAGCACGGGATCTCTAGAGTTTACTAGAGCTACCTATGTTTGGCTGCAATAATTACAATTTGACAAGTGACGAAATCACAGTCTGCTTCTATCTTCACAGCAGTAAATGTTTTCAATTTTAGGTACTTCATTTTCTACTTTTACCGTCTTAAATAACAATTCTCTTATATTTTCCTCTTTGGAAAGGTAAAGGGACTACTTGCTAATACATAATTTAATAAAAACCGTGTACCGAGCTGTTTACTGAAATAGCCTATTGCACACATCACTAGAGGTAAGAGAAAATTGTATTACATAAGATGTTCAATATTCAAATAGGCACGGGGGATCAGGTGGTAGAAATTTTGTAATGTTTCACGATATTTTTTTTATTTGTAACTTAAATAAATAACAGGTTAAAACCCAAAGAGTAAACTAACAATAACAAGCATGGCTGCAAACTAATAGTACACATTTAAAGAGATATTTTAAATTAAAATATTTGCTTTTGTAGAGAATGTGAATTATTATTCTTTAATAGTAATTATGTTCTATACAAAGGATCCCCCCCCCAAAAAACAGAAAAAAGTGGGAGTGGGTTGGTGGCGGGGGGTATTTGTCTCATAGAAAATTTGAGGCCTAGGCTTCTAGTACAATATACACCAAATCCCAAGTTTTTGGGCTATTACTAGTTTGCTTTACTTATTTTCCCCTATTTATTCTCCAACCCTTCAGCGGAACAACTTTAAAATACAATCTAGTTCCAGATCTCATTATAATATATACGTGTACCAAGTCAAACAGTCTTTCACGACGAGAAAATCAACACACAACTCGTCGTTCTGAGTTCCTCCTGTGTATTACCCCTATAAAAAATGGCAGAAAGGATAGTAACACTGTTTACCTTCTCTCTACTCTGTAATCAGTACAGACCGTCAACGTACAAGTTAAATAGCATGAGACCTAAGGTAGTGCCCTGCGGCACTCCAAACATCACAACCTGTGATTCGCTTAGTTCATTACCTTCTCAGACACACTGGTGTGTGTTAGATAAATAGCTTTAAGCGATTTTCTAGAATACCGACGTCTTCTAGTGATGTTGAAAGCAGGTCGTAACACAAGCAGGGACTACTTGAAACCCAACTGATATATTTTCACAATGCTCCTTTTATATAAGTTAAAATTTGTATGAAGCGCCACTGTGATCGGTTTGTTCACTTTTAAAATAAAACATCTATGCAATAGGCACAGGCCGGAAACTCCTCCCTTATCAAGAGGGCCATTAAAAAACTTATAGCACGATTAAATTTCGCTTTCTATTTCCGCTGGTACCCTTTCACTAGAAATAATACCCAATATTATAACAATGTATGTACACACATAGGACATGATTGATAAAATTATAAATAATTAACAACTTAATATACAATACAATCCCATCCAAGTATTTTTTGTTTTTTTTTTTTTAGATATTAATCACCTTCGAAAATAAAAGGCTAATTTAATTGGTATGTGATAGTTCAAATTAAAACAAAAATGACCTTGTACGTGTGTTACATATCACAATCTGACATAAGAATTAAATTAAAAAACATTAAATATAATCTTTGGCAATTAACCAAAACAACTACACCCCCGATCAAAATGTTTTCAAGAAAAATAATTTAACTGGGGTATGCTACTTTCAAATGCTTTAACGATAATAATAATAATCATTTAAATTTTTGGAATGTCAATAAGAGAAAATGTTCAGAATTGAAAATAACTTAAACACACATTTTTGGGAAAAAATATTCAGTTTTAATATTTTATTAATTTAAGTACTTAGTTAAAATATCAATGTCATTTTTACAAATATACTACTTATTACTAGTAGGTATCAGAAAATTAAAATAAATTAACAGAAATATCTTAATTAGCTTCTATTAAATCACCATCCAACGTAATACATTTATCGCGCCGTTTTTTCATATGTTTTCAAAAGGGTACCTAAGTAATGAACATAAAGTTGACGCCCAGAGTTAGCACCCCAGATTCACACTAGGTCTGAAACGGCAACGTAAAGAGCGGCCGCGCCACCGTTGGCGGGGATTATCTTGTTTTAGGGAGTAGAAAAGGCCCGTCGGGGGGTGGAAAGCGGCAGCACGTTGCCGGATCGAATTTTCCGATGTAAAAAAATTTTCCGGCTCTGAAATGTACATGCAAAGAGCTGCCGCGATTCGGGTTGTGGCAATCATCATGATTCAGTGTAAATTAACCGCCTTCCAATTTTCAGCGAGGCAGCTCAATGCCAAGTCGAGTTTTCCAGGGGAGAATTTTCCGACCGTGGAAGGGAAGGGCCAGGAGCTGTAGCGATTTTCCCTATGTGAATGCTTTTCTTTTAACAATAGGTATCCTTTGACCCATTTTCAACGCGGCAGCTCAACGCCAAGTCGAGTTTTCCGGGGGAAAAGAGTTTTCCGGCCGTGGAAGGGAAGGACCACGAGCTGCCGAGATTTTCTCTCTATGGATGCTTTTATTTTAACAATAGGTACCCTTTGACCCATTTTCAGCGCGGCAGCTAAACGCCAAGTCGAGTTTTCCGCGGGAAAAAGTGTTTTCTGGCCGTGGAAGAGACGGGCCATGTGCTGCCGCGATTTTCTCTCTGTGAGTGCTTTCCTTTACCAATAGGACCCACTTTCAGCGCGGCAACTCAATGCCAAGTCGAGTTTTCCGCGGAGAAAAAAAATTTCCGGCGGTGGAAGGGAAGGGCCACGAGCTGTCACGATTTCCTATCTCTGTGGATGCTTTTTTTTTACCAATGGGAACCCTATGACCCACTTTCAGCGCGGCAGCTCAATGCCAAGTCAAGTTTTCCGCGAAAAAAAATTTTTCGGCGGTGGAAGGGAAGGGCCACGAGCTGCTGCGATTTTCTCTCTGTGGATGCTTTTCTTTTACCAATGGGAACCCTATGGACACACTTTCAGCGCGGCAGCTCAATGCCAAGTAGAGTTTTTCGCGGGAAATAGAGTGGTTCATAAGGTTCCTATTGGTAAAAAAAAGCATCCACAAAGAGAAAATCGCGGCTGCTCGTGGCCCTTCCCTTCCACGGCCGGAAAACTGTTTTCCCGCGGAAAGCTCGACTGTGCATTGAGCTGCCGTGCTGAAATTTGGAAGGACACTGAATCATGATGATTGCCATAACATGAATCGCGGCAGCTCTTTGCATGTGCATTTCAGAGACGGAATTTTTTTTTTACATCGGAAAATTCGATCCGGCATGGCAACGAGCTGCCGCTTTCCACCCCCGACAGGCCTCTTCTACTCCTTGAAACAAGATAATCCCCGCCAGCGGTGGCGCGACCGCTCGTTACGTTGCCGCGACCGCTCGTTACGTTGCCGCGGCCGCTCGTTACGTTGCCGTTTCAGATCTAGTGTGAATCTGGGGTACTAACTCTGGGTGCCAACTTTATGTTCATACCTAAGTAGAACCATAACAAGATAATTATTATGAATTTTCATTGATTGATTGATTGATTGATTTGCCAGCGTAAGGTGGGCATTGCTGCCAATTCCGGTGCATGGAGATTTGTTCCACCACGCAGCCCGATCGCCCATCGATCATCCCACCGTGTGCCGGAACAAACCCCCGGTGCTTTTTTATACCGCCGGACCAGCTGCATACGCTGGATTGGACATTGGACACGCTTGTTGTCAGCAGCGAGAGCCGCATAACGCATGGGGTAGGAGTATAGGATGGAGCGTGTAGGTGTTTGTGAGATGTTTCTTCTTGTTTTCCTTCTGTCTTCATCGGATGGAAAGTGTAGGCGTTTGTGAGATGCTTCTTTTAGGTTTTCGTGCTTCTTTTTACTTTCAGGTTTTTGTGATATGCTTCTTCTTAGTTTCTGTCTGTGATCATCTTCTCTCCTATTCTACTTCTGAGTTTTCTGTTTCTTCTGTTTCTGAGTCTGGCAGTGTGTATTAGGGATATTATTATTAGTGGCCGACTAGTCGGGAAAGCCGACTATTCGGCCAATTTTGTAGTCGGCGACTAGTCGGTGACTATTAGGCGACTAGTCGGCGAAAAAAATAAAACATACCTTGCTGAATTAAGAGGGCGTTTTTAATAATATTTTAATAAAGTAAAGCAACGCATGTGTAAAATGTTGGAACAAAATTTAAACAAAAAACACTGTGTTTCACTACATAGTACATACTACATGATACAAAATAAACAGTAAGCTTAATATTGTTCGAGGGATCAGATACAGTATAGAAAATATGAAAACTAAATAAAAAAATACATTGTTCTAGTATACATTACTCTATATTAGTAAGTATGTGATGTATTACAATACATCACATACCACAATTTTATATGATTGTTCATATTTGAGGTATTAGCTGCTTTTCCGCGGCCACCGCGAGAAATTAACGATTGGCATTGATTAAACTTCACTTCATTGCTATTGTCTCCTTTAGTTTCATCAAAGAATAACCAAACACGTGACGTTCTTTTTTACTTGTTTTCGACATATCTATATCTAATAGTTCTGCAGCTAAAATTAAATCCAATACACACAAAAACTAACCTTAAAACAACCGGCAAAGCAAACAATGTTCTAAGTGAAGTGAAGTAAACAACAAAGCAGAAAATATGTGTTCGTGACTGTTGATAGTCAGGCGCGCGAAGAAATTGGCCGCGTATTTTGCTGGCATTTAAAAATAGTCGGCTGGGTCGACTAGTCGGCTTTATGAAAAGCCGATTAGTCGGCTACTGACTAGTCGGCAAAAACCCTAGTCGGTACATCTCTAGTGTGTATATCCTTGATATTTCTTTATTGTATTCCATTTTTTGTTGTGCCAGCTTTTCCCAGTGTGTATAATCCTTTTCTAGCTTATTCATAATCCTCTCGATTGTTGTTATCCATGTGTAGCATGGCCTCCCTATTTTCAGTTTGTTGCTGTTCATTCGCAGCGCTTTCTTTAGTAGGTGTGTCGAGTCCCGTCTTTGGACGTGTCCCCAGTATTTCATTGCGTATGATTCTATTCTTTTGATTATTGTTCTTCCCTCTAGTAATGTTGACGTTTTCTGTCGTTTTTGTGGTTTTCCTGTTATTGCTAGCAGTTGGATAATGTCCCTTTCAGCTCTTCTCAGGCTTCTTCTATTGGCCTTTGTCGTTGCTGCGTTTTTGACTCCATATATCATCGTAGGCATTATGATGGTCGTGTATATCTTCTTGGTTAGGCACCATGGTGGTTTGTTGTCCTCAATGAAGGGTAGTAGAGCTCTTGTGACTCTGTAGGCTGTTTTGATTATTTCCCTTACTGTTTCCCTCCTTTTTAGTTGATTCGTTAGGTATGTTCCTAGGTATTTCATTCTATTCGTGGTTCTCAGGGTGTAGTCTCCTATTTTGTATTCTTCCCCACTTGTTGGACTTGTTTTTGTCAATGGGTCTCGGACCATTATTAGGCTCTTCTTGAAGTTTATTTTCATTCCAGAGGAATCCAGATGTGGCCTTAAAAAATGACCGATGTACTTAGTATTTTTTTAAGCAAAGAAATAATCAATTTTTGTTGACTGCACAAATGGAGATTTGAAGTTGATTGGAAAAAAAAATACGAGGGTGTGCAGGCAAGAGTCGAGACAGATTGTATATTACGAAACATGTTATAAAAAAAATATCTGAGAGATTCAGATCTTCACTTGTTCCCTAGAACAATACGACTTGAATATGTAATAAGCTTGGACATAATTAGGTGAAATATGTCGAGTACGCTGGCTTCACATGTTTCACCTAATAACGGGATGTAGTAAATGTTAATTCCGAGAGTGAAACTTAAAGGCTTCGGAAGTGACCCTCAAGTGTTGTTTGGCATTAATATTCTTATAGTCGGGTACAGTATTCAATTACAGAATGAGTTTAAATTCACACAAGCAGCTGTTGTAGATATTTTACTTTATATTTAATGAGGGTCATTAGCATAATAACACTTAATAACAGAAATACTGACGTGTAGGAAAATGTAATTCAATATTAGGTACTACTATTTTATTTTTACGAAACATTATTATTTCTCGTCTTTGTTGTGTGCGATTCCGTTGGGGAAAGGTTAGGTTAATGAAAAAATCGACTTCCAGATTTTAAATTTAATTGCATCCCGGGTTGAGCTGATTTAAAATGGATTATCACATGTGGAACGGCGCCATGAAATTTATTGATCAAATATTTTCCCATGCAAGTTTCTCTAATGTCGACTACAACTTACATAGCCTAGAATGAACAATTTTCAATTTTGAAACAAAATTCCCTAAATTCAAAAATCATGTAAAAAATCCTTGGCGGATTTCAACATGGGGGCCGGGCCGCTCGACGATATTTAACCGTTATTAGGTTCTATGCCGTTAGTATGTTGAAAAGCTAGAGACCCTCGTAGAACTTAATACAGTGCATTTCAATGAAAACTGTCCCCTCTAAATAAATTTAGTTACATTGATTTTTGCAATAAATGCAAAAACACGTCAAAAAGAAATATTAGGGAGATGGGAGATACACAATTTGTTATGAATAGACATAGGATTAGCTCCACCCCTCACCCTTACATTTTTTTTTAATGGAACACCCCATATTTTTTATAGGCCATTACTTTCCCTCCGAAGAGCTTATTACAAATAATGTACAAAATATGGGGTCTAAAGTGAATAGTTTGGGAACTACAGACAAAATTAATTCGAATTCATTCGCCTAGATTATTCGAGCAAAAAATTGTCCATACTAAATCTAATAAAAGAATAGGTACTAATGATAGAGTGACCACCTCGGCCACCGGATTTGACTCCTTTAGACTTTTGGGGGCATTTGAAAATAAACATATGTGCAACTCAACAGAGCTGCATGTCAATTTTCAACAGCAATTTTGAGATCTTAACAAAAGTTCAAATCAAACTAAAAATAGTACAAATTTTTAGAATGGAATTCTCCTTTTTCAAAAATATAACTAAAATTGATACCCAGTGTTTGACGGTTTTTGGCTCAAAATTCTTTCAAATAAAACCGATTGACGTGAAATTTGGACAGTACGTAGGGATGGAGGATGCCACTCCCTCTAGGGGGTGGAAATTAGTATACTCAGAAGTCGATAGTGGGATGAATTCTAAGCAAAAAATGTTCTATGAAGTTTTTTCGATAAATTAATATTTTTCGAGTTATTCGCGATTCAAAATGTTCTTCATCTAAAAAAATGCATGTTTTAGAACGGTAGGGAAGTGAGTTAAGTGTCGCCGTGAATAGACGTGTTTTTAAGATGATCTCTTAAAAGCGGTGAAGTCCCCGTTAAACTCGAAAAAATTTCAGCCACCGGTAGATTAAGAAATTCTGCGTGAAACCAAGCGCCTCAATTGAAAAACAAAGATCATATGGGATTAATAATTACAAGGTTTTCTAATAATATTAAATCAAACAAGCTCAAGTGAAGTGCAGTGTCCCTACGTACATCCTAGACGACCCAACAAGATACCCTTTAAGTGGTTCATGGGCAATTAATAATAGTACAGTCAGTGTCAAAATGAGGCACATCTGTTTACAAGGCAACATAGCTGTGTTGTGACCTAAAGTAATTGTATACAGTGGAAAGTTTTTAAATGGACAAAATCGACTCAACCCAAGAACGAAAAGGAAAAGAAATAAAATAAAACAGCAATCACAAGACGCTGCAGAAAGACGGATAAGCTATAAATTAATTTATTTTATTTCATCTGATTTAATTGATATTATTTCTATTCTATCTTTCTATCTGATATTTACCATCTTAATTTTTATTAGCTCGATTTACTAATTTTCAAAACATAATAATCTTATCATTAATTTGAAAGGCGGAAATTGAAACCGATTGTCTCAAAGAAACGACATACAGGTGAGCAAACTATCCCCCGGACCTCTTTATTCCCACAACGCGCAAAAAAATATTGTTACCGCGAAATAGGGCCCTTCCCAGCAACTCCACTGTAAATGGATATTTACCAGTGGAACGGTTAATAAATAAAAACAAAACAAAACAAAAAATAAAAAAAATGGAAGCTGTCAGATTCAGAAATAGAAGAAACAGAAAACTTAGAAGAAGAAAAATAAGGAGATGACGATAGATGGAAACTTAAAGGAAGCATGGAAACTGAAAAGAAGCATCTCGCAAACACCTGCACACTCCAACCGATGATGACAGATGAAAACTTAATAGAAGCATGGAAACTTAAAAGAAGCATCTCACAAACACCTACACTTCCCATACTATATTCCCACCCCATGCGTCATACGGCTCTCTCTGCTGACAACAAGCATGTCCAATGTCCAACCTGGCGTATGCAGCCGGTCCGGCGGTATATAAAACATTCGAGATTTGGTTCCGGCACGCGGTTTGGTCGTCCGTTGGGCGTGTTCGACAGACGACCAGCTGCGTGTTGGAGCGAACCTCCATGGATGCCTGAAATTGGCAGCAATGTCCACCTTACGCTGGCCAATCAATTAATCAATCAACGTAAGGTTTTCGAGTTATTCGTGAAAAATCGCTCTAAACATGCATTTTTTACATGAAAAATCAACATTTTCAATCACGAATCACTCAAAAAATATTGATTTATCGAAAAAACTTCATAGAAAATTTTTTGCTTAGAATTCATCCCCCTATCGGCGAAGACTTTGGAAAAAGAGAGCAACGGAACTAAAAAAAACCTTTTTATTAAACGAGAATAGATGCGTTTCAAATTATTCAATAGATTTTTGTATTAGTTAGTTGCCCATACTTAGAGACGAAGTAAGTAAAAATAAGATAAATATAATTTAATGTCTCACGTGACTATGGAAATACATAAACAACGAACTGTCATGGTTGACGGCCAAAAAGTTTTTGAGAACGGAAGTAGATTTTCTGCCGATACAGGGTGTAACTAGTTTCATGTCATTAAAAAAAACTGGTGGTAGGGAACGACAAGACAAACAAAAAAACCTTATATAACATGGGGTCTAAAGCTCATAGTTTTAGAGAGAAAAAAATAAACAAAAATTTCGCAAATTTCCAATAAAATCTTTTGAGAACTGCTGGAATATTGAGGTAGGTTTAGATCGTCACGCGTGTCTTTGTGTAGATAGCTATAAAATGTCGGCGGTCTTTAGCGATGCGGTAAATAAGATGAAAGACGTCGACGTTTTCTGAGTGTTTAGTAGATCTGATCTGAAGAAAACTATACTCTGACTCTCCCTTGTGCAATATTTTAGTTACTGTGGGTGTTTCGTTATGTACACACGTCCAACCCGCCGTTCGTTGTTTTTGTTATTTTTGAATTTCGGGTCGCTGTGTATTTATAGTGAAGATTTATTTTATTGACTTTACCGTTCAAGTCGTTAAATTCTTGATTACGTACAGACACAACTTACTTGTTCGTTCTTTTTCTATTCCGTTTTGGATTTTGGACCAAGTTTTTCTTTTATTTTTCTTTATTGACAACGTTAGTTGATAGTTTATTGTTTAGTGTTGAACGGAGTACGTATGTCCTTAATTCGACGTACCGAACTGTGTATTGATGCAGATGCAGAGATTTCGAATAATTTACTTAGGTGGTAAGCTTTTAACCCAGGATCCTCATTTATGTTACAAACGTTAATAAATCCCATTTAAATATTCTAAATTATAAACATTAATCCAATATTTTGTTCCAAATTAAAAGACACACATGTAAAGAAATGCTCTGTTTAAACTTCTATGGCCATTATTTGCTTGCAGTTGTGCAGGAAAAGATAACGAATTATTTACCTCTTTATAATTGCCTCAGTTCGGTTGAGGCGGTCCATCAAAGGCAGTCGATGATCCAAGGCCTTTGCACTTTTTATGACAATTTAAAAGGTGTATAATTGGGTACTACAAGTCCATTGCTCAAGAAAAGCAGTGGTTCTCAATTATTTTCTACATTAATATTGAAAAAATATATTTAAAATGTTTTTTCAAAGTGCCCCTAGAGGGAAAAGTCATAAAGGTTTTTTGTTTGTCTAGTCGGTCCCCATTACCAGTTTTTTTTTAATGGCATGAAACTGATTACACCCTGTAGCTACCATTTTCATTTTTTCGTTTATAACTTTGTTCTAGTTTATATATTTTTAGGTGTGAGACTTTTTGAAACAATCAAGAACCAACCTCTGTCTGATCCGTTTGGCGTAGATGTTTTTTCATTAAAATTTTTAAATATTTTTCAGTGGCAAAACACCCAACAAAAAGTAAGAAAATCTGAATATGCCACAAATAAACAATTATAGACAATATTACCAAAGTTAGGTAGATATAAGTTTATTGGTTTGGTTTATTTTGCCTGTACAGTGAATGCAAAGCTTGGTCATTGGCCATACAAAAATGAATAAAAATTGAACATGTAAGACTATAATCACCGCATAAGAACATCTGATGTTTTCGATTTAACCATTTTTACGTATTGAATTTTAATGGGCACATAATTTCACTTGAAGGAAGTCACGTATTTTTCGATTGGTATTAATGACTAAAAAATGATTACGTTTTGCATACAATCACTGGGAAACATTAAGCATGTTCGTCTGGAAGGAAACGAACTTCGTTATGTAAAGTTTTATGACCTTATAAAAGGGTTAAGGCAGTTTAAAATATAAGGACGAAAGAAGTAGTAAGTAGATCACTGATTTCAAATCTAACCGGATAAAACAAAAAATCGGTAACATACTTTTTTCAATTTTGAAATCGGAATAAAGCTCTAGCAAACAGATCCCTAACAACCACCTGGTTTCACTGTTTACGTACGGAAATATTGATAGTTCGGTGATTTTTCAAACTATTCTACAGTTTGGCACAAGCACCGGTAAATAAAGCATATTCTTGGGTTGCAGAAATCGGATTTGTTACAATTCACCGTGTGATTTCGTCCTAACATTGCTTTGTTTAATGGACAAAAGTCCATTTACTTAATTTATTTACAAAGTTATACATAATTAAAATTATAATTTAATGAGTCTATTTAAAAGCTTAATTAGGAACATTTTTTGAGTTCCATTCTAATCCCATGTTAATTAGTCGACTAATTTGTTTAAATTTAAATATACTTTCACTAGACAGATTATTGTTTGTCCCATATTTGGAATGTCTATTTTGTAATAACTTAGTACTTTCATCTCAAAACTAGCATTAGTAATTTTTTGCGAGTACAACAAATAATAGGGTTGAATTTTCAGAGCATTAAATAGCTTTCATCCACGACTAATAAATAATGTACACATGTGTATGTTTCCTCAAGTATAATGCTATCCATTATTCACTAGTGAATAATGAGATCAGTCAGTTGTTTATAAGAATCACGTTCGTGACTTTTTACTAAAAATGTAAAATGTAAAAATTGCAGCAATCAAACGACAAGTGTTGTCTCTCTAAGTTTTCTAGGAAGCACTCAAATGGTACATACGGTAGGCACTTTAATGAATACTCAAAAACTACATTAGTAAGTGTTTTTCAAAGCATCGTCTTTTATCAACATGCGATAATCTACAACATTGTTTTTTAAACCATTTTCCTACGTACCTACAAACTGTATTATTCTATTAGTAAGCCATGACAAGGTGTCAAAGCATAATTTTGTTATTGCTTTGAAACGTCAACATTTATTTATTTATTTATTTATTTATTTAACAATACACTACTCAAACAGAGCATTCCAATTACAGGGTAGGAAATAGTAAGTATTTACAAATATATAACGTATAAGAGTAGAATACAAAGTAGACAAATAAAAACAAAGGTAAAACAAAACAAAAAAATTTTAAATTCTGCAGTTAATCTTGTTATCGCAGCTACATTGCAGTGGAATATATCAAACTGATCTTGTAGATTATTATAATTCTCACACATTTTGTATAGCGGCGAAAATTTCTGGACGTTGGTTCGGGGAGTCGGCAAATAGAACAATGAGTTATGCCTAGAACCAGGTCTAGGAGTTCGAAAATTTAGTAAGTTTAAGATAGCGCTGCAATCAGTTATATTATGTATTATTTTAAAAAGAAAATTTTGCTGTGAAATAGTTCTACAAGCCTCCAGACCAGAGAGCGAGAATCTATTTAACAGTTCAGTCTGAGGAAAACCTATAGCAGGATAGACACCATCTTCCTTATGACTCAAAGTCTTTAAAAATCGCCTCTAAACTCTATGCTCTGTATATGTGTGTTATAATGGGGCGACCAAATAATTGACGAATATTCCAATTTGGATCGAACGATTGATATAGTAGTTTCAGTGTGTTAATGTCGTTAAAATCGCGAGAACATCGTAGCGTTCTGAAACTTTCATTAGTGATGGTATTTATATGGCAATTAAATAATAGTTTGGTGTCAAATGTTACACCTAGGTTGCGGAATGTTGATGGACGTGTAAGCACGGAATCTTCTATACGGTAATTAAATTCTACATGTTGGTGTTCATTAGTAAAAGTTAGAACAATACACTTTCTTATACTCAACTGTAATTTGTTTAAATCACACCATTCATGAATTTTATCAAGGGCACTTTGTAATACCGCACAGTCACTCACATCATTTATTTTATTGTATAACTTCATATCATCTGCGTATAAAAGACAATTGACACCCAATTCCTCTGCAATGTCATTAATGAAAATGTTGAAGAATAATGGGCCCAAAACAGAGCCTTAAAATACACCGGAGGTAGATACGAATTCCGCAGATCGTTGTCCACGGTATTCAACATGGTGATGTCTATTTTCAAGATATGATTTGAAAAATAACAACAAATTTCTTGAGAAGCCAAACTTTTGAAATTTATAACATAAAATGCTGTGATCTAGTCTGTCAAATGTTTTAGTAAAGTCTGTGTAAATTACGTCAACCTGTGAGTTAGTGTCGATAGCATTAGATATATATTAAGTTATACAAAAGAGATTAGTTGATGTAGATCGTCCCTTGAAGAAACCGTGCTGGTGTTCAGTAACGCGATTTTTTGCATAAGAAAATGTTGATTCATGTAACAGAATTTCGAACGCTTTTGAGCGATTTGTGCGATTTAAACGTCAACGTTTACAATAATTTTACATATTACTCAAAAAAAGTAATTTAATTAAATGAATGGATACTGACAGTGAAAACAAGATTTCTTTTACACCGCCAGAGGAAAAGGAAGCTGCAGAAATCGCCTCATTAAAATTGTTGCGAGAAAGATCGAGAAAATTACAAATGATGGAGTATGAATTTTTCTTAAATTGGAGAAATTAAATGAATTAAATAAATATTCAATATTTAATAGTCCTGGACAAAGTATACTCTGGTCATTTAAGACACTCGTCTGCGCCTCGTGTTTTAAACTTCACCCTCGTGAATAATAGCCATCATTATATGCTCGTTGAATAATATACTATTATAGTGGGGTAGAAAAAGGACATTGATGTGTATAATTTTGTAACAGCAGTATTATGATTTAATACCTTCTGGGATATCACCAGGAGTATATATCTGAGTTTTGAAGTTCCAAAGCCTATTGCGATTTTTTTTATGAACAATTTTGTTTTTTGAAAAGCGTTTTATTTAGGTAAAAAGGTGAATATCTCCGGTTCTAGAGGTCCGATCGGGAAAAACTAAAAACCGAAGATATTCGCAATTAAAATTACAACAAATTTGTGTTGGTTTTGGGTCATTTGACTACGTACATAACGTGTAAAATGGAATAAACTGACCAAAAAAATTTTGGTGCCCAAATGTTGAACATTGTGAACACAAATTAATTTGTTTTATGAAATTTGAATTGCCCGCTATTTTGTGCCATTGAGTCCAAAGTTGATCAGTTTTTTTTTTTCAAAATGTAGTTCTGGACGCCAGCTTTCCGATGGCACTAAGAAAATCCTTTTAAAGTCATTTTGGCATTTATTTATAAACCGAATGACAACAAATATATTTTCTCGGCCATTTTGAAACATTTTTATCGGAAAAGAAAGAGAATTGCGAGACTTTAATTAAAAAAAAAAGTAAATTTTCGTCCATCGGAACTCGAGATATTTAACTTTTAGCATCTTGTAAAAAAAATAAATAGCAGTAAATACACACACAAAAGTTCTCTGAACAAAACAAATATTTGACATTAGTCAAGAAAAATAATGTTATAATTTCATAAAGAGAAGTTAGCAGAATGTCAAATTCCCCTAAATATTGTTAATCATTACACCCCCCTATGATACGCCTATGCCTAATAGTGACTGGAAACTTGTAGAAAGAGCTAGAGTTTTCTGGAATGTGGAGGAAGAAGATTCTCGATTGTGTTTTAGATAACTCTGGAGTCAATTTTGGAGTATATAAGGCGAGGTTCCCGGCGCAGAAATATTATTATTGGAGAAGTTTATAAAAGTGAAGTTTGGTAACGAAAAAGTGAGGTTAAATATCAAGTAAACAAAGTGTAAAGGTTATTTTGGTTAATTAAGAAGTATTATTGTATAATCAGTAAATTATTAAATAAAGTGTTAGTGGTTTACCCCTTGTTAAAATTATTTAGAACCCACGGTTTCATACAGGGTGTTTCCTAAAAGGGTGAAAACACGTAACAATATATACGTTAACTACCACCTCAAGTAAGCCAGAAACAAGTGAGTGTGGTGCAACAAAATGAGAGGTAATCTTGATATATACATTTTAAAAAAAAGCTATTCAGGCTAATTAAGAACAATGAAATATAAACGGAAAAAAAATGATCCACCTTGGACTCAACGGCACAAAACAGCGGGCAATTAAAGTTTCAGAAAACAATTTCATTTGTGTCCCCAAGTTTCAATATTTGGGCACCAAAATTTCAGGATGTCTTGTTTTCAACAAAAGGTATATTTTCTGAAAGTTTAAAGCCGATCGGAACTCTCGACGTCTTTGGGAGCTAATATGAAAAATAAACACTTTTTAGACAGTTTATTCCAGTTTACACGTTACGTACGTACGCAAATGACCCAAAACCAACGCAGATTTGTTGTAATTTTAATTGCGAAGGTTTTTGGTTTTTAGTTTGTCCCGATCAAACCTCTAGAACAGGACATATTCACTTTTTATCTAAAGAAACGCTTTTCAAAAAACAAAATTCTTCATAAAAAAACGCAATAGGCTTTGAAACTTTAAAATTCATATATATAATCCTGGTGATATCCCAGAAGGTATGAAATCATAATATTGCTGTTACTATGCATGTCTCATCGTTTATTTGGTCTTTTTTTATTGCACTTTAATGTTACACATTCAACTTTTAAACTGACAGCAGCTGTTTGGTAAATTATACACTTTGAACATTTTTAAGAGTACAAAACTAACTAACGAATGAAGATAATTTCTAACCAAGCAAAGTAGGCAGAAACAATCATTTGCATCGGTTTATGGATGCGGGAGAAATCGACGAAATAGGACGCTATCTTTTAAAGCAAATGATGAATTCCGGGCCCCCTTAAACCGGCAGAAAATCTCCGGCAGAATTATCATAAAAAGACTTACCTGTAGGTGTGAATAGGAAGAGCCTGAGGGCGAGCGGGGTCGAAACGTCCTGGAGGTCGCACCCGGCGACGAGTCTCCTTGCAAGAGGGGCCGAGCAAGCTGTTGGACGCGCTGGGCTTTCTGCCTCAGGCCGCGTACCTCAGCCAGCAGGGCCTCATACTGGGACACCGGTAATGACATCACCATACACTACACACTGAAAAAAATAATCTGTATGAACAAGGTTACATATAAAAAGGTAAACCGTTCATTAGCCTCTTCACTGCAAAGACCTTTGTCTTTTTAGACTTGGCCCAAACTGCTAGTAACGCCTCAGAATGCCCAAAACGTTAGCAAAATGTTTCTTTAAATTTGTTTTTGGGGGAGCTGAACACGATTCTGGGATTTATTTGCCTTAATTCTATAACCGAGCAGAACTATAAGAAAAATTCTAATTTTTCTGTTTTTTTTTTTCCAAAATCTTTGTATTGATACATTCAATTTATCTATTTATTTTATTTTAATCACGTGAAAATCGATATCCTGTGGTTTCCAGCTTAAAATCTTAAATTGAATAATTTTAAAAATCCAATATGGTGAATATAATATGGCTGACAATCTTTAAAATATACCGGAAAACCATTCCCCATTTTACTCTTACGAAGTGAAATCATTGCATAATATGCTCATAATGTATACATAAAGTTTGTTGAGGTCGCTGAATACCATTTTAGGTCAGATTTTCAAAATTCAAAATGGCGAACCTAATATGGCTGACGAGAATCTACAAAATACAATTGATTTCTTTGAAATTAGATGTTTATAAGGCCTGGATCAGGGTTTATATGTTGTTGATTACGATTTACGATAAAAGAAATTAAATATCGTTTATGCAGAGTACCCTTGACAACAGCCGAGCCCAGGGTGTTTTTTTTTATTCTTTTGTTTTTTTGTAGTTTTGTTTTCTTTGTTTTTTTCTGTTTATTTAATTATGTTTTCACTTATTAGAGTTTTGATCTTGGAAATTAAACGTTTTAATTACTTTTTAATTTCTGGACGTCATATTGGATCCGCCATTTTGAATTTTACAAATCTGACCTCGGATTCGTAATCAGCGACCTCAAAACCCCCATAGGTATACTAAGTGTCATAACATTTGACAATTTTTTCATCTTGGCACTTTAGGCATTTTTCTTAAAATTTGGTAGGCAGTGAAGGAGTTAAGCGAAGAAAACAACACGACTTGATGCCACGCTTGATGCAGCTTAATGCAGGATTGAATAATTCGGTGTTTTCACAAAGTTATTAAGTAACTTGGAGAATTTTACAGAATGATTTTCTTTTATTGAATTGTTCTGATTATTATTGAAAAATGAATCCGAGACACAGTGGTCCGAAAATGAAAACTGGTGATCCAAAGTGGACGTTTCTAAAGTATTAAAACGATGGCAAATTTTTGCAAAAAATACAACAAACATATCCAGATTTACTTCCAAGAAATATCAGTCCCTTTGTAATGTTTTTATATCTGCGATGAAATAAGAGTGACCATATTTGCAATCCAACTAATAGTCTAGTCAACAAGTGCCATTTTGGTGAATACCTCGTAGACAAACTTTTTAGGAAATTTGAAGTTGTGCCGGTAAAAACTACAAAAGTTATAAACAAGTATATCGAAAATTATTAAAGATATCCGAAATCACAAAACAAATTTCCTAAAAAAAAGTTCTACCTTCCGGAACTCTACCACCAATATTTATAATTTTAATTTAAAGGTGAAAATAGGGCTAAAAACGGGTGATGTGACTTCCGTGCGCGCCGACCGATTCGGACACTTTAAAAATAAAAATTATTTAAACCCATTAAATATGAATATTAAGAAATAAAAAAAATCACGTACCTTTTGGATACTTGAATAAACGAAAATCCATTGTAAAAAAATTTTTCCCGTAATTTTTTTATTAGATATGCTTTTGTTAAATAACTTATTTTTTACAAGTTATAAATTAACACAAAAACTCTGATAATTGTCAAACTAAAAACCCCAGATTTTTTTCACTTCTTGGAGCTATTCTTGAAAGGCTTTAGAAAAGATCCCCTTTGGAAAAATTCAAAAATTTTGATTTTCCACTTTATTAATAATCGAATGCATTAAAAAATGGAAAACGTAAAGCAATGAAAAAAAAATTGTCTCTAAATACTGCATTTACTTCGTTTTCTTATTATTGAAAACTACATAAAAACGATTTTTTAAATTTTTTTTACTCCTATTGTTTAAATAATTGTTATAAACAAATGCACTATTTATAAGATAAATCCAATTTTTTTAAATTCTAATGATCAATAAATATAATGAATTTTAAGAAAAAAATCGTTTAAAAAAAATTGTATTTAAAAGCGCATTTGTTAATTAACAATTTTTTTTGTTGCCAAATATTAATATTAAGCAGTGGCGGCTCGTGATATTGTCTGCAGAGGAGGCTTGATATTCTGAAAGACAACTGATGTGCAATATGACTACAATTTGTACATTTCCTCACCACCCCTGAGGTATTACAAAGGCGCGTTACATTTTTTTGCCGTGGGTTGTTCGCCAGGATACCGATTCACGACTTGAGAGAATAGAACTAATAAAAGAATAGAATGAAAAGGAAATAGAAAATATGATGAGATGAAAAAATCATTCTCATGAAATTCTCGTTCCTACGACTCGAGTATCGGTATCCAAAGGAGTCCTACTATCCCACTTGTAATTAAATTATATAACTTATTAAAAATTATATTCATTATCACTGCCAGGCGTGTAAAATTATAAGTTTTAATAGAAATTAAAATAGTTTTGAGAAAGAAGTTATATAAAAAAAATATAACCGCGGAACTCTATATTATGGAGAATTATAAAAAATATTTCCTAAAAAATAAATAACACAAATAAATATTTTTTCTAAAATAACAACTACCTATATTAATCTCTGCTTTAAAGCCTGAATATTTTTATAAATGAGTGGTAACCTGCGATTTTTGGAACTAGCAAAATGGTTGATTATTTCATCATAAAATGAATCGCGTTTCCTCAATTCTGACAAAAAACGTTTTTCTATTGAAATAAGCGATACATTTGAAAGGCGGTCTTGACTCATTTTGTTTCTAGCAAAAATGTTTTTATGCGTTTAAGTGTTGAAAATGATCATTCTACAGAAGCTTACCGGAATTGTCTCAAAAAATAGTGGCGGTATTCAAAAAGTTCTCTAATTTTGGGTCATAAGTTTTTTAAAAATCTACCAGCTCTTTGAAATTTCCTTTATTGCACGATTCTCGTTTTTCGTCATGTCCTCGGAAAGAATTTTCTTGTGAAGATAACTATATAACGGCATCTATTAACCTCTTTAATATTTCCCTATTCTCACGGACCTTTTCGTTAACATTTTCTATTTCTCTCTTATGTGCAGAATCCAAGAAATTTACAATATTTTGTTTACCAAACATTTCGAATTTAATGCAAGATGAAATGTGCTCCAGGGATTTTTCGTGCCTTTCTAAACCTCGCGACAAATTTTGCAAATTATTAAACCAGGCCTTGCCCCAAATTGAGGATTGATCATTAGTAAATAATAAACATCTCCAACAATATAATTTGTTTCTAACTGTTGATGCCGTTAACCACTCGACTTTTTTATAATTGTTATCACAAAACCCTCTGTTTTGTTTACCACTTTTAAAAACTAACGAAAGCATTGCTGGTGTAGGCCTGGCATTTCTTTTAATTCTTACCTTTTCGTCATAAATAAGAGTAGTAAATCCATTTAATAACAAATAATCCACCACGTCTGGACAACAAGACATGTTATTGGGAATATTTTCACCTAGAGCACTTATTTCTAGCCCGCCTATCAAATGTTTTATGTATTTATACGTCAAGTTGTTCTTAACCGGTTAAACGCAACTGTCAGACGTCAATTCGTTTTCTTTGTGAATCACCTGACTCTTGAATGACCTGTGCACATGCGCTATAAAAACTAAGATCTGAGGCTAGCCTCATACTTGGCTATTCCAAGTGTTGCTATTTTACACAGCGCAAAGAAATTCAAGGTCATTCATGTTATAAGTAAATGCGGTAAAGTTGGAAGCTATTTTGTATTAGCCTCCAGCGAACCGCAGTGTTCATTCAGTAAAAGACCGGCCGACCGGGAAATATGCATACAAAGACTATCCGGACTGTAACGTTATAGGTATGTTTGTGGAAAGGAAATGCAAAAATGTTATACTTATATAAACTGAAAATTAATTAATGAATAATAAACAATAAAAAATATTGAAAATTGAGATATACCTAATAGAAATTTCTTAAGATATTACTTTTGAAGATATGGTGGTTCTTCCAAGGGGAGGCTCAGCCTCCCCTGCCTCCCCTGACGAGCCGCCACTGATATTAAGTAACCATTTTTTTTAAATAATAATTTCTATTGCACTTCCATATTCCGAAAAAATTACATTTTTTTGCTTATATTTTATTTGTTTATTTAATAAACAATTTGTTTTCAACAATTTCTTATAAACAAATTAATTTTCGCGTTATAATTTTTTTTAGGCTACCAAAAATTAATGAAAACAATCATGTGTCGCATATTATGTTTTTAAATAATTTGGACACCATAAAGTGGTTGTAGGCACAATTTAGATTTATTTGTGTAAATTTTGTAACTACACATAGTAAGGCACATTCAAGTAACATCTTGGAAACAATAAGAAACATATTAGTTACATATTAGCTTCATTAAAGTAACATTTAGTAAACATGCGACGCATACAAGACAAATTTTGGAAACAGTTTTGGGCACATTTTGGAATCAAGTTAGTACATATTTTCATTACCACTTTGGGCATATGTCCTACACAGCGAGGACTATGTTTCGAAACTGTGCCTATAAAATGTGTCGTGCCCAAAAATATGTTTCGAAACAGTGTCGACACATTGCCTGAAATGTGTCTTTCAATGCTCCTTGGGATATTTGAGATTTAAACATTCTACCTAGACTGATAAACGTTCGAGCGCCATTTTTAAACTCATATTTTTAGAACTATTCATCGTACAGAAATAAACAAAAAATAAAATACTTGTACTTAATTTCATAATTTTATTTTTTGCATCATACCACTTTTTCCAGTCTCAAGGTAGCAATTTGAAATGATTCTACATCAGATTCGGTGGTTACTATTTTACTTCTTTGCCCACACCTCTAGGTGGTGAAAACCACCACCAGGTAAAAAGCGACAATTTTTAAAGGGTAAACCATTTTGTACTGAGTATTAAAAACTCAATGCAAAAAAAATTATTCAAATCCATTAATTATAACTGGGTTCCGTCATTTTTTACTCTTTGTGTCTAATTGATCCGACTAGTACATATACCCACGAGAAAGATTTTTTCTTGATTTTTATTTATGTAGATTATTGAAACGTGTACAAAAATTCTCATAACTATGTGCCAGTATTTGGTAAATATTCAAAGTTGCTTCCCAAGAGCTGAGAAAGTTACTAAAGATGTGAAAAGGTGGCTCGATAAATGTACCAAACAAAGTATTATGTTGGATGGTGATTTAGTGAAAGCTACCTAATTATTTAAGTTGTTTCTATTAAATTTTGTTAATTTCTTGAGATTAGTAATATTGGTGTAGGTACCTTAAGTATTTGTAAAAATTGCAAATTGCTATTTTAATACTCGAATAAATTAACTTTCCAAAAATGTTTCGATTAAACAAAGCCCATTATGTTTTTAATATTTTACCGCTCTCAGTAGGCCATGATTGAAGTAATTTTTTTTTAAGAGATCACAACAACCTATGACTATTTTTCCCTCTATATTATTTATTTTAAATCTTATAGATATAAGTGTTTTATATTAAAAGCATTTTTTTGGAAAACATTTTATCTAAGATCTATCAGAAAAACATAATTTTAATACCTGCCAGCTGATAAGCAACTGTCTAGATATGTTTTAAAATCTAGCAAAATTGCTGTTATTTCAGCGTAATAATGTTGGTCAAATATACGTATTTGTAGCCTAATATGCATCAAAGGAGTGCATTAGTCTTACTTGACTTGGTATAAAAGGCAGATTTATTCATGCATGACATACCTACCCCATTTGGTCAAGATGAAAACAAAACAATTTTATTTACGTACCTAAGTAAATACCAAATACCAAATACTCTAATATTGATTTTAATTATACCGCGGGGGTGAGATTGGAAATTTGTGACATAAATCCAAAATTAACAATTCATAAAGTAATGCAGTAACTTTAATTTACCCTACGCCGAGCAAAAAATGAATCAGGCATTTCTTTTGCATGCTTTACTTGTTTTTATTGTTTATTAAGTCAAACTGTCAAAGCGTGCACGAAACACCATAAAACATAGCACACTTAATATAATTGAAATGAAAGGGCAACAAATTAAACTACATGGCAAAATGCTCCAACTTACCATGATTCTCACGAGACAATCCTCAAAACTCGATAATTACACTAATATTAAAAATGTCGAGAAATACTACACCGCGAGTTATCATGGTGCAACGCGAACTTATTAATATTACTAAACTGCTAAACTGGGGAGTTTCGGCCCTTGAAACGGTTGGTAGCACTGGACATGCAGGCAGAGAAAATTTGTTTTACGATTGGCAATATTGGCATAACCTACAAATTATTTCGATGACGTTCTAGAACAAATCAAAAGCTTGTACTTGATGTTTTTGGATTTGTAGTGGAAAATTCAGTTTATTAGGTAAAAAAATGGCCATGTTTGGAGTTATTGTGTCAGGGAGATTGGTAAGAAATAAAAGAGGCATATTTAGAGACCTTGTTTAATTGATATATTACATTATTTCAGGTTCAAACAGAATTTCAACCTATTAGCGAAACACAATTTGTTACAACCATCAATGATGCTGATAATATTAATCACATTGTAGTATTTTTAACAGGGGCTGTGCCTTTTCCAGAAGGAACTGCAGGACAAGGTACATGTTTTAATTTAATGCTGAAGTACTATATAGTTCGTCTTCAAACTTACTATGTGTACAATTTTTAGTTTGCCGAGGCCTACCAATAATGTTTTAAATAGTATATTTTAGCTGGCCTGATCCACACGCACCTCCAAATTGGCAGCCGTTAGGATATATTTCAAACCAAAAGCCATCGGCGATATATAAAATTTCTAGTCTAAAGAAATTAGATGAAATGGGAGATTATTCAAATTTGATGTTTGGGCAGAAACATATAGTTCATAATGCACAAATAGGTATAGCCATAGGTGAGAATTTTATATTTATAATTTTAGAAAAGGTATTTTTTTTGTTAAAACATTGGTATATAAAAGTAGGCCCTGCTATTCTAGGCATAGCAGTTGTATATAATAAAATAATGCGCTGGTTCTTAATTTTATAATTAAAAATTGTAGACATGTTTATTTTTGCTTTACAAACTTTTATGTTTTAGAACCTCTTTCCAATATTCAAGAAGTTCCATCAGCCAACAATGCAGAGGCTAATTTAACGTTTGCCCAAAAGATGTTGGAGAATTTCATGAACTACGTATTAAGTTACACTGTAAATCAGGCAAATATGGTGCCGAACCCCACGACAACTTACGTTCCCTTATCTACTGTGCAAAATTGGTACACGAACTTTCAAAGAAGACTGGAGAACAACCCAAATTTCTGGAAATCATAATTTTTATGTTAGCATTCAGATCTGCTAGAATTTTTTATTTTTGCAATATTTTGTTAAGAATTAAACGTTGACAGTACTCGTTCTTAAAGAATACAAAATATTTTCTTAAGAAAATCAGAGTCGTACACTGTGTTACCTCTGATTACATGTTTTACATTTTATTACTTTGAAATTTCATATTGTGCGACATAATATGGTCATGCTATTTTGTAAATGATGCTGCTACACGATTCTCATGGGATCAGTAATATTGTTTATGAGGGGCTAACCGCTGGGACAAACTGTCTACACCCATAAAATATGATAGTTCAATTATTATAACGATAGTTGCAGCCTAGGCGGCAGGTCAAAAAAATGTCGTATTTTTGACAAATTAAGGCGGAAGTTTTTTTTGGAACAGCTTTGTTTCGAAGTCAGGAAAAATAAAAATATAAAAACTACAGAGATATGGAACTATCTCTCATTTTTTTTTTTTTTTTTTTTTTTGGAATCGAAAGTAGAACAATTTCTAAGCCAATTTTCAAATTTTGAGGATTTTATTCGAACATTTAAGCCTTTAAATAAACAATAATAATAATAAATGACTGCATTAAACAAACAGTGTTTGCTTACATAGGCGAAGTTCAGGTGACATACCACCTGCTCTTCCACTTATCCGTGACTAACCTAGAATTATAATACTTGTAAATAAAATACATTAAACACTTCAATGGAAAAAAGTTCATCAGCACGCTTTCACTGTGTGGATGTGGAAGTAGTTATAGGCTTTACGGAATTGCCTAAAATAGTGAAATTCACATAGAAAAAAAAAAAACAAAATAGTACAAAATGTCAGAAAAATTACCAAAGTTGGATCGCTCGAACACGGGGCGGAGCTTCGCATGATGTTACTTTGCATATGCTGATAGGGCGACAGTCAAGATTTAATAAGCGTATGGTGCGTGTTATTGTCTATCTGTATGGAAACGGTGTTTGATTGTTAAATTATATTGTTGGGAACAAACACCTTTTTTCTTCTGATGTCAGATTAACTCATGTCAGGATATTAGTTTGACGGATTATGATGGACTATTGACTACTATAGCAAACTCAAACACTCTCACCCTAGTGTTCGTGCAAAATGAAGTCACGAGTCGGCGAAGCACTTTCTACTGAAACCCAATCTTTAACATTAAATATCTAAGGATTGGATATACTTATGAAACTGAAATTTTAACAGCTTATCAAGATGATTGAATACTATTGAAATCCATAAAAAAATTACGAAAAAAGAATTATCTGTAACAACCCCATTATTCAAATTAGGTACCAAGATTGGATTTTTGTGCAATAACTCGTTTTCTATTGACCTTAAGTTCCCAATGGTGGTATACAAACTTAAGATAATTAAATTCTCTATAAAGAAGATTATATACATTTTTTCCTCAGGCAAGCAGTTTCCGAGCAGTAGCCGTGCAAATTTAAGAATTTCTCTGTGAGCACCAAGTGCATAGTTTTGCTTGTTCAAAGTGACTTTTTGTGCTATATGATAATAATTTACATAAACAATGCGAGTTGTTTGATTATATTTGTAAAAACGATTACATCAGCGACGTCCTATAATTTTCGGTAACTATTTGTAATTTATTGCACTTTGTTGTTAATAACGATTATTTACAACTACAATAGCTGTTTGTGTATTAGGAGCATATAGTGCCTCATTGTCGCTCGAGAATTATTCAAACCCTCCAGAGTGACGATACCCTTTTTTTCGACCGACCAGAAAATACACCCTTCTGGAGAGAGTAACGTTTTCTAGCCTAAGCCGGAAAGTGGGTATCAGAGATTATCAAAAGCTTTTCCGATCCATGAAGATAAAAAATGTTGCCAATTTTTGGTATAGGTGACTTTGCTTTCTTGTTGCTATGGAAACTAACTTGTGTTATGTGTTAGATAGACGGTTACTGTTCACCATAGAAACATAGTTAAATGATGAAAGTTTTGAAATAAGCTATAAATATAATCATTCTGAAATACATTTAACTTTTCCGAGTTTTCAAAAGTCAATTCGCAAGTTATGGAAAATATGGATTCAAATTTTAAAGTGTACAAGCAGAAAATGGTCGAAAAAGAAAATTGTATGTTAGATGACCAAAAAACAGTGTTTTGCAGGTCGGCCCAAGCAAATTCTAGGGCGAGTCCTGGAAGTTTGGGGAGAACTCTTTCAAAACTTGTAACGTAAATTACGATTCGTCAACATTTTATAAGGATGTCATGCATTTGACCTAGATAAAAAAAAAGAATCGGACACAAACGCTGTCAGTTTTGCTTCTGATAGAATTTATATTGTGATTTTATTTAGGACAAACAACGGGTATTGTGGAAAATCAAGCAGAAAATAGTGACAATACCTTTTCATTAACTCTCATTACTTAGACGAAAAACTTTTAGGGCAATATTATTTCATCAAAATACTTGCTCGATTGTCTTCAAGGTAGAGACGAGCGATAAAGTGACATTACTGTTAGGCCCTCTTAAGACTGCTTGCAATCTCGCAGCCTTGCTTCTTACAGAAGCAGCAGCCCAACGGTATTCCTAGAGAACCTACCTTCAGATTCAAGCAAGGATACGCAAGAATGGAATTGGAGTAGCCTGGTGCCTATCACTACCATCAAAGACGCTCCACAAGAACTTTTAATGGCAATCGCTTGTAAAAGAACGGAAAGTATCAAAATAGGCTTGGCTGCCGGAAGATGTGATTGCGATGTTCAGCGATTTATGGAAACTGTCGAGGTCGATTCTGCACTAACCTCAATATTGGGGAGGACACTGAAGATGAGTCAATAGATGGAACGTTTTGAAATGCGATATGAGAACGAAGGAGACGTCTCTGACGATGAAGAAAATGGAATGAACCCACTAGAAATAAATCCTTCAACATCAACGCCTGAAACTGACTCTTACAGACCTCCCTCTCCAGAGAGAGGTACATCATGGAAAAAGCAACATGTAAATTAATATTTTTCTTGTGGACTAGACGTATAAAAAAAATTTCTTAGTATGTGTGTATAATAAAATACGATATAATTTTATTGACTTGTATCAATACTCCTTTCAACAAACATCCAATGACTTTATCCTTATTCCCCACCAATCCGATTAATGCACTATTAACTCTGAATTAATGGCGAAACGAACTTTCTGTACTTTATCAGGTTCCCATATGATTGCTATTCGCCATTACGTGCTAACACTGTTAATGTTCGCAACTTTGCACGGGCTATTGCTTGGAAACTATTGGTCTGAGGAAAAAATGTATATATCCTATTTTATAGAGAATTTGATAGTCTCTAACTGTGTGTGTGCACAAAGATCCGATGTTGGTGCCTAATTTGCATGATTAAAGATAGTTCCATATCTCTGTAGTTTTACATTTTCGATGTTATTCCTGGTGTGGAAACAAAGCTGCTAAAAAAAAGCCACTGCCGCCTCAGTTTGTCAAAAAAAAAACTTACCGGCTGGATTATATATTTCATTTTCTCACATATTTTCTTTATAACTACTTCACATTATCAGTTGCACAGCGTTTAACCCCTCGATTAGGTATTTATAACTTTATTTTAAATATACATTTTTTAAAAATGTTTTGTTAACAAAACCGACACATAATCACATCCCTTGGGGTCATTCAATAAATACGTTCGCTTTTGGGGGGTCGCCACAAATGAACGTCCTCAAAAAAGGGGAGGAATGTCAAAAATAGTCCATTTTAACGAACGTATTTGTTAAATGGCACCCTTTGAGCAATGCTTCTATTGAAGATAAATAAATAAATGAGTGAACTCGAACTTTGCGAGTTGTTTATTTGTACTGAATTGGGATTATAGTTTTTATTTCCCTGTTCAGTCTATGGGAGTTGAAGATCATTATAATACCAGAATAAGATAATCAGAAAAAGTGAAAGATGAAACAGTTTCTTAGTAATAATAATAATTTATTGGTGTTATTGCTGTCGCTTACACAAGTCAAAGTGCAATACAAAGGAAAAAATAAAAAGGTGTATATAGATATGTATATAATTCACAAAGTAAAGTTTAAACAAAATAAAGTTAAAGGGCGCCGCAGTTTTTTATAGTAAAAATGGTTTTTAGTTGATTGTTCTGAAACTTGGAGAAAATGTTCTCCGGGTCCTCCTGATTAAATTTCTCTTTGACCACCAGTCCGAGCGAATTTAATTTTTTGATCCAGAGGCGATTGAAACTGTGAAGGTCTGTTTAAATGTTCCATAAAAATTCTGAAAATATTCGGACTCATTTTTTTGGAGAAAAATAAGCATCTTTTGTCTCTTCATGTTTTTTTTTTCAAAGTGCTTCTCGGAAATAAATAACAAACAAACAAGAGTTTTTACGGGAAAAAGATGCATTTTGAAGAAAAACACCAAAAGACAAAAGATGCTTATTTTTGTTCAAAGAACAGGCATTTTCAGAATTTCTTAGACAAAAATAATTTCAACCAAGAATTTCCCCAGATTTTTATTATTTTCTACTTCAGAAAGATCCCAAAATATTCAGGCATATTCTTTAGGTAAAAATAATCAACTTATACCTCTCAACCTTTTCTTCAAAGTGCTTCGTTTTCTCGTAAAGAAAATACAAAAATAAGAATTTTTTTTTTGTTATTTTTTTCCGCTAGAAGGAAGCACTTTAAAAAAAACACCAAGAGACAAAAGATGCTTATTTTTCTCCAAAAAATGAGCCTGAATATTTTCAGAATTTTTATGGAACATTTAACTGTTTAAATCTGTATGTTCTCAGTTTCAGTCGCCTCTAGATCAAAAAGTCGAATTCGGTTGGACTGGTGCTCAAAGAGAATTTTAATCAGGGGGCCCAGGAGAACATTTTCCCCAACTTTCAGAACAGTCGACTGAAACACATTTTTACTATAAAAAAACTGCATGGTCCATTGGATATTGTGAGTGGAAATCTATTTTCATTGCTTAAATTCATGATCTATCATCATATCCCCGAAATTGTTATTAAAATACTCTTCGATGGTATAAAAGCATTTTTTGATTAGATATTTTTTCAATATTTTGAATTTAGGTCTATTATAAGGGACCTCACAGTGGGTGGCAATCTATTGTAAAGTTTTGGAGCTAGAAAATCTAGTTCCTATTTGGGTTTTCTTGGTCTGTTAAAAATGAAATAAATATTATCCCTGTTCCTTGTTTAATACTCATGCACATCTTTGTAAGTGATATATGATGAGGTCATGTTATCTCTAGCATATATAGCAAGCAGTGAAATATGTATAGACAAGGGAAGATTAAGATTTTAAGTTTTATAAGTGCTGCTCTACAATCCTCTCTGTATGCTAGACCTTCGATTATTCTGATAGATTTTCTCTATAAAGAGAATACTCTATATGTTGATGTTACATGACCCCATACTACAATGGCGTAAGACATATGTGATAGTATTAGCGCAAAATATGCTGTGATTAATGTTGTTTTGGGGGCCGCCCTAGTGAGGTTCCGCAAGAGATATACAGATGAGACCAATCTGTTGCACACGGCTTCTGTGTGATATTAGTTTTGAGTCCAAGTGAACGCCCAAGAATTTCACAGGCCCATCATTATTTAGAGACACATCTTTATCGAGTAAGTTTTTTGACAGAGTGATATACATAGAAGTAGTTTTTCCATCGTTGAAAGATAGTTGGTTATTTGAAAGCCAATTTTTCATCTGTGGAATCAATTTGGTGGTGATTGTAGATAATGTTAGTGTCGTCCGTGTAAAGTATGAATTCCATGCCGGGACTACAACCAGCGATGTCATTAATATAAATTGAACACAACACTGGCCCCAGCACGGAACCTTGTGGTACCCCATGGGTGGTGTGTAGAAGGGAAGAACTTTCTCCATTAAGTTCCACAAATTGTTTACGATCCACAAAATATGAATGTATTAAGTTGAGAGACTTGGGAGAAAATTTGTAAAGAGCCATTTTATAATATTACAGGGTGATCTTTTTTACACGAATCTGAAAAATCAAATTAAAGTCCGGCACTGGAATTTAAAAAAATAATAGCAATCTATTAACTGTGATAAGTGTATAAAGTGTGTAAAAATTTAAACAAAATCCGAGCAATAGTAAACACGTTCGACCCAAAATAAGTTTATCACCCTGTATTTCAGAAATTAAGAGCGACAGGAAAATTACAATGGCCGTTCCTGAATAGCCAAATGGTCCTCTACCGCCCATAGAAGTATGCACAGTTCCTCATGAAACATCCTGTATAAAGTTGGACAAAAAACGCAATTTTTTCTTCAAAAATAGCCTATTAATTATATAAATTATTTATTTATAATAAATGACGTTAGTTTAATGAACAACTCCATAGATGATTCAATAAAAGTACATAAATATCATTTAACCTGTGGCTATGCTACCAGCAATTATACGAATGAGTATAAGCAGGTAGCGGGCTTGTAATGCTCAGCCAAGTAAATAATCGACTACTTTCGTTTGAGCACATAACATATCAGGTTGACTATATTCGTATATGGGTATCGTTTGTAATATTCAAGCACGATTTCAGTGTTATTCTGCAACAGGCAGGCATTGTAATGATTTGTCCTAGTAGCAACACTTTAGACTGAAATTGAAAACAGCAATACAGAAGACTTCGCTTATGATTAAAGAGTTACATAAAAAAAATGTAGGAAAATTCATTCAGGTCCGATCGATTTTCTAACAACTTACTTTATTTATCACTCCATTAATTAATGAGTACCTAAAAGCAAAATCTAGTAACTTCGCAAGTAACATCAGTTACAAAAGTAATTTTTTCTAGAGCTAAGAGGACTTATTTTACACCAGCTAATGAAGGCAAAAAGTGTTATTTTATAATTGGTCATGCAAAATAATTATTATTTATTGCAATAAGTTGTAAATGTTGTAAAAGTTTAGTCAGTTGGACATTTTCGAGTATGAACTCATTTTTTTAGCATTTTGAGAACATTAAATATTTAATTCCTTTGAAGTGATTAATTTCATTTGGACGCCGCTATTTAACATTTCTGTAATTAGGGCTTTTTTTTTCACTACTGAAGAAAAGCATGTGAATATGATACTAATAACTAAAAATTGATGTTACAGTACAGAATTGCAGCAAACCTATTAAATCCACCATTCAACTTGGTGATTTTGACTTTCGGTAGGAGTTTATTATTGCTGTGCAACTTTTTGACATTGTTTGAATTTTTAGTATAAATGCCATGGGTTGATATTTTAGCCTTCCTAATATCATGCCCTATATTATTGTTCTCTTAACTCTGTAGAATTTATGGCATTTAATGCTTCATATATCGTCCAATTTGAGAAGGTTTTTGATATACCAATTTATTTACATTCCCAGCATACAGGGAAGTTATTGGAAGTGGTGCAAAAATGGAAATAAACATTTTCAACCTATTATGTTTCCATTACAATATTTTTCTACTATTTTTGGAAAGAAGTATGTATGTACGTGCATATACACTTTTTCCTGCACAGAATCTTGTGAATAAAAAATGATATCGACTTCGTTGAGATGCCAATTGAAGTGCAACGTGAATATGATGTGAAAGAAATTCATCAAATTTAATTCAGCCATTTTTTTGTTTAAACAAAGAGACTGCAGAAAGTGGATTTTAGGATTTCTTGGAAAATATTTAGTTGATCTTATTTATTTTGGTGGCAACCTATACTTTGAAATATCAGACATATTTATAGAGCTTTTTCAATATTATATGGGGCCTTACACCCAGAATATTTATATCAATAAAATGGAATAAAATAAAATAAATAATAAAATGCTGACTTTCCTGTGTAATTATTATTATTGATATTCATATCATGCTGGGAAGTTGGCTATGTCGATCTCAAGGGCTGCATTTAGTTACAAATGCCACCTTTGTAGAGTTCCAACACCCAGAGTCACACCCACCCCAGCTTAAACTCGTATATTCTACACTTTTAATAAATACATTGTAACTCGGCTTGTTTCTGTTCCACCTTCATTATTGGTAAATACCCTTTCAATAGCTAGTAAAAAAAACAAGAGTAAGTAAAAATTAAATATATTTAAATCTTAGGTTTAAAAACTGATAAATCAACTCTCAATTTCCATTTGTTCACTGTTTTTGTCTCCTTCACTATTTACCTCGGGTTCATTACTATTACCATCGCTGCTATCGTTATTTTCCGTGTCATCCTTATTCTCTGTGTCCACATTGTTTTCAATATTAACTTCAGTAGAGGTGTTGTCTATCTTTTTTTTCCAATTTTTTGCCGACGCCAAAAGTTTTTCTCTTATCCTGTCACTACTACTTTTATAATTACTTTCTTTTTCCTCGCTTTTATCATCGATGCTATTACTATCTTCAGTTTCTTCAGATGGGATATCGACAGCTTTTTTCTTCCAATTCTTAGCAGCTGCAAGAAGTTTCAGATTAGGCCTACTAGCCTCATCCTCAGGGAATATATAGTCAAACACTTCTTCCCAGCCTTGCTCAATGCCATCCTCGTCAATAACCTTCTGTCTTTTCTTAATTCTTCGAGGCATCTTGCTATTAACTTTGTCTTTACATGCGTCATCACCGTGGGTATTTTCGAACTCTTTCCAATTTTCCAACAACAATACTCTCGCTTCTTTCTCCACAGTATTTTTGAGGTTTTCATTGGCTCGCTCAAATACTCTTCTAGACAATCGCACATTCATATCGTCTTCAGTTTGATTGTTTAACTCGAACTTTGCATAAGAGAGCCATACTTTAACATGAGACGTTCTTTCTAGTAAACGCTCATATAGCTGCCGTGCATTTTCAGGCTCATCTTGGGATATTTCAAAATCAATGTAAGCCTTCCACAGCAACTCCGGCATATCCAGCCTCGGTTGATTTATCGCCAATTCATATATTGACCTTGCCCGGTCTATGTCTCCTAACAAAGTTTCAAGTTCGGCGAATTTCATCCAAGTTACACAGTTTTCAGGGCCAAATTCTAAGAATTTCTCATACAGTCGTCGACATCTGTCAAATTCTCGCAGTTGTATCTCAATATCGATGTATCCTCGAAACAGCTTATCTCTAGGGCACATTCCGATAGACATCCCAAGAATTTTCCTGGCAGAAGTCAAGTTTTTTTGTCGAATTTCAAACTGTGCAAACAACAGCCAGATTTTTGAAAATGTAAAAGTTTTATGTGGTAGTAATTCCAAGCAGGCTTTATATACTTGCCTAGTTCTCTCGTAGTCTTTCGCTTCTAATTCCTCGAAAAGCGCATAATTTATCCAGAGGTAGATGTATCTTCGCCAAAATTGTTTATTTTTTGAAGGTGGTACGTTGGCTATAGCTCTTTCGTATGTTTCTCTTGTTACTTCTGTATCCCCTTCACCTTCTACTAACCGTATATAATCAAACCATGCATCGTAGTTGGTAGGATTCTGCAATATCTCTTGTTCATATTGAAATTTACGTTTCGATACTATTACTTCTTCGATACCACTCCTGTCACCATATTTCTTCTCGTGAATGGTATAGGCCTTATATAATTCTTTTGTTTGATCCTTGGGTATATGATCTAAAGCGTACTTATATATAACCCTAGCTCTATCATGTTCCTTTTGATTTTCTTCAAATTTTGCAAAAGCAATATATAATTTTTCATCTAAATGGTCATCACCATAAAACTGTACAGCTCGTTCAAAAATCTGCCGGGCTGAGTGTATAAAACCATGGTTTTCCTCAAATCTGGCAAATTTTATCCAGTGTTTTACCTCGGGATGGGTGATGACGAACCTGGGTAAAAAAAAATAAATCAACTATTTCTTTTAAATCATAAGTAAAATTTAGTACCTTTCATATATTTCTCTAGCTCTATCAATTTCTTTGTAGCGTAGCTCAAAGTTGATATACGTTTGCCATGCTTGCTCGTCGGGTTGCCAGTCCATCCAGCGTTCAAACACAGCACGTGCTCCTGGTACATTTTCCAACATTTCCTCCATATAGGTATACTTGTACCAAAACTGGTTTACCCTAGGTAATATTGTAACAGCTCTGTCCCATAAATTTCTCGCATGATTGACCTACAATTATATCTATTAAAATAGAATGTCCACTTATATGTTAAACTGTACCTACCTGTCGATTTCGCATTTCCATTTCGGTATACTTTAACCAAATAGTAATATTTCTGTGATCTACATCTAGGGCCCTCTCCCAAATAGACCTTGCTCTTTGTATTTCTTTTTGTGATTCCTCCCATTGTGCGTACTTTATCCAGTTTGAAATAACAGCACGATTCTTTCTTATATTATCTTCAAATTGCTTACGTCTTCTCAACTGGTAATCTGCTAGTTCAGCTGGGTCAGAGATTTTTTGTTTTGGTGGAGGTGGAAGAATTTCCAAATCTCTTTCTTTAGCTTCTCGTAGCAGTTGCTCCGCTGTAATTTGAATTTCTGCTGGGGCTTTGTTTTTAACCTGAATAAAAACCAACGACATTATTTAATATCCAGAGGAAAAGTTAGATCAATGTTAAATTTACACAACTGATTTAAAATACTTACCTTTGCCACTTTGGGCATCTTCTGGTGTTTATTTTCCATAATTTTACTTCCAGATGTCTATTTTAAACCCTAAGTAACAAAAACAAACGCATTAATTTTTGGGTTATGTTTTGACGTTTTGAGATTTCTGACAGTTTTGACTTTAGGTTTGTTCATTTGTGTTGATTTAAAGTTGCTTCAAGCAGTTAAATAAAGATAGTGCTATCACAAATAGTGAGTGTGACAGAGATAACGTATTTCAAAGTTGCTATAAATCAACACAAATGAACAAACCTTTTGAGTCAACCAAGTCAACCATAAGACTTTTTGATTATTAATCGAGTACCAGGTTGGTAGAACCAAGTAACCAAGACCAATGCTACTAGGTTATTAGAGGTTGGCTCTAGCTGGATTCAAACAGACTATTTGAAACAGTTACGTCACAATTCACCACAAGGGCGCATGAATGATTGAAATTAATACTTCGCTCGAATGATTCAATTTAGTCGAAACTTGTATCAAAAAATTGATTGAAGGAGCCGTTACTCTGTGGTAGTTAATCATTTTGCACAAATAACTAAATAAAACACACTACTATGTTTTCTACCACTATGTGGTAGAAAACATAGTAGTGTGTTTTATTTAGTTATTTGTGCGAAACTTGTATCTGTAGATGGTAGTTATGAACGTATAAGCAAGGAATAAAAAGGAATAAAAATTTCTTCATTTATTTAAACCTCATTTAAAAATATATGGTTTATTGCAAAAATATAATCATCCACCTTCCCCTTGTAACATTTGTGAAGTTCCCCTTAAACGAACGTTCGTTTGTAAACTAATAACTTATTAAAAAACATTCTACAGATTTATTCAGCAAACAAAATTTCAACAATACAGTGAGCCGTCATCACCAGGCACAGTGATGAGCTTGTGGACAGCCAGACTTCTGTTTGTACTTCTATAAATTTTACCAAGAGAGTAAAGCTGTTTAACAATCTATTATTGTGAGATCGTTCAATTCCTCTCCCTCCCATAAAAACGAACGTATTTTTAAAGGGTCCCTTAAAGTACAAAATGATTATAAGCTTTGTACTGACGAAAATTATTTATAATTAGTTCCTGAGTTTCACTTTTTTTTTTTTTTTGGCGGAATCAAATTTATTTTTTAAGTACTAAATATGGTAGAAGTGCAACAGAAACAACAAATCACAAACAGTAAACATAAGAAATTAAAGATTTATTCAGTCGATGACTTTTGGCTTACATTGGCCACATTACACTACACCGCATAATCTAAAATCGCCGACACTTTCTGCACTGCCTGATTTGACAACCACGTTTTCAAACATTATAGGTTATGTTATGTATACCTGATGGTAGTTGAGATTGAGAAGCAAGTTTCTTACAATGAACGAAATGGAGAAAGAAAATGAGAGTGAGATTAAAAGGCTATTATGCCGTTTTAAATCAGAAACCGGGGAAGTTGCTGGAGACATGGTGGATTTACCTATAAACTGTACCACACAACAACTTGCATTGATATGCAATGCAATTTTACAACAGGAGGAACCCGTCCCGTATTTATTTTACGTAAATGAAACAGAAATCACACACGACCTCGAAAAGGCCTTAGATATAACCCACTTAAATACTGAAGGAGTGGTAGATATTATTTATCAGCAACAGGCAGTATTTAAAGTACGACCGGTTACACGATGCACAAGTTCTATGCCTGGGCACGCCGAGGCTGTAATTTCAGTCAGCTTTAGTCCTGATGGTAAACATTTGGCTAGTGGATCAGGTGATACGACTGTTAGATTTTGGGATGTTAATACACAAACCCCTACATATACTTGTAAGGGACATAAAAATTGGGTTTTATGTATAGCGTGGTCTCCTGATAGTAGTAAGCTGGCCTCAGCCTGCAAAGATGGCAAAATTATTATTTGGGACCCGGAGACTGGTAAACAGATGGGTAAAACAATGGTGGGGCATAAGCAGTGGGTAACTAGCTTGAGTTGGGAACCATATCATAAAAGTCCCGAGTGCAGGTACATGTTTTTAAGTAAACAGTAGATTATATTATGTATTTTCAAAACATTCTTAGTATTACATAGTTTGAAGGCCCAGAGGGAGCGTGTAGAAAAGTAATTATATGTTGAAAGTAATTTTGTGATAATTAAATTAATTTAAACTTAATTTCATGATAATGGAGTTAATATGAAAGTTCTCATTCAGAATTCTACGTTGTGAAAACTTTTGACGATATTCTTCCACTGCAAAAATTATAAACTAATACCATATCTGAATGTTTGAGATGCGAGTAGATGTGTTGCAATGTCAGATCTCAACTTCTGGGGTTTTTTGTCACATAGTTATGTGCAGTATAATACTCTTTCAGAGTTTGACATTTTTAATAAAGTAAGTGACTATTAATTTAAGGTTGTTGCTTATTGTGTAGGTTACCTTTCGTCAAAATATTTTCCACGATATAGCCATTTATACATTTTCTGTAAAGTTTCTGATCGTCATAAGGGTTTAGTTGGAGCTCCTCTTACTGTATTATCTTATACATAGTCTTCTTGTTGTTTTACTCGAAACTACAATCGTACAGTGTTTTGTTTCACACTTGAATTTGATTGAAAACATTTTGTATGCATCCATTTGTATCCATATGTTGTAGGTACTCTTGTAGTTGTTTGTGTTATGCAATTTGCTATTTATTGATGTGTGAAGTTTCACCTAATGTGAACTAATTTTAGCTTTACTTTAACCAAGATGAAATTAATTTCACGTTAATTCAACGATCGTGTAATTAATATCAATATACATTTTTTTTCTATGTGCACCTTCTGCACTTGTGTTGATTGCAAAATCATCAAATGATAATATAAAATATTAAGACTGATTAAATGTCTGTTTTGCTGAACCAAGTTGGAGAGAAGTTAACTGTTCTACTTTGCAGGCTTTTGGCAAGTTCTTCCAAAGATGGAGATGTTAAAATATGGGATACTGTCCTATGTAACACAGTTCTTACCATATCAGGCCATTTAAAAGGTGTCACAGTTGTAAAATGGGGAGGTTCGGGGCTTATTTACACAGCATCACAAGACCGAACAGTTAAAGTGTGGCGAGCTAAAGATGGTATATTATGTAGAACCCTTGAAGGACATGCCCACTGGGTAAATACGCTAGCATTAAGTACAGATTACATTTTGAGAATAGGTAAGATAAACCCCGATGGTAAAACGTGATATAATTTGGTTAAAAATATTTTAAGTAGACTTGTAAGTAATTATAATTTAATTTGTAGGTGCTTTTGATCCAGTAAAAGACTCACACAAAGACATAATTGCTGATAAGAAAAAATCTCAAGAATTTGCTTTAAAACGATTCTACGAAGTTACTGAGGCTCATAGTGAAAGATTAGTATCAGGTTCCGATGATTTCACGTTATTTCTTTGGGATCCAGAAAAAGATAAAAAGCCTTTAGCAAGACTTACGGGTAATAATAATTTGATTTATATTTAGAAAAATATAGTATACAATGCAAAGATATGGAAGATGTTTATGTATAAAATATATTAATGCAAATTTGAAATCGTAGGTCACCAACAACTTGTAAATGATGTAAAATTCTCTCCAGATGGCCGTATACTTGCTTCGGCTTCTTTCGACAAATCCATCAGATTATGGGAATCGAAAACTGGCAAATTTATCTGTACCTTACGTGGACATGTCCAAGCTGTTTATATGATGTCATTTTCTGCAGATTCCAGGCTTATGGTTAGTGGTAGTGCAGACTCGACTTTAAAGCTCTGGAATATGAAAACGAAAAAGCTTGAAATTGATTTACCAGGGCATGCAGATGAAATCTACGCTGTTGATTGGTCCACAGACGGTTTGAAAGTTGCATCAGGGGGAAAAGACAAAGTTTTAAGGTTGTGGCAGAATTGATTTTTGTTGATATTGTAATCATGTAATCATGTAATAAAAAATTTATATTATGTTATTTTTATTTTTGGACAATTTTTCGATATGATATACGTTCTATTCCACTTTCACTGGAGCTAAAGAGTTATATTTTAGCACACTTATAGGTCTTAAAAATGAAATACTCAAAATTGCACAAATTTGTGGGGTGGGAAGTAATGTAACAAGCTAGAAAAAATACATTTTGATATGCTTTTTGTCCGTGTTGGGATGATTCAGTACATTTTCAGTAGAGGGTCGCAAGATGACTTATTTTGACATGTTTTATTTTTCTTATTGCATTGACTAAAGTAAAGGCTAATTACGTTTTGAAACACAGAAAGGGCATCGGTTCTATTTTTATTTAGTAAATGAAAATAAGGAAATGAATGATGATATTTTAAATATAACGTTACATTATTTTTTTGCACCTATATCACACAGAGAATTTATCAATCTGTAATATTTTTTTAAATAATTCTATGGAATGCATTTTCGTAAAAAACCGTTTATTTTAAATTTTTTTGAAAAAACTATTTCAGATTATTTGTCCAAAAGGTTATAGGGATTGATCGACGGAATAGTTAATTTTCGATTTTTATTAGGAAACTGTTTGGAATTTGTAGAATTTAAAAAAAAAATCAAGTTTTCCAGGATTTGTAGATTCGCTTTTGATTTATCAAATTTCTCACAAACGCCAACTAATAGACCTAATCGAGCCCTACAATTGCCAATTTTGAACATCAAAATCGGACCTTCGGTTCAGGAGTTATTATTTCTTTGAAAAATCATACTCGGCCCTGGAAAATATACTTGCGGTCAACGGATTCGGGCCGCCAGCAATAGGCTTCATTTGTGGCCGTGTACCTTTGAACCCACCAAGTCTCATCGAAATCGATCAATATACTGGACAGCTATCGTGCTTCCTAGCCCGATTTCGAGAAAACCAGTTTTTTGCAAAAAGATTCAATTTTCATTTGTTTTTCGACATAGTCTCTGGTATACTTATTTGTAAAGCATTGCTTTCTTTTTTGAAATATCTCGATCTGACTACCCGTTACAGAGTTATTCAATTTCTCCCGAAGAATTGGAAACGTCTATATCGGCTACTTCCGGTTTCCGAACGGAGCCAAGCTTTCTGCGTTAAGATTTTCTAAAGATCTATTAACCACCCAAGTTTCATCGAAGTGCGAAAACGGAATAGGGGGGCTGGGCGTGACAGGCCGACTGACTGACGGACGGAATTTCCTAAATTCGCTCTCGAGTCGATAGATATGACTTTCATTTCGATCCGACGTTTTTTTTTTGGGTTTCGATGGTCCACCGGAAAAATGCAAAACCTATACTACATTTTTTTTCAAAATGTAGTAACAAGTACAATTTATCAGCATGATTTTAAATTATCTGTTTTAAAAATCGTTTAGAATATTATTAGGAAATTGTTTGCATTTTCCATGGTGTTTATACAATTAAAATGAAGGAAACCACTTTTAATATGTTAAACTAAACAACGTGTGTGTATAATGTGCATATATGCAGAGTGCCACAATTAAAAGCGGGGCACCTTTATAATTTTTTTCTTTTTTGTCCGACAAACCAAATTTTACCAAAAGATAGAACAAATTACGATCTACTTATGATCAAAAAAACATTCGCGTCTTATAAATGTAAAGCCACCTGCGGTACCAAAACAAATGGAAAAAATAAAGAAATCATACTAGGCATTTTTTTTATCGAAAAACTTTATTAATGAAAGTTGTTCAGAATTGCCCAAAAACCTAGAGTCCAAAATTTCAGCAATATTAAAGACTATTGAAATTTTGTTTAAAACAATGTCCGAGTCCAAAAATATAATTTTAATTGTTTTTTTTCTTTAGAAAATTGTGCTGACAATTTTGTTTGAAATTAAATATAAGCTGCCAGGTAGTTGTCAACTGATTTGTATTTTTTTAAAATTTTGTCAGAATTTTGGACATCAAAAACAAAATTGAATATTTGTTAATATTGCTGAACTTTTGGGCTCTATAGGTTTTTGGACAATTCTGAACAACTTTCATTAATAAAGTTTTTCAATAAAAAAAAAATGCCTAATATGATTTCTTTATTTTTTCCATTTATTTTGGTATACCCCAGGTGGCTTTGCATTTGTAAGACGCAAGTATATTTTTGGTTATAAGTAGATCCTAATTTGTTCTATCTTTTGGTAAAATTTGGTTTAAGTTGGACAAAAAAGAAAAAAGTTATAAAGGTGCCCCTCTTTCACTCTGTATACATACTTTATAATTCAACATGCATCAAGGCTGATAGCCAAGAGAGTAGTTGCTCACAAAGATATATGTTATTTAGACTTAACTGATAGGTTTTTGTAAAAGTTAACTATTTTCTGGTAAAATGCTTTATATTCTAAAAATGTTATTTTTTAGACCGCTCTGGCTCACGCCTATATAATTATAATAATAGTCATTTATTCATGTCAGTATACAAAAAAAATATGTCCATTGATATACCGAGGCCTTATCTGTTGTCAAGCTGATCCCTCTGCCCCTGAAGTTAAAATTCCTTGTTACCTTCTACTAACAGGTAAACCAAATGACATTTCATTTTAAACATTCTAATTATTTTTATTTCTCTGGACAATGAACAAACGTTAAATGAGAATCATACTGTTACCATTTCACACACGAAAACATTTGTGTTCAGAAATGAATATTTGAATGTTTTGTTTCTTTGCCATACATAACACAACACACGACAATTACACGAATGATTCAACAAGGCATTTATTTCATAGTTTAAATAATTAATAAACAAAATAAATTATATAATATATATAGGAACACTGAATACTGGTAAAATAATATCAACACTATCAAAAATCAATCTGTTTGTAATAAAAATAATTCGTTTAAATATTTAAGTACCTAAGTATCTACTACATCACTGCGGTTTGCTCCAATAATCTTCACCTTGCATCTCTGAGAGTCTGGATAACGTTCTGTCAAACGCAAATATTTCCTCATCACCTGTAAAAATGTTAGCGGTGAGGTCATTGTCACCAATTTTTAGATCATCCATTAAAATTCTATGTTCGTCACTAATTCCTTCAGATTTATCTTTGGATACAAAGAATAACTCTTTTATGGGCACGTCTGCAGTAATAATAACTTTGGTTTTATTATCATACAAAGCATCGATTAGTGTTATAAACCTCCTAGCCGAGGACCGCATTTTCGCTAGATCAATTCTAGGTACGTCACGAATTATAATGGTGTGAAAAAACTGAGTTAAGTGTAAATAATCATTTGCGCCTAAAGGTCTATCACATAGTTCTTCAAATGAAGTCTCTAAAACACCTCCACACACTTTTCTAAATGTTACATTCCTTTCCATAATAGAAAATGTTTTGGTTTTTACTACATCGTTTTCTTTGGCAGTTAAGACTTTAAAAATTTGTGCCACAGGATCAATACTAAATTTAGACTTCTCAAAATAGTTCGTTTTGGCGCCAACTGCTTTCATTCTATAGTCTATACCAGAGTCCAAATTTGCTATCTCACAGTGGCTTTTTAGGATTCCTATAAAAGGAACAAAGTTAGACTTTTGTAGACCGTTTTTATATAAGTCGTCAGGTGGTCGATTACTGGTTGCAACAACTACTACGCCGTTATCAAATAAATGTGTGAAGAGGCGTTTCAAAATCATGGCATCTGCAATATCTGTGACTTGAAACTCATCAAAACATATCAACCAGGATTTCTCAATAATCTGATCGGCAACAGGTGGTATTGGATCAAATGGTTTTGGTTTTCTCTGCGAATAATCGACAACTATTTCCTTCTTTAATTCATGCATTTTTCTATGTACTTCGACCATGAAGGCATTAAAGTGAACCCTAGTTTTTCTATCAACGTTACAACTATTGTAAAACAAGTCCATTAACATTGTTTTTCCACCACCTACGGCTCCATATATGTACAGTCCTTTAGGAACTATTGATTTACTAGCAAACAATTTATTGAACAGATTGTTTTCTGTAGGTTTATAGTGTTTTACGTCCTCGTATACTCTTTGTAGCTGATCAGCGATATTTAACTGCACTTCATCTTTTTGCAATTTTCCGGATCTTATTTTTTCCTCCAAAGCTTGTACAGGGCCTTCTACTAAAACTTTGTGCCGCACTTTCAAGGAATAATCTAATTTGAAAATAAAGTGCTTGATATATTTTCGACTTAATAATGAAGAACACTCGATTACTGAATTTAATTTTGCCATATCCTCCTCTCTCTGAAAGATAAGATTAAAACCAATTTCACATGGTATATTGTATTTTTATACATACCTATTATATAACAATAAACTTATCAACATATGGAATGACATTTAGCGGTTAATTTTGTGTCCCTTTCTATATACATTTTAAATATGTTTACGTAATTTTACAAAATATCTTTACCTGTATTGATGTTCATGTTTAACAATGACCTTGACATAGTTCTTAATTATCGCAAAATGGTATTTTACACACTTCCAATACTTGGTAGCGTCAAAGATTGGCGAATTCCCTAATCTTTGGTAGCGTGCAGTGTTGCCGTTTTCAGTAGATGGTAGATTTTCAAGAATGAGGGTGGACAGTAGAATTTTAGTAGAGTTAATAATCTTAATAGATTTCAGTAGATTTTCTGAGTCCCAGTTTTAATGCTATATTTATTTCTCCATCCATAATAATATGAGTAACCTAAGTGGCACCTACTGGAATAGCACCGAACTCAATCAAATGATTATAAAGACAACTGCTGCACTCTTTTAGGTAAGTTTAGTCCTTCTCCGACAGATGTTGTACTTGAAATAACAAGGTATATCCGAATTAGGAAACCGTACTTAAGTCTGAGAGGATAAAGATTTATATCTATCTTTATCCTCTCAGACTTAAGTTTAAACCTGATTCTGACATGTTAGGTAAGGCCTTTGATTTTAATAAAATCAAAGGTAAGGCTTAAGCTTTAATATTTAGGTATGAATTTTTCGTTCAAAATGTTTTTGTTCGCTTGTTATTTTAATAAATGATTCCTTGGTAGTATTTGAAGTAATCGAGTACTGAATTAATACCCATTTTTCTTCATTTTAAAATGTGCTAGAAATTTTTTGTATTTTGTCAGTGGTCGCTAAGTTTGAGATTTGTTTGGAAACTCTTGCATTATTGCCAAATGAGAATAAAACAGGCTTACTTCTTAGGTAAAGTTTGCTTTTGGTTAACATTATTAAGCGAAAAGTTGAATTGTACCACCTGACAGTCACACTTTATAATAATTACAAATTAAAAACAAATGTATAAATAAATAAATAACATAATTTTGTATCATTGCTTTAAACTATATTGAACTTAAACACTATATCTTAGCATTTCTGGTAACTACGACCTAGCATGCCTTTTGAAATGAGTCTTTAGATGAGTGCTCGTTTTAAATGCCATTTCACAAATATGACACTTGAAACGCCGTTCTCCTGTATGTACCAAAATATGTTTTCTTAAAGAGCTAGGTTGTCGAAATGATTTCTGGCAATGCTCACATTGATATGGTTTTATTCCATTGTGGATGTTCAAATGACAGTCTAGAGAATTTTTTGCTGTAAACCGGTCACCGCAAACATTACACTCAAATGGCTTTTCACCCGAGTGCGTTATTAATATATGCCTATCCAAGTTGCACTTATAGGTAAATTGTTTACCGCACTGAGTACAAAGAAAATCTTTCGTTTCTTTTTTAACAAAGTCCTCACTTTTATCTTCCCCCATGGTGTGAATTTTCTTGTGGCGCTCTAGTGACTTTTTAAAAAGAAACCCTTTGCCACAGATCGAGCAAAAGTAAGACGGGTTCTTCTCTCTTTTCGCAGACATCTCTTTAGTGCCAACACCGTGAAATATATTTATATGTTTAATCAAGTAGGCTTTTTGAGATAAACCTTTTCCACATATATTGCACTTGAATTTTTTTTCATTTTTGTGAACAGCGAGGTGCCGGTTTAATGTACATTTCAAAATGAATTTGAATCCGCATACGTCACACTCAAAATTTTTCTCTCCGGTGTGGATCTTCATATGGGTCTTAAGAGTACTCTTTCTTGTAAAATTCTTCCCACAGATATTACAAAGAAAAGTGTGATCGCTATTCTCTGTCTTTATTTCATCACTACTTTTGATTTCGTTGACTTCCACAGTCCTAATTCCTGTTGGTCCATGAAATCTTTTCAAATGCATATTTAAATTACCTTTATTTACACCTGTCCAGTCACAGTGGTTACATTTAAAAGGTTTTTCAACTGTATGAGTGGAAACGTGATATTTCAAACTACTTGGATGGGTAAATTGTTTACTGCATACATTACATTTATAAGGCTTAATTCCTTTGTGTATGTTGGTGTGCATGTGTAACTTGCTTAAAATACTATAGCTTCTACCACAAAGGTTACATGAATAGACCTTCTTTTCTTCATTATTTAAATATTTTACTGTGACAAATGATTCGTCAATTCTCTCTTCATTCTGTTTCTGGTGAGTTAAGGCATGGCGCTTTAATGAACACTTAGTAACAAATCTCTTGCTACAAATATCACATTTATAAAATTTTACTCCATTATGACCGTTAAGGTGCATTTCATAAAGACTCTTATTCTTAAACTTTTGTCTACACATATTACACGAGTATATTTTTGGCTGATTTTGTTCGCTACCACTTTCTACATCGTGGGTAACTAAATAATGTTTATTCAGTTGACTTCTACCAAGAAATGATTTTTTACAAATTTTACACTTGAAAGGTTTCTCGCCCGAATGTACATAACTATGGGTTTTCAAGGTTTGCCGTTTTGCAAAACTTTTATTACAGATGTCACATTTAAAAGGTTTAAGACCTAAATGAGTATTAATATGTTCTTGCAAATGGAATATCCTTTCAAAGTTTTTGCCACAATAGTCACAAGTATAAAATTTGTTATCTGCAACATATTCACATTGCTCAGAATTGCTGTTTGGTTCAAGATTCTCATTATCTTTATCGCTTAGATCGTTTTCATTACAACTCTCCTCCAGCTTTACCTCAGTTTTACTAACATGTATAACATCCTCAATGCTGTTAATGTTTCCTTTAGTATTTTCGGTTTCGACCACATTTTTAAAACAGTAATTTTCTACAATAACTTGTTCTCGATTAGGTGCTTCAATTATACGACTATCATTACTGGCTTTTTGGGTAATAATTGTTTTAAGAACATCGTAGCTGGCCTTACATTTTAGCAAAAATTCAGAAACACTTTCCAAATCCTTAATACAATTTTTACAAATATTCTTAGGCAACATCTCATCTAGTTCAGTCTGCAACTTTGAAATACCGCATAAAATCTTATTTCAATTAATAATTAACAGGTAATAATCAGATAAGGGGCAAATCAAAGTTACCTGGTAATTAGAATGCGAAGATATGTTTATAAAAGTCCTATATATGTTCAAATCGTTAAACAGTTTTAAATCACCAAATAGTAAACAAATCCGGCAAATTTTTGGGAAATCCTCATAACTAATGCTGATTTTATGTTCCATTATAACGTCTTTTTATTAAACACAAGATGTAAGCAGAGACGATATTTGCAGATCTCTATAGTCTTCATGGGTAGACTCAGAGACAGAAAAATACAAAGAAACTTTTTTAATTTGAGATATAACCTCACATCGCGTATCCTGTCAACTGTCACCTCTCTTGTCACATGTCACAGTTTCGTTTGCAGTAAACATAGCTGCTTTCGTTCAGCAGAGTGATTCGTAATCATAAGATACCTGTTTCATGTGTTGTCTCTATCCTTACTATGCAATTTTGTATCATATGCAGGGCCGTTGAGAGAAAATCGGGGCCCGGGGGCAACTTTTAACGGATTTCAGAAATTCGGGTAGAATCCGCCCCCCCCCCACGGTGGGCCTGGGCATCTGATTACTGTTCATTGAAATCCTGTTTATTATGATTACAAATCACTCTGCTGAACGAAAGCAGCTCATAAGCTCCTTTCGCTTGCAGTGAACATAATAAACAGGATTTCAATGAACAATAATCATATGATGCAAAATTGCATGGTAGGGATAGAGATAACACATGAAACAGGAATCTACTGTGTGAAACAGGTTCCTTATGATTACGAATCACTCTGCAGAACGTACGAAAGCAGCTATCATAACAACAAGGAATAAGGGCCGGCTTATCAATACGAAAATAAAAGTTATCGTCTACGCTTTAACCATAGAATAACTTTAATCTGACATCCATCTACAAAACCAATTTGTTTTCAAAAAACTGATGCAAAGATATATAATATTCAATCTTTCAAGAAATTGATCAGGAGTACAAAATGTGTTACATCATTCAAATAAAAAATATACATTTAATGCATTGCATATATTTATTAGCATAAATTATCTCTAAGTACATATTTATTATTTCCTTGATTTACATAATAAATTTGGACAAACTCTAAAACTATTCACAAACACATAAAACCCTGCACCGAATAGTTGCAATTTTGGATTTCAGTGGATTTTGATGGAACAAGTGGCATTCGACAGATTATAGCTGCCTGATTAAATATATATCCTTATGGCCACGTACTCCGTTATTCAATAACCTCGGAGCTAAGGAGCGTACAAGTGGTTAATATTCAGTATCTAATAATAGAACTGTTTTCATACATAGGTACTGGAATAAGTGGGTAGTGGACATTCAAGACAGATTATGATGACAACCAAAAGTTCCTAAAGGTGCGAGGTCCATTATTCAATAGCCATAATCTCTCGAATGCCACTTATTTCATCAAAATCCCCCAAAATCCTATGTAATTGGTGTGGAGTCCTTTTGTTGCCAGTTTCTAAAACTAATCCAGAAATCTTTGACGTAAAGTTTAGTAGCTTAATCACACTTAGACAATTAATCTATCCAATTATCAAACTTCCACAATGGAGCAGTAACGCCGGACGCCTAACATAACCTCAAATTTTACAATTTTGCAAGTTTATTCTCATTTTTAATGTTTCTATTCGCTTTTCTAGATTGGAATCAGTGTAACATTAATAAAGCCTATCATACAGAATACTTAGAATTTTTTAAATATTGTTGAATATTCAAACAGACTGCTATAATTATAGGTTGGATTTCCAACCTGTAAATATCAGTACATTTTTTTAAAATCAACAATATTAAAAAATTCTAAGTATTCTATATGAGAGGGTTTATTATCGTTACACTGGTTCCAATCCAGGAATGCGAATAAAAAGATTAAAAATAAGAATAAAATTCGAAAAACGTAAAATCTAAGGTTATGTTAGCCATACTGTACTACTGCTCCAATATATATAAACTATCTCAGTAACCTCTTGAGGCATTTTGAAACTTTCCTCTACAAGTGGATTAGTGTTAGGTTTACAAGGCACGTTTCCTTACATCATGAACAAAGTAACATGTTTAAGCTTGAAATTAAAAATCTCTGCATTCGTACAAGCCATTATTTCAAGTGAGAGGTCAAATTTTGATGTAAGTTCTTCTGGATGCCGTGGAAGGAAGGAAACAATCTCTGCACTGCGGCACCAGCTCTGGACTGCAAGGGAAAAATTCTAGCTACACAGTCATTTAACGTTTTTTTTCGTATCGATCATCCTCCATTTACAAAACCCAATTATAATTATTATTTTTCGAGATAATGGCCTAGAGATCTCTAACTGAAACAAAATAAATCATCCAGTGGTACAACCCCACAGTAAATTTACTGTTTACTATTTTATATCACTGGATTGGGTACTCTCTTCACCATTTCTTACAATTACTCCCTTTCCAGGTTTGTTACCGTTGCCATGATGTCGATTAAAATGCCTTCGGAGGTTACTCGAGTCACGATAACCTTTCTCACAAACTGTGCACACATAAGGTGTCTCGCCTGTGTGCTGTCTCAAATGCACTTTAAGTGTCTGCGGTTGGGCGAGCTGCTTACCACAAATTGGACAAAGGTACGGCTTCTCTCCAGTATGTGATCTCAGGTGAAGACTTAAATGTGACGGAGATGCAAATGTCTTTTCGCATATGTTACATTTATGTGGTTTTTCACTCTTGTGATTCAAAACATGATTGTGGAAGGCATGTTTGTGGAAAAACTGTTTGTTGCAGTCTGGGCATTCCAGGGGTTTTTCTAGAGAGTGTGTTAAAACATGATTAGCTAGGCCGTTCTTCGAGTAGTATCGTTTGTCACAACGTGGACAGTTTAGCGATTTGTCGCTTATGTGATGGGACATATGCAGATTCAATGAATTTCTCTGTATGAATTTTTTGCCGCACTCTTTACACTCGAACGGTTTTTCTCCAGTATGAGTCCTTATATGGCTTTGCAGGGTCGGGTTTGTTATGAATTTCCTTCCACAAATATTGCACAAGAATTTTTTTACTCCTTTGTGGATAAGTTGATGGTTGGCAAATCCGGATCTGCTAGCAAATATTTTGCCACAAATTGTGCACTCTATGTTTAAGTGTACTCTTTTCTCAGTGTATTTTCTTTTATGTTTCGGTATTTTTTCTTTGCTTACGTTGTGATTGTGGTAGATATGAGAAGCGTGGTCGGTAAGCCTTTTGAAGCCTTTTCCACAATAAGCGCATATGTATGGTATCCTACCAGTATGGAAATTCATGTGTTCATCCAAAGATCTTTTCCTTAAAAAACCTAAAAAAAAAAAAATCAAAATATATAACACCATCGTTTGCATCCCAAGTAGCACAGTGTTGACTATTACATTTACGCAGCTACACTGCAGTTTTAAATACGTTGAAATGACCGTAGCTCAATAGCAGCTCTAATAAATAGTTGTATCTCTTGATTGCATTGCAGTTTACAGTTTTAAAAAATGCTGCTTAGCAGCTAAACCATATTTTCGTAATTTGTGGCTGCGGGTTGGCTTTTACAGCTGTAGTTAATAGCCACAATAATGTTACAACTGGTTTGACGTTAACTAGCATTTAAATTAGTAAGCAAAATAATTCAGTTTAAATATTTCTTCATGCCACTGGCTTCTTTCATATCCAAAATTTTAAACATTATTGCACATAATGAACGGCATCCTTCGGTGGATGATTTGGCGTGAATTTATAGTTAATCCTAAATGTCAATGCTATTCTTAATTCCTACGCTTTCTCTTTACAGTCATTGGGCTGTCGAATAGATGAAGATGAATTGCAGTCAAACAGAACCTAAATATTTAGAATAGTCTATATATTATAGGCTTACAGAAAGAAGTATTTGCAAGCCCTTTAAGTATTCAAGAGTAACTATTCGCGAGTACTTGAAGTACTTGCAAATGATGAATACAGAAAAGTACCTACTATTTATGCCTACAAAACAAAAAATTTCTTATTACGGCACACAACTAAGTGTTGCTATTGTTATTATAGTTTTAGGTTTTTAGGGTTCTAGAGTGACTTGTTCCGATGGTTTAGTATTTAGTGGACAGATGATCAACAGTTAACTTTTGCCGAAAATGAAAAATATACTGAAGATGAAGACTTTCCATCTTTTGTAGAAATTGTAGATGAAGATGTCGATACGAAGCTAAGAATTGATACAAACACACTTACTAGAAGTAGTCTTACTGACCTTACTGTTCCATGTACTGTTTTCAGTGCTTGTGCGTAGCACTTTTAGCTCTGATGTGCTTCCTGGGATTTTTCGGTCAGTTCGAATAAAAATTATTATTATTAAATTCTTTTAACACTATATTTTACGAGATATTTTAGGATCATTTCAGTTGAATGTTTTGACACGTTGCGTTATTGATGAGAACTTACTCCTTACCTTTTTTGCATATATCGCAAATAAATGGTTTCACTCCTTTATGCGTAAGCGCATGTCTCCTTAAATTTTCAGCAAATGAGAACTTCTTAGAGCACTCTGGACACTCATAAGGGGTATCTTTCTTATGTGACCTCAAATGAAGGGTTAATTTGTTTTTTGGATAAAATGTTTTCTCACAAATTCGACATCGGCAGTCGTCTGGTCTACATTTTGGGTTAAACCTGTAATGCTTTTTTAGTCCTCCTCGACTTACATCATTTCCACACACCAAACATTTTCGTTTATTTGAATTGTCTGGTTCAATAGACTCATGTTCTGCACTTTTTACTTTCTTATTAATAGTCAAATCTGTATTTTCTTTATTTTCAGCTTCAGACTTACTAAATATTCCTTGGATTTGGTCAATATCACAGTTATTATCAGAGTCATTATCTATATCATTCCTTATTATTGCCTTTTCTTCAACTTCTTGATAAATTTTTTTAAGAAGTGTATCACTATCTTTGCACCTTTCGATAAACGCAGAAATATTTTCCAAATGGTCTACACAAATTTTACATATATTTTTTGGGAGAGTATCACACTCCGTCACCTATAAAATATTTAGATGTTAATAAAAGCATCACTTTCATTTTGCAAATTGAATATATATACCTCAATATTTGTGATGATATTAAATAAATTCAACATTTTTAATTCAGTAAACTGCTGTAGATCACCAGAACGTAAACAAATTCGGCATATTCTTGAAAAATCTTGATATGACACACTCATTTTTTTTTAATTAATTTTTAAATGGATCTTCGCTTAGGTAAACTAAACTGAACAATTGCGTTTTGTCATCTTGCATTAAATTTATCTTCTTTTGGAGCTCTGCAAGAACTAGGGACAAGTTTCTGTTTTTGTCATATAGTACTTATAGTAGGTTTTGTACAACCTGAACCAACATAGTTCTGTATTTGATCTACTAATCAGTGCTGCCAATAACAAAATGAGAAATTACCCAAATCAAAGATTGGAGTTAAGAGAATTTCTAAAGCCTATTTCAGACAATGCTATTCAGTCGCCGCGATTCGGTTGCTGCAACAAATTTCCCGCAATTTTTATTATTATACTATGCGATTCTGTCTCTGCGACCAAATTTGTGTTCGCACAGAATCTACTTCTACTTCTTCCACAAATTGCTGATTTATGTTTAGTAGTTCGAGTTGAATTCTACTTCTTCTAAAATTACCATTAGGAATGTTTATTAATTAGAATTCTACTTCTATTATAATTATTCTGTGTGCTTCATCCCCATAGCCCATAATACAAAATTACAAACATAATTTTGTATTTTATCTATGATCATAATCACCATGATGGTATATGAAATGTGTAACAATACTTGATTAATCTTTATTAAATTATAGAGGTATAGATTATAGATATTTGCAGGTTTTATACAGCAACAAATTAAATACAGTATTTTTATTTACGTCTTTACTTGGTAGTATTCGAAGTAATCAAGTACTAAATTTATCGAGTAGTCAACGATACTATGCTTATTGCTATACAAATGTTGGTTTCCAATCTCCCTCTCCTCTACATTTCAGGTCTGCTTAACAGAGCGTATACAGAGTGTCTCAAATAAAGAAAATTATTCAAAGTTTTGAGAAAATACTTTTATTTAAACAAAATGGCAATAAAGGAAGTAATTAATATCATACTGGGCAATATAAATTCATTTAACTTTTTTTATAACTAGATAACACAGAAATCGCAAAATAAAATATATATATATACACAAGTAAAATAAATATACATCGCAAGTAAAAACAAAATGGAGTTCTTATTTAAACCTAAGTTATTTTTAGTTTCTATGGAACATTAGCTGCTCATTCCTACTATTTCCTATTGACATGTAGCATGCAATATAATAAAACTATACAAACAAGTCATTTCTTACGGTTTCCAATTACCATATAGCATATAAATTTGAGTAATAAATGGTGTCTTTATAATCACCACATAAATAATACACGACATAAAATAGAGAACCCCCAAATCCATGCAATGCCTGCCGAAAATGGGATCACATTTCAAAACAAATGGACACTATAACAGTTGGTCATTTCCTAACAACGTTGTCATCTGCAAGATACAAGATTATAATAGACATAAGTTTCCCAAATAATACACTTTGACCAACGGTGCTATCAGGCTCTACATGTAATTATAAATCTAAATTAAAACTATGACCAATTTCTATCTCTTCGTCACTATAAAATTCCCGTTCTTTCCTGCGTCCTGAGGTATTAATTTATCTGTCTAATATATTGGGTGTCAATGAAATCACTTTCCGGTTGCCATTTCCTTTTGTTTCCACATGCACGTAGTGGATTGAAAGTATAGAAAATAACACGCATTTTTCTTTAATATTTCATGAATACTATAGAATAATTCAGGTGGGCCACGGTACACTAGATTAAAAATTAAAATTGACTGTAAAAATTCATAAAGTTAGTACAGACATGCAGAATATAACTAAATACCAAAAATGTAAAAATATACAGGGATCGACTTTTTAAAATGAAAAGTTGGGACAGTTGTAGAAACTTGACAGGTAGAGACAAACGACAGACATCAAGTTTCACCTCAATGGGTTAAAAGATAAATAAATGGGGGTCGGAAAGTGTTCTCGTTGACACTAGATATGACCATATTTAGGCATTTGTTACTAGCGATGAGAGTTCCCTAAGTATATTAAATTAAATTGATTTAAGTACTATTAAATATCCGAAAATTCATTACAGATGTTTTAAATTTTACAACACTATATATAATACATTCAGCTTTGCTGCCCAATATATTTTTGTTTCACACCAAACCAAAATTCGACAACCCTCATTAACTATAACACATTGACATTTTTGCTGGTTCCAAATAAATAGGTTATTTAAAATTAAGTGTAGATACAGTATTTTATCAATGAGCAACTTGCTCTTATTTTTCAGACTTGATTGCCTCACATTCGGCAACTTAATTGATAGAATATATCAAATGGAAGATGACCGTGAAATATACATGACCGCTTTCTATTAAGTAAATAAAATTACTTACTCTTGCATATTCTTATTCCCCAACAAAGATGATTTGTGAGAGATATTGAAATACCTGTGTAAGTTCAAATTCAGACAGGCTCTTTCAGACATGTTTAAGATATTGTCCGATATAAAATAATCAATATATAATCGCCTTAATTTTTTCTACATGCTCTGCGAGAGTTTCATTTAAATGTTCAAAACGCATATTTATGGAATCTGCAATGTGTTATATTTACATAACTTTCTTGTCTTGTAACTTATCGCTTAGCAGACATTTAAAATTATAACAGGCATGGTAAAAATAATTAACTAAGCTATTTTAGTTCTACCCAGTTTTCGTCATTCTTTCACCGTTGTGATTAGGAAACTTATTACTATAGCACCACAATCAACAAATGAATTGGTTATATTGAAAAGTAATTATAAGTGACCAGGAGAGGTGAACAAACAATATGTGACTGTTTCTCAAAAGTCTGTTCAAATAGAAAAGTCCGTCTTAATAAATCACAGATTTTGGAAAAAGGCAAATATTTGCAAAGTCAGCACAGAAAACAAAATGTAATATTTAATGTGATAAAAAAGCTGATATTCACTCAAATAATTTGCCAACAATATTCCTAGAGCCACAGCAAAAAATAGCAACGGCTTAAAATTCCTGCCTTAATTAAGGAATTATACATTTATCCTGCTTAATTATTCTTACCACATCCTATACATATGACATCCATACAGTGTACAGAAAATAGCTTTGCGGGCGAAATATAAATACAGCCATAGCAGAGTTAAATTGCTGCTAGAATGAGATGACTAGACTGTTACTATATGATGCACAATTTATGGCAGAAGTATGAAATTCCATACTGTAATCAATACAGAGCGAAGTTACTTTCTGTGTACTGTATGAAGCTGCTATTTCAACACGATGCCTTATTTCTTGGATGTACTTATGCTGATCATACGCTAAACATAAATATCGTAAAATGGGGATGCTGAAACGTGGTAGGTATATTTGCAGATAAAATTATTCTATTAAATATTTTCTTACATATGTATGAAAGAGATGTTATTAATGACAATAGAAAAAAGTTTAAAAATTCAACTGGCATTAAGGTCTACTTCAATAATGCTAACAATGGAATGAAGATAAATTTGAGTTGTACAAACAACATATTCTATCACCTTTTTTAAGTCTACTAGAATTCCTAAAAAGACTTTGTCTCAGTTTAAAAAATCTAAGGTTATATAAAAGTCGGATTACATTTATAGGAATTGCAATGAACAGAGAGAAACTTATTAAAAGTTTGACACACCAAACTTGTTTTCGTCACGAATCAAGGCTTAATGCAAAAGTTACACCATGGTACTGTGTGAGCAAAAAAAAAATAGGACAAGTCTTATAACGTATTTTTTCTAAAGTCTAGTTCTGTACATCTAACTTTAATTTTTGTGACATTATCAGTTAGTTGTAAAAATTCATTGCAAGTGTGCCAAAAGTAATATGCCCCATATAAGCGATTTGGTTAAAGCTGGAGTTATTGCTAAAGCAGAAGATGGATAGTCAATGAGACGAATTGCTCTGCGTTATAACATCAAAAATTCTGTGTTTAGCATTTAAAAAAAGTGGAGAATAAATGGTACGGTTAGTAGAAATCCTGGATCAGGGCGACAAAGAATATCAACTCAACAGCAAGATTTGCAATTGGTAAATAAATTAGCAGAAAATCTATTTCACTCAGTAATTCAGGCTGCTGAAGAAACGAATTTTTTTGAATTGAGTAGTACTGGTCGCTGGCGAGTAAGAGAATCGGAGCTATGCCATCCAGCAGCACAGAAATACCTACTTAAAGCTGAACATAAAGAAGCTCGACTGGGATTTGTGCTTGAATTTTTAGTGCATGATGTAAATTTTTGGAACAATGTAATCTTTACACACGAAAAATTTTCCAGTCTACATACAGCAGTCGTATTCGCGTTTACCGACCTCCGAATACTCGATTCGATGAGAAGTATATATTTAACTATGACAAAAGTGGTATATTTTCTGTTAACATGTGGGCTTGGATATCGGCATGTGGCTCTGGTGTTTTGTGGCATATTGAGGAACAATTTAATAGTGAAATGCATATTAGGATTATAGACAATATTAAGCTCCCTTCTGTGGCACAATTATTTCCTAATATTGAATTCATGTTTAAAAGTGAATTATTTATTATTTGTTTGCTTATAGTAATGAAACATTTTCTTTATATGGCAAATCAGAATTTTACTTGCTAGCATAACCAGAAGTCAGGTTATCGAAAGAATGCAAAGATTTCATTAATATTTTTATATATATAGTTTTTCCTTTAGTTCTCATAGATAGCTTTTCTTTCCACTGTTTGCAAAATCCTATAAAGAAAATGTTTCATTGAATTCATATTTCAACAAGATAATTGTTCAGTTCATACTGCTCATACCGTGACTAACTAGTTGCAAGATAACAACATTAACTGGCCCAGTGATAGTCCAGATCTTAACCCAGTGGAAGATGTATGGGGACTACTCGTAAGAAGTATCCAAAAACGAAATGTGAGACCACGGAATGCCTAAGAATTACTGGCAGTAGTAAATAATGCCTGGAAAAATGTTATTACTAATGATGATTATTCTATAAGTTTATTTAATTCTATGCTAAACAGACTCTTATACAAGTTATAAATAGAAATGGTGCAAAAACAAAATATTAATAGTTAGTTTCTTGTTAAGTTGGATATCTTTTGTTGCCCTGATCCAGGATTTCTAGTAATCGTACCGTTTATTCTTCACTTTTTTTAAAATATTAAATACAGAATTTTTGTTAATGTTATAACATAGTGCAATATGTCTCATTGACAATCCATCTTCTGCTTTATCAATAACTACAGCATTACAATAAAAAATATAATAAAAGTGCCAACTGTTTTGTTTCGGCTACTCATTACATATTTAAATAGAGACAGATTTACATTAGAAAAAAAAACAGTTGTCCTATTTTTCTTTGCTCACACAGTACCTATGTCATCGTGGATAATATGGCATATATTCATATGAAGTGTTAGAAAGATAACTATCATCTATTTCGGAGCTTATTCTACATGCAGAAATCCATGCCTTGAGCTGTGCACAGATCAATAAAAATATTTTCGGACAGCCAAGCGGCTCTTAATAATTGTAAAACGGTTTAGAATTGCTAGAACACTTTTACCCGACTGGGAAACAACAAACTGACCGATCTGGATACCTGGCCACTTTGGCTTGGAAGGCAACAAAGTTACCGGTTCTTTGACTAGAAAATGTGCGGCAACCAGATCTATAGGATCAAAACCGGCACTTGGCATATCTGCACACTCTGCCAAGGCAGCTATTCTAGCCTGGACTAAGACGAAAACAATCTGGCAGGAACTACCAGAATTAGTTCGCTCAAAGCAGTTTATTTATTACATACCCCTTGAAGGCAAGAACTAAAACACTCTGAGTTATGCTACACCTAAGAATTCTAATTGGTGTGTATACTGGGCATTACAGAATTGCGCAGAATTGGACTAGTGGAGAATGCCGAATGCCATCTGTGTCTTGAGGACGACGAAACGGCAGAGCATGTTCTGTGAGCCTATCCTGCTGCAGAAGGTTCTCACTATTTGGCAAGGGGCAACTGAAGCCAGAGGACCTGGATGGTTTCTCACCCAACAAGATTATCGTCTTTATTAAGAAGCTGTGCCTGTTGCCATGACAATTATTCCGTACCTAACTTTTGCATTATATGTTATAAATTATTTTAAATTCTGTCTCTTCTCCATTCAATACACTATTTACACTAATTTTGATTAATATAACGATTTGTACGATTTGAACTTTTCAAAATTATCAAGCAAAAGTTGAATTTTGTCCGAATGGTAGAAATATGCGAGATGACAATTGCTTTATTTGCATTATAAAAGTTATCCGACCATATATTGAACATTGCTCCCTGACTTGATAGAGTGAATTCAAGGTAGAGTATGCAGTATTGATGAAACTGAATATCTCACAAATAAGGGACCGAGAAGCTGTAGCCAATTTATATAACTTTACAGGATTCTGCGATGGGACTGATTCTCAATGCCTAAAAATTGTTAAATAAAATTCCATCTTATTACTCAATATCAATATTGAAATCGGATAAAAATACATTCGGTTTCATTATTTGTTCATTTTCAAATAGACCTCAACATTGATATTAGGTCTAATAGGGCATTGGGTCTTTTATCTTACAAGTATCTTCACCCCTTTTAACGACCTTCTATTTAACTTCCACACAGTGGGAGAAAACATTAGATACTAGCAAGCCGGAGAGGAAAAAAAATATGCTGATAAATAAGAAAGTCATGCGATCTGCCTCTAAATATTTTCAGTTCATTTAAGATACCAATATTATCCTCGTGACAAACATCAAAAAAGGTTAGCTAGTTTAGGTGCTAACAGATATTAGTCACATTTTTTAAAAATCACTTTTTTGTATTCCCGGAATCTCAAAACTAGTAACTTCACCATTTTTATGGATGGGGAGGTTAAAACTGTGTTTGAATATTTCGTTTTTTTAAATGTCTCGTAATTATATCATTCAAAATTTCAATTTTTTAAAAAGAAAATATTTAGAGAAAGAATTGTGGCATCTTTACCATGGGTGGCAGTCGACGGGTGTCTCATTCAAAATTGTCACTTTTTCTGTTATTTTTCATGATGTATCACAAAAAATTTATTTGGAATGATTACGAGTTATAAAACCTACAAAACTTCACATTGTCATAATGTTTGGGTAAATAGAAAATCACCTAATTTTGCTAATTATAACACAATTTTTTTTTCTTAATATTACATGAAAATATAAATATGGAAAGTGTGTAGAGAAGAAAAAGTTTTATATGTGTCACGAAGTCTGACAGTTATTTTTTCAATAATAATTTTTTTACAAATCGGTCCAAATAAGTATTTTTGCATTGTCAAGAAAAGTCGCAGAAAATATGACAATTACTATTAAATGCCCACTGGCTGGCCCATCCAGCTACCATACTTGTATCTCATTGATTACCATGCTAGAGATACAACAAAATGGAATATAATGGGGTCGACTGCGGGGAAAAAATATCAGTGGCTCTAGTACTATAAGGACCAATCAACTGACGATTACTCAACTTCCTGCACATTCATTTCAAAACAATACCAATCAAGATCACACCAAAATTGATCAAATGAAAAGAAAGTAACACAGCAATTAGGCAACCTTAGAAAATGATGGCTGAGGAACAAATTCTATGAGACATTTTATTTCTCTTAAAGCAATACTGCATATTGAACGTTGAACACATTATTAACCGTTTTATCTCGTATCTGGAACATTAACCGTCAGCAATTTACCTCAATTCATCACCAAAACATTTCTTTGTAGCAACAATCCATATCCTACAATTTACCACCGAGGTTATTTATCACATTAAGATAAATAGAAAAAACTATTTTTATTACACCTTTATTTTATTTCTATAATAGGCAATTTAAACAGAAATTATGATAAGGTACCTCTATCATTTATCTACAAGATAATATTTTAACTTTTTGTACAATTACTAAACTTAAATTTCAGTATCATAAGAGTTTAAGGTGACCAGATCCCGGATAGCAAAATGCGGAACTTATCCAAATAATAATAATAATAATACAATTCTTTCAATATACAGGGTGTTGCAGGTATGTGGTCATCAATTTCTAGGGGTGCTTCTACATAAAAAAATATGGAAAAAAATCATATAAACATGGGTTCGCATATCCCTCCTAAGGCCAATACAGGCCTCTGAAGGGGGCAATGGAAATTGCATTTATTGAATAAACTAAGGAAAAAATACAAACTATTACTAAATTGAACGACTCAACAGGTTTTAAAGACTAACAAATTAAATTAAATGTTCAAAATGGGCGCCATTCATTTCTGTTTATGCAAGACTGGAAAAATTCCTTTAGGTTCAAATCTCTCGAAACCAGTTGGTTCTACGGCGTTACAATAAGATAACCAACCTTCTTTGTGTATTTATAGCCAAGCAATCATCTTCAGTTTGCTTTCTTTGTAGAAAAGATGACAGCTAGTATATAACTTTCGCTTCCCTTTTTCTCAATTTATAAATTATATATGCAATGTACAAATAATGCAAAATAAAACACAAATACTATGACGTAATGCAACAAAAAGTCTGACTGACATTTGACATTCGACAGATGTCAATACCATGATATTTTATTTATTTCATTGTTGTGTGATATGGTACTTGGAAAATTGATAATCCGAAGAGGTTTAGGTTACGTTAAGTAAACGGGCGGCCCAGTCGAAATCATTTAGCCGCAGCGATAGTGGGTGGTCTCCACCGATCAGCTGATTAGGTGAAACTGTCATGTCTCAAACAATTGCAGACATCTACCCGTGCCAGTTCGAGAACGGTGGTTAGGCTGCTCACTTAACGTAACCTTAGATTGCAAGTTAGGTATGTTAAGGTGACAAATTCAAACATTTCCATTAAAATATTTTTTACAGGTGATAAAAATTAAAGTATCTATAAAACCAATATTTCTACGGTTCATACAATCCTTATAATTCGGCTAGTAGGGGGATGAATTACCTCGGCAGTGACTTGTAGGCTATGAATTGTTGCTGCAAAGAAATATTGGTGGTGAATTGCCAGAGGTGAATTGCTGGCAGTGAATTGTTGGCGGTGAATGTTCCTAGATTATTTTCGCCTATCTCGCTGTTTATTTAAGAAAAGTTCATGTGGAGTTTAAAAATACATCTCCATCAATGAGCATCACAGAAAATAGTTTCAATACTACGATTTATTAAAGGATGAGAGAAGGAAATCTGTGTATTAATATTGGCGCCTTGGAGACTGAAAGATATCTAAGTAACATTAGAGTACGGATCGAACTGCTATAACTTCAGAATTACAAGCTAACGGCTGAGAGTTGCATCATAGAACTTAATGTCGACGCGGGCTCAACAGTCGTTGTATCTGCCGAGTAAAGCGTAAATGTTTCAATTCCGTCTTGGTCTTCTGTGGTTCCCACCGAGTATATCTGGAAAGTTTCCGAAGAATTGGCATCGGTAGATCCTCCTGAAGAGTATATGGTGAAGGATTCATTCGCAGACTTATCCAGCGAAGAATCTGAGTATATTGTCATGGTGTTAAATCCAAGGGAAGATGTGTCTGTTGGTGTACTTGTGGTGGTGGTAGAAGTAGTACTGGGCACAATATCACTTATGGCATCTGCCACTGCTGCTGGTGCAGTTGCTGCCACTGCCGCCGCTGACGATGCTTTTTTGCGCATTTCATTTACGTGTATCTGACTGTGGCCTTTGAGAGAGTGTGCCCACATAAATGCTTTATTACAGACTGGACAAATGTGAGGTCGAATGCTTAAGTGGGTTTTTGTGTGGACTCGTAAACTGCTACTTCTGTTGAAGCATTTCTCACAGATGTGACACTTATACGGTTTTAAGCTGGTGTGGATTATCGAATGGCGTTTCAGCCTTGTGGATGATGGAAACGCTTTGTCACATTCACTGAAAATAAAAATAAATATAAATTTTTGCATCTGCACATTGTAAAAAATCTAATTGCTTTGGATCTAAACTACTGCATCTACTGACTTCTTATCCTGGTTCACTTACTTCAAAATGAAATACTTTAGACTAAGAAAATATATTTAACTAAGTATCACCTTCTGGCTATTTTTTCCTCTATTAGAAAAGTATTTTCCAGAATTGTGTTACATCACTCAAAAAAGGGAGAAACACAATAAAACAAATCATATTAGCATATACAAATAAATTATTGTCGAATAATTACTTACGGACACTTAAATGGTTTTTCTCCTGTGTGTGACCGCATGTGTTGAACTAAATGGCACTGCATCGACATTCTTTTTCCGCAAACATTACACATGTATGGTTTTTCTTTTGTGTGAGTTCTCATATGGTATGTTAAATCTGGTGCCTGCCTAAATCCTCGACCACATATTGAACACAAAAATGGTTTAGAACCTAAAATACATTTAAAATCAATTTGTCAATTTTATGACACTTTCTATTTTTATTATGGTAATTATTGCATAGAAGACGGGCAATAATAAGAGGTACGTGTGTATGTAAAAAAATATACCTACATGCAATGTGACCACGGAAAAGTGATATTATAGGTGTAAATAATCTTTTCTTTTTTTTACTCTGAACACAAATTTCAGCGAACTCAACACTTTCCTTATCTTGAAAAAAAGTGTTTGGTAACCAATATTCTATAATAAATAATAAATAAATTATAGGGATTTATCAAAATTCACGTGTACTGGCATTAATGAAAGAAACTCATGTAACTCCAAAATGGCTTGTTTTTTGTAAATTCTCTATACCATCAAAATTATTCACAAATTATTGTTTAATCACATGACTTATGTTTCAAGGTTCCAGCCATCAAAAAATAGTTTTGCATCGCAGCGCCATCTCTGTGTGCTGTTGAGGAAAAATTCTAGTCACCGTTATTTAAACCTTTCTTTGGTATCAATCATCTGCCATTTACAAAAATAAAATATCTTTATTAATTTTAGAGATAATGGCCTGGGGACTTTTAACTGAAACACCCTGTATAGCGTATTTATAGTACAACTAAATATTTTCCCTGTATAGAATATATGATTTACATTTATAGCAGCTATAAAGTATCGTTATGTTATCGATAACTCATTAATATAGGTCCTGTAAAGTTCTCTGATAACATTATACTGTTATGGAAAATGCGTTACAACTTTATCCCAGAAAAAAATTTTTAGTTACCGGACCGAATCTAGCGCAAAATGTTTGCTTTGGCGTGTACAGTGTCAGGCGGTTTTTTTTAGCAATTTGCCCTCAAAGTGGTAAAAATTGACCAAATTTCAAGAATGTTATATTAAAATGAGTAAAGCTTATTTTTGATTTAGATTGTGTTTTATCTTTCTATAGTTTCTGTCGAAATAAATATTTATAATCTACATTTATTTGACTCCTATTCTTTTGCTGAGGCCCAAATTTCTGTATCCATTTCATGTTTACTGGGTATCCAACTGGAAGGCCTACATATTCAAATGGATACACAAAAGTACGTTAAAAAATGCCTTGTTGGGTCACGCAAGAGCCGCATATAGAATATGGTGTTCATAGTAAAAGAAAAATGGTTATTTACACTTATAATATCGCTTTCCCTTGAACATATTGTATATAGATTTTCAAAACTAGTTTTTGATATTTTGTAAATCTGAATATCCTGTTTCCATAGGCACCAAGTCAAATAATGTACACAGTTTTTGAGTTAATTATTTTGTCCAGAAAAAGGAATTTTTTATTCTGGTGAATTGCTATTTTAAAAGGGTTTATATTTTTTATCACCTTTATGTCAACTAGTGAAGCATTGAACAACTTTAAACCATTGAAATACAAATAATTTTGTTTCTATTTGAAATTGGCATAAAAATAATTTTTCGTCCCATATTATCTTTATTTTTTTCATGGATATATTCAAGTCGTCATCATGCACCTAGGTAAACAAGTGCAATATATTTCCAAACTGTGCTCAGTCGATCATTGTCAAAAGAGTAATTTTAGTGTTTTTAAAAAGATAAAATGGACACGATGTAGGTAAACACAATTTTGATTTCACAAAAAAATTTTTTTTCAATGATGAAATACATGGTTAACTGTCGAAAGTGTACAACTTTACAGAATATTTATTTGAAATATAATTTGGGCACGGAAACAATTGCCATCGCAAACATTACGCCGTTACACATAAAACTTACATTTCCAACACTTTCATGACATTTTGGCGCTTAGTCACATATGTCTAATATACCTATAATCTGCTAAATGAGCCAAGCATGCTATACAGAGTCAAATAAACATGAACTTATCTTGTGTATGAGTTAATAAGTGTTAATAATAGCCTGTTCACGTATATCGACAAAGTTTCGAAACGACCTTTGAACCAGCCAAGTTAGAGTATACTGGACTATATGATCCCATATGCATAAACTTTGAAAAAAATTCTATATCAATTTAACTTTGGCGAAACTAATATTTCCTAGGATATTTTTGCTTGTTACAAAAAAGTTTATTACCATTATTTTTTAAAAGAATACATCAGCATCTCAAGTACCAAGCCTATTTGAAGGTTCTCTTGAGAGATAGAGGTTAAAATGTGGTTTATTGAACAAACCTGTATGAATCCTCATGTGAGCAGTTAAAGTACCCGACTGTTTGTATCTTTTCCCACATTCTTTACATTCGTAAGGTTGCTCTCCAGAGTGACTACGTATATGGTGCATTAGAGATCCATAGACCTTGAAACATTTTTTACATTCGGTACATACATACGGCTTTTCTTCATCATGATTTTTCAGGTGAATTCTCAAACTGTTTGCATATTTAAAGTTCCTTTGACACACGTTACATTCGTATTCCTAAAATAATCAACTTATACAAGATACTTATATTTCAATTGCAAAAAACCTACTATTGTCCCACCATCCCTTTCTTTCCTATAATAATTCATATTTGGTGGAAGCTCTTTTGTGATATTTTCAACATTTTCAACACTAGGAGTCGGAGGTTTCTCTATTTCTATTGAATCTTTGTCTATTTCTATCGAATCTTTGTCTATTTCTATTGAATCTTTAAAGTCTAAATTAAACGCTCTAAGTTTGGGAGAAATTAACTCCAAATTATCTACTTGCAAATTATCTTTAATAAGTTCATCTACTGTATCTTCCCCAAGTGGAATACAATTTTTTAGAGCATCACAGTCTTCATTATCAATAGGTATCTCGTCTTTTATAAGATCATTTTCATTAATTAAGACTAATTCCGGGGGTAACACATCATTTTCAATTATGTCGTTATTAACATTTTGTATCATGTCAGGTTTTAAATTGTACTTTGGTTCCAAGTCTAAGTTATCTGCCGTTATAGAAATGGACATATCTTCAATCTTGACCAGTTCTTTGATCTGTTCGATATAAGCTTCTAGCAAGGCTTGTGATCTATTGCACTGTAGTTGAAATTTATAAGAGCTATGAGCTTTGTCTATACACTTTGTGCAGATCATTGTAGGTAGGCCATCCTCAGAATGTACCTTGAAAGTAAAGGCCTTTACGCACCAAGGATAAAGAAATGTAAATTAAAAATTATGAATCAAAAATCAAAAATAAATCATTTTCAGGTATTTCTAATTAAAATACAGATAAAGGAAATTTAAATTTTACCTTTATGGAGGAAATATTAATGAGAATTTCATAAATGCAAGGTATTTCTTCGTCCGAATTGTCCTCAAACAATTCACTATAGATTGAAAACATACTGTCGCATTCCATTAAACACACTCTGCAAACTTTGCTAAAATTTAAAGCTGTTAATATTATATTTTCCATTTTTAAATCAATAAATTCTTCGGCATAACCAAAGAATTTATTTGACAACAGTTCCTTGTTTCAAAGTTGGTGTTACTGCCTTGCACACCTGTCACCTACCTACAACTTGGAGAATCTTCTTCTTCTGATATGTTTAATGTGTAAGGCGTTAAAAGTCGGTCATGGACATAATTTAAAAAAGAAAAGTATAAATAGAGGCAGTCTGCTTTCTCTATAACTTCCCTTTAAAACCATTGGGGAATTAAGCACTATATAAAGAAACATATCAGACACCACCATAATTTTGTAAAATATTATTCTCTGAGACCATTTCTAAAGTGACAATGAGATTTCTCATTATCACTAAAGTATTAAAACTTCTGAAACCGCTTCAAAGGACGAATACAATTGAAAAATATACTCAGAATGTCAGAAACACAATTATTATCTGGCTAATATATGCTCTGACAGTTTTGAATGAAAAATCATATTTCTAGGAGAATAATTTAGAACTCCCCTTTACTAATTTTCTCAAAATGCGATTGTTGTTAACATCAACCGACTGCCGTGATTATAGTAATTTTTGTTATGAACATTTTACTCTATGCCATGTACTTATTAATGGTTGGCAACGTATAGAACTGAAATTATATATTAACACGTTGGCAACATCCCTTGACATTTTGACAAACTCATCATTTGGTTCAAGGTCAGTCGAGTTGACAGAAATAACGAAGCGCAACAAGCAATTAAGGTAGTAAATATAAATTAACGCCATATCCTGTGTATTAAAAGTGCTTTTTCATTATCCAGGCAAAGAGTCTCAGCTCTGCAACTTCCAAGTGCTATTATTACGAAAAGAGTACGTCAAGAGGCGGTGCTGTTAGCCGCGCCCTGTTTGTTGCCAGTGTTTTGATAAAATTTTTCACCATAGGCCTCTCAGATACAGCGTTGATGGACATGGTGGTCTCAAACCTTCAACAACAGCGTCTCGTCACGGACCAATTGCGCCGAGAGGCCGCTATAAAAAGAATGCCAGTGTCGTTGGCAGTAAAAGACATCATAAGGTACATTACGGAACACGAGCAAGATGACTGCTTACTTGTTGGTTTTTCCAGCCAACGCGTTAATCCTTTCCGTGAGAAAACACCATGTAGTGTATTGTAATCTATCCTTTATGTGTAAAAAATTACTGTATTATCTATATATTTTTTGTCTTATGTCCTATTTAACGTAAGCTAATGTAATGCGATGTAACTTTAGTTTTCTAAATGCTTATTTAATAAAGTAACTAGTGTTATAACAGCGTCATTTTATTCTTCGGTAAGCAATGAAGGTCACATTGACACGTTACATTGTTGTGTTTATTTACCACCTTACTTTATCTGGCACCTTATCGTGATTGGTTCTCTAATCTGTTTTGTTAGGGAGAAAGATATGGAATATGCAAATATACATCTAAATATGTTTAATTTGTTTATAGTTTGTGACGATGAACATCTGTTCATAAAGGTTCTTAATTTTAGAGCGAGAATTTAGCCTTGTAAGATATACATGCATGACGTCTATTTTTTGAAGACATTGCCAATGCTAAATCACAAATCTGATCAATACTGTTGTAGTCGAAGCTGCCTTGTAATTAGTACAATGTATTTTTGGGTTTCTGGTTTCAAATAAAATAAAGCTAACGTTTCAATCAAATGTGCCATCGTCAGAGACAGGTACTGCAAAGTCAAACAATGAAATAAAAAAGGTAGATATTTTAAATGACCAGATCAAAAATAGATTTTGTTGTCTATTAATGGAATATTCAAACAAAATATTACTTTTTTAGAGAGTTTTTATGTTGAGGATTCTGTATCTATATATTTTACATGTATGAAGTGTGTTTAAGTGTTTAAATGCTAATAAATAGATTAGTTAGAAGCATATAAAAAAAAAATGCCATCTGTGGGCTAATTTTGCCACGTTCTGTGGGTTCTTGTGATGTTATTGCTTTGAAAGAAAACACAAGATTTAAATTAATGGTGGGTATGTAGAAAATTTTGTTTTATTTAATTTAATTTAGATTTCATCTTATAATTATATTATTGAATTGTTTTCGTATTCATTTAGTCCTATGGGAAAAAGGTATTTCAAAATTTTATAAATATGATTGAATTCTTCTAAGTACCTACCTACAATATCATGCAAGAAAATTACCAAAAGAATTATAAACAAAATGGGTACATTTATTTTAACTTTAAAAAATACGTTTATTATATAATTATGTATCATGGCATAAAAAATATTTAAAATAAGAAAAATAGTGAATTTAAAAAGTTATTAGATCTTTCTGTTTGAGGTGCAAATGCGGTGTATTGTCATTTATTTGGGTAGAGTAGAGGACCCTCTATGAGTTCCTTGTAGCAGAGTTTGATTCAACTTTAATATGGATATTTTATAATTAAAAAAAATATGTCGCAGTGTTTTGCTAGATGCTTGATGGTAGTATATGCTGTTTGTTTGCGCCGCGCCACCACTAATCTATACTGACTATTTTATATACCTGCAGAACTATACGCAAACGGAATATATACAGACATCATTATGCGTTTTAAAATACATACTTGCAATTAAAAATAATTAATTCAATCATAAACATAAAGGGTCTGGAGGACTAGGTGAGGGTAAATATCGATTGACGGTATGTGACATGACCGGTGGTGACCTTTTGCTCGCCATGCGCGCAACCAGTAAAACTCATGTGTAAGGAGGGCGGCAACCAACGTAACGTAGTCTAAACAAAGATTTGAACGAAGCAGGACCTGCAACGTCTGTCAGTCTAATATTGTAAAATAAATGTAAAAATATTTTTTTTTTACAATGGAAGACAGCAACAATCAATCCGGAAAACCATTTAAAATCACCACTGCTTCACGTGAAATCAGAAAAGGTGTAGTGGCATCGTCGTTGGAAGACTTAACCTCAAAAGTTTTGGAAAAACTTAATATTGGAGGAGATATTACAGTTGTCCTTGAGACCGATGGCACAGAGATAGATGATGAAGAATACTTTGGTACGTTAGATCCAAACACTAGCCTTATGGTGCTTACGTCTGATCAGAGCTGGTTACCACCATCTCCCCCATGTCGACTAAACATGGACCAAGTTGATGATGGCAAAGGGGGAGCTGAGTTGGCTGGTTTGGTTGGAAAATTAAAGCATAACTTGTGTCATGTTTCCCTTCTGGGGGGCGCCGAATTGGAGCTACTGAGCGATATGGACCCAGAGTCCCTTGTTGACATCACGTTTCCTGACAAGATTTTTTTGGAGCAGCTGAAGGAGGCCTCTGGGAGGTTTTTGTGTGAGAAAAGGCAAGCGCAGGATGCCATGGATTTGCTGAGATTATACCAGGAGAAGGAGGCCGAATCTGGTGGTACTAATTGAGATGGACTGAGTTACTTCGGTGACCATGCACTTAGAATTTTGTATCAAACCCCTTTCTTGAAATGTGAGTACCACTTATATTTATAAAATTAATTTATTTCACAATAAATTAGCATGGACTGTATTCCAAAAAGTTATATTTTGAAATTTCATTATCTATACAATATACAGTCCATTAATGATTGAAATTTAACTAGTAAGTTCTTTAGGTAAAAAAGTTTGGGCTTAAAAAGCCAAGGGCGTAAATAAATATATTTTTTATTTCTTTTCCAGTAAGTCGTTCATAACTTTTCTTACGGCATCCTAGGTATATAAATGTTCAGTGAAAAAAAAGTTCTTGAGAAACCAAAGAAATTGTTTTTTTTCTGCTCTATACGTCCAACGGTGATCGAGATATTGCCATTCAAAGTTGACCATTGTTTGCTATATTTTACCGCATTTGCTCTCATACATTTTTTCTTTTAATTTTCAGTAAATGAATTAATATTTGTGCAATAAAACAACGATTTTAAGATAATTTAATAATAGAAATGTTTCTTTAACGTTGTAAAATAAATATTACGTTTTTACGAAAAAGTAATATTACAAACAATTAATGTTTGTGGTTGAGCTTTATAATATTAAACTTAAGTTTTATTCATTATTTAAAATAAAATTATTTTTATATAAATAAATATTGTAGGAAAACGTTATGAACAATAAACGCATTTCTAAAAATGACATTTTTATTCATGAATTTAAAAAAATATTGTGTTAATTTTAAGAAGTCGATTCTTCAATATTAATACTTTCGATGGCAATATCAACTTCGTCGATATCTTTATCTTATCGACATCTAGCTTCTTGTGATATTTCTGGCACGTTTGTATTTTTGTAATTAATTCCTGCACATTCGTTGCAAAATGCATTGATGCCAAACTTTCTGCAACCACAATTTCGATGACAGCCTTTTAAACAGCCACATGATATTTTTTCAAGTAAAGATTGCGGAGCAGGAAACAGACGAATGGCAGTTTTGGCATCAATCCCTTTATTTTCTTCCAACCCCATTGGAGGGTTTGGCATCAAATGCTCAATATTTTGCAAGGGATGTGCAAGAATTAATTGCGAAAATGCAAATGTGCCAGAAATATCACAAGAAGATCTCGATAAAAATATCGACAACGAAGTTGATACTGCCATCGAAAGTATTAATATTAAAGAATCGACTTCTTAAAATTAATAATGTACAATATTATTTTATCTTCACGAATAAAAATATTATTTTTTGAAATGAGTTTATTGTTCATGATGTTTTCCTACAATAATTATTTATTTAAACATCGGTTTATTTTAAGTAATGAATAAAATTTAATTTTAATGTTATGAAGCTCATCACAAACATTAATTGTTTGTAATATTACTTTTTCGTAAAAACGTAATATTTATTTTCGAACGTTAAAGAAACATCTGTAGTATTATTAAATTATCTTAAAACCGTTGTTTTATTGCACAAAAACAAATTCATTTACTGGAAATTGAAAGAAAAAATGTATGTGCATAAATGCGGCAAAATATGGCAAACAATGGTCAACTTTGGATGATTGAATGGCGATATCTCGGTCACCGTTGGCCGAATAGAGACGAAAAAAAACCAATTTCTTTTTTTTTCGCTCAACATTTGTATAACTAGGATGCCGTAAAAAAAGTTATGAACGACTTACTGAAAAAGAAAAAAAAAGTGAATTGTCGTAAATTTTTAACTTTGCTCTCTAATTATTTTTAATACTAAAAATTGGAAAATTTTGAATAACGTATTTGGATGGGAAATATAATTTTCTACAAAAAGGTATTGTGAAAATCTCGAAATTGAATTGTTTTTGAGTTATTTTGAAAAAACTAAGAAATTGACTTGTTCGGTTGGCTATCAAAAACGCACTCCGCAAATACAAAACGAAGAGTATATTGCATTCGATCGGCACATTTCTAAAACCGGTAATATTGCTCGCAGAGAAAACATTTTCGTATCACTGTGTTCGTGATCGAAATCTCAACAACTTTCAAAATGTCCATCCGTCTTTCTGTCCGTCCGTCCGTCTGGCCACATGTTTGTCCGTCTGTCTGCCCGTCCGTCTGCCTGTCCGGCTGTCTGTCCGTCTGTCTGTCCGTCCGTCTGTCGGTCCGTCCGTCCGTCCGTCCGTCCGTCACGTTTCTTGTAAGCAGGATAACTTAAGAACGAAAAGTCCGATTGTGTGTTAGATTTAGTGTTAGTTAGAGGAAAACCCTACTATTTTTGAACAAAATCGAGCAATAAATAAAAAAGTTATAAAATATATACAGATTGTCTATTTTACGAGGGCCACACCAAATATCTCGCTTAATATCTATTGTAGAAGAATAAAGTTTTAGAAACAGTTATCCCATTTTTTGTGAGCTATATTTCAGTAAAAAGAAATTTGAAATCCATAGCCTACTTTATGAGATATATTACAAAAACCTGAAAAATAGGAAAATCACAAACGGTTATAGCTTCCTTATTTGAGGAGATACGAAAAAATTTAAAGGAATGAAAGTTGACGGCAAAGACAATAAGAATAATAACGTGTAACAAAAAAATCGAAAAATGCAGTTGGCTTTGACATACGCTATTGTGCAAAAATGAAAAATACATATCTCAAAGTAGGCCATGACGCCATTAATTCCGTTATTTTTTTCTCATTCCAACGATATAAAACATGTCACAGAAATTTTAACCGATAGTGTCAATATTTAATATTTTACGAATACCACAATTCATATAATTGAATCGTAACAATCAGCTGTGCCATAATTAGTGAAAAACAATGTATACAGTTATTAATAAATTTGACAGATTGTCACTGTTGTATGTTGCGTTGTCGAGTTCTAAGACAAATTTTATATCAGTAATTATGGTGTACACCAATAATAACAAATTCGATATGATTAGCATTTATTGTCAGTGCAATTTTGACGCTGAGATGGCAGTCACGGTTTACGGAGATAGATTTCCAGATGCTCCGCAGCCAAATCGAACTATGTTTAGGAAGTTAGTTCAAAATCTAAAAACGCACGGTTCATTTTCAAAAAAAGTAGTAAGGCGAGCGCATGTTGCGGATAATGTAAGAAAAGTGAATAGAGTAATGAATTATGTTAACCAAAATGAGGAAACCTCTTTGAGACAAATTCAGAGAAACTGTCGCATAAAAAAAGACAGTGCAAGGAAAATATTGAAAAAAAACGGATTTCGATGCTACAAAATGAGGAAAGTTCAACATTTAAATGAGGGAGATAAGCCAAGGAGAGTAATATTTTGTAGATGGTTATTAAATAAGAAAAGGAATGACGCGCTGATATGTAGCAAAATTCTTTGGTCGGACGAATCAAATTTTTCTAATAATGGATTTTTCAATAGAAATGTGCATTATAAGTGGACACGAGAAAATACACATTGGTGCAGAGAGACTGCTTTCCAAGAAAGATTTTCTACGGATGTTTGGTTGGGTCTTTTAGGGACTAAAGTAATTGGACCTTATTTTTATGATGGCAAATTAACCGCTCGTAGATACCTTAATTTCCTGCAAAACGAATTTCAAGATTTTCTTTATGAATTAACAGTGGCAGAAAGATTAAATTATTCATATTTTCAACAAGATGGGGCTCCACCTCACACTGCTGTAATATGTACAAATTATTTAAATCAAGTTATGCCAGATAGCTGGATAGGCACCTATGGACCCATTCTACCCAACTAGCAATTTGATATTTTATAAAAGTTGTAGGAATGTTCCTGACACAAATTTTATAAAACAATGTTACTCTCAGAAACAATTTCATAACGTTTTCACAGCAGCTATAAATGCAAAATTGGCACCATCTTATAAAATATTTCAGTCGCTGTTGATATTTTGTAACACCTATTGGAACCGTTACAAAATAATTATATAAACATTTCCAGAAGCCTTATGAAAATTTAGTACCATCATTATGTAGTAGTTTTATTAAAGCTTCATTTAATTGTACTATAAAACACACTTCACTGTTTGTTAAATTACTGCTATAAAACAACTAAACAACTGTTTTATAAGAGCTTTTAAATAGTCATTATTTTAAAAAAAATGCTGCTTTATACACACTAATAAAATAAAATGAATTCTAAAATGTATAAAATATTTCAGTCGCTGTTGATATTTTGTAACACATATTGGAACCGTTACAAAATAATTATATAAACATTTCCAGAAGCCTTATGAAAATTTAGTACCATCATTATGTAGTAGTTTTATTAAAGCTTCATTTAATTGTACTATAAAACACACTTCACTGTTTGTTAAATTACTGCTATAAAACAACTAAACAACTGTTTTATAAGAGCTTTTAAATAGTCATTGTTTAAAAAAAATGCTGCTTTATACACACTAATAAAATAAAATGAATTCTAAAATGTATCCTAAATGTTTAAGAAGTATTTCTGACACCAAAAGCATATGGTATTGTGATTTTATACTATACCTAACTTACCCTATAATCATTATTTAAGAGAGTTCTGGCTTACAACGACTGTAATTTTCGATGCGAAGAAAATTTTACTGTGAACTATGGCCATATTTCTAATATATTTTTAATGGGCCTCACATTTATTGATGATTTCTAATAATTTTTGAAATTTTATAAATATCGATTTTATGAATTTGAGTTTTTTTACAATGCGACTTACACTAATTTGTTTTAGTAGTCATAACTGTATAGTTAGCACGTTTCTGACTCCATAAATTGTAATAAACATTTGATATTTTCAATTTTCATAAATTGTCATATGTACCATCAAGAATGCTGGTCTTTCAAGATGGCCTCCCTCTATAAAATACTTTTGTGTTAGTAGCAAGCATTTCACGATATTTAAATTATTAGACGATTCCTATAAAACATCTATAAAATAATGCACCTTGGTGTAACTTTTTTGTGAATCTTATAAAATAGATCACTCACTTTCGCGATACTTGTAGCTCTTATGATAAATCTGTTAGGACTGAGTTGTAAATGCAACCATCGAAACAGAATTGGTTCAATTTGCATAAATATAACTTAGAAATTAGTAGCAGTAAATCACCTTATTTACAGAGCTGTTTATTTATTATTTATTTATTGCCAAAAACACGTAATTACTTTTACTATAGTGGAATCAACAGTACTTTGGCATATGACCTGATACGTTAACAGAGCAGTGAGTAAAATGCGTCGTTTCATTTTACAGTAGTATAAATTGTATCCTAGTGCCAAAACCACTACGCTGTTAATACGTGTACCTAATATTTTTGAAACCACCTTTTAAGTTTCTCCATTGTCCTAAATCTGATGTTTATAGTTTGGCCGTTATATGATCTGTTAAGATCTGCACCGCTCTTGCCAATGTTGGTAACCAAAATTTTGGGAGAATAATTTTTTTATAAACTTGTCTGCTATAATTATGACAAATTTTCATTAAAAGGCAGACTTTAATAATATTACAGTAAATACAATGCTATATAATAATTATATAACATGCTCTGGAACAACATTTATTCTTTAAAGCAAAATTGTCACAAATAGAACTTAAATATAACTGTTTTGTAAAATGCTAAGAAATAACTATAAAATAATTCGAATGTATATTTATAACGGTGCTAAAAATGCTTCTGAACGATACTAAAAAATCGTTATAAAACGATTTAGTTTTATAAGCTGAAATATTTTATAACTTAGTCACGAAAACATTTATAAAATAATTTCTTAACTCCATTATAAGGTATTTTATAATTTTGCTGTAGAATCGTTTTAATGATAAATTTATAAAATAGTTCAGTTGCAGACAACGAAATAGTATTTTCTGGAACTCTAATATAATCAATCGGCATTTAGAAGCATTAATAAAATAACAATAAAACAAAATAATCGTAGAACATTTAAATTATAAAACAAATTTGCTGGTTGGGTATGGCCAGCTCGATCAACAGATATTACTCCCTTGGATTTTTTCGTCTGGGGTTACATTAAAGACAAGGTATTTCAAACTGCCCCTGAAAATATTGAGGACATCAATACCAGAATTCGAAACGCATGTGAGGCAATTACTCCTGAAATGCTCCAAAATGTAATGCGTGACGTGTCTCGTAGAGCACGTTTATGTGTCAGAATGCATGGTGCACAATTTGAGCATTTGTAGTTAGAAAAATAAATACACACAATTTCTTTTCAATATAGTAGTAGGTAGTACTGTTATACATAGTTTTTCGTTTTTTTCTTTGGATGTTCGTTTTGTACTTGTATTTTTATTTATGAGTTATTTATTGGTTTGTATTAAATTGTAATAAATAATTACGGAATTATAATTATTATAAAGTGAATTTTTACTATTATGGCACAGCTGATTGTTACGATTCAATTATATGAATTGTGGTATTCGTAAAATATTAAATATTGACACTATCGATTAAAATTTCTGTGACATGTTATATATCGTTGGAATGAGAAAAAAATAACGGAATTAATGGCGTCATGGCCTACTTTGAGATATGTATTTTTCATTTTTGCACAATAGCGTATGTCAAAGTCAACTGCATTTTTCGATTTATTTGTTACACGTTATTATTCTTATTGTCTTTGACGTCAACTTTCATTCCTTTAACTTTTTTCGTATCTCCTCAAATAAGGAAGCTATAACCGTTTGTGGTTTTCCTATTTTTCAGGTTTTTGTAATATATCTCATAAAGTAGGCTATGGATTTCAAATTTCTTTTTACTGAAATATAGCTCACAAAAAATGGGATAACTGTTTCTAAAACTTTATTCTTCTACAATAGATATTAAGCGAGATATTTGGTGTGGCCCTCGTAAAATAGATAGTCTGTATAATATATTTTTTTTCATGTTTTGTAATTAAACTAAAAATGTCTAAAACTAATATTATTTACCAAAAAAACTGCGAAAAATATCCTATAGAATATGCCACAATTATAGAAAAAGAGCAATAAATCGGCGAAGAGTATAATGGTTAGCTGTTTCGTTTTGAGGTAGTACCTATTTATTTATTTATTAAAACATTAATGTTAATGTCGGCTTTACAATAAATCATTGAGACTAAATAAACTTTGCATCAAGTTTGATGCATTTTTATTGGTTTTATTTAGACGTTGACTTTAGCAAAATTAAACGATTTTATACAGACAGGGGCGGACTGGCAACAGTTTAGCGGCGCTGGATCTTAGAACTCGCAGGACACTTATTACTTTATTATTTTTGTTATTACCATTATTAATGCCTATATAGGAGTTAAGGTAGGTTTATATTAGCACACAAATCATTTTACAGTGGTTTATAATTTTAAACGCAACATGCTTTTAGAAGGCTTTGTTTGAACAATAGATAAATATTTAAATAATATAACACCTGTAACAAAATTTGACTTATTTACATTTGATAAAGATAATTCCCTCCTCAACAATCTGCTTTCCTTGGAGATTTTGGCAATTTTATCACTATCTAGATTATTTAACACATCTTTTTCTATAGCCATCAACAAAAATGCTTCCAAGTGATTAATGCTGAGTGTATTCCTTAGTCTGGTTTTCATAAATTTTAGGATCATAAAACACATTGTCTGTAATTGTTTATTTGTGGCATATTCAGATTTTCTTACTTTTTATTGGGTATTTTGCCACTGAAAAATATTTAAAAATTTTGGTGAAAAAACCTCTGCGCCAAGCGGATCAGACAGAGGTTGGTTATTGAGTACTTGACTGTTTCAAAAAGTCTCACACATAAGAATATATAAACTAGAACAATGTTATAAACTAAAAACTGAAAATCAAAGCTATAGGTAGTTAACGTTTCGGAAGAGAATCTACTTCCGTTCTCAAAACTTTTTTGGCCGTCAACCATGACAGTTCTTTGTTTATGTATTTCCATAGTCACGTGAGACATTAAATTATATTTATCTTATTTTTACTTACTTCGTCTCTAAGGATGGGCAACCAACTAGTACAAAAATCTATTGAATAATTAGAAACGCATCTATCCTCGTTTAATAAAATAATCGCTGATTCTTTAAGTTTTCTTTTAGTTCCGTTGCTCTCTTTTTCCAAAATCTTCGCCGAGTCCCACGATTATTATCCCACGCGGGTTTACAAATTTTGGATTTTTCAAATTCTCCCCTTCTAGCGTAATTTCTATGTTCACCAAGCCTTACGTTGAAAGGTCTAGATGATTCGCCTACGTAATGTTTTCCGCACTCACACGGAACACTATAAATACAATTTTTTGAATTTTGAACAATATTTGGAGGTTTGGTTCTTGATAAAACCGATCTTGTCGTGGAGCCCGTTTGAAAAACCGCTCGTACGGAAAACCTATTCCCTCGCCTCGCCGGGACTCGGCGAAGATTTTGGAAAAAGAGAGAGAGCAACGGAACTAAAAGAATCCGCGATTATTTTATTAAACGAGGATAGATGCGTTTCTAATTATTCAATAGATTTTTGTACTAGTTGGTTGCCCATCCTTAGAGACGAAGTAAGTAAAAATAAGATAAATATAATTTAATGTCTCACGTGACTATTGAAATACATAAACAAAGAACAAAGAACTGTCATGGTTGACGGCCAAAAAAGTTTTGAGAACGGAAGTAGATTCTCTTCCGAAACGTTAACTACCTATAGCTTTAATTTTCAGATTTTAGTTTATAACATTGTTCTAGTTTATATATTTTTAGGTGTGAGACATTTTGAAACAGTCAAGTACTCAAGAACCAACCTCTGTCTGATCCGTTTGGCGCAGAGGTTTTTTCATTAAAATTTTTAAATATTTTTCAGTTGCAAAATACCCAATAAAAAGTAAAAAAATCATAAAACACCTTTCACAAGCTACTTATTGTATTGTGAGTAATGTCAACAAATATTGGTAAGTCAGTGTTAATATGATTCACTATAGAAGTTATATTTTATAAGCACACTGTGACAGCATATTGCGCATTTCTTGCAAGTTTTACAGAATTTAAAATTTCCACCTACTTCCAGAGATTCTTGTTCTTGTTCTGCATCATTTTCAACTTCATAAAATTGTTCATACTCGTCTGTAATAGTTGCTTTTAAATTCCTCCAACTACTCGCGAAATTCGTTAGCTTTTCACATAGACCTTCTTTTGTAGCATCTTTATGGAATGTTACTAATTTCGAACATAATGTTTGTAGTGTTTCTAAGGGGAAACTTCCCTCTTATTTAATTTGATTAAAATTTGAAGAGGATAAAAGATTTAAATCTTGGTACAACATCTTGTTTTTAGAAAAGCGGTTGGTCATGCTCTCAATTACAATATCTAAGATAACATTGTGGGCTTCTACAGTAAAATGGAAACTATCTGTAACTGTATTGTCATTAGACACGCACGAATCTAGTAGCACTTTGTGATTTTATCGTGTTTAGATGTCAAACTAACATATTAAATAATAAAAACTCTTTAACGCAATTGTTCCTTTCTACCTCTTAATTCTGAACATATTCAATAGCCTATTATTATTATTTTAAAATTCTATGAGCAATTATTTCCACTTACTAGAGTGCAAATGTAGTATCAAGATGTTTAAAGTCGTTTAAAGAGACTTGGATGGGAAATCTGGATGTGGAAGTAGTGATTCTTAGGGAGTGGTTTTTTTCTGATATATATTAATATTAATTTGTTGAAAGAATTTCATCAAGTTTTTTTATTATATAATTTTCGAGATAATTTTTTAATAACTTCAGTCTCAAATAGTTCCACTTCACTATGGTTACATTTTTTATAACAAAAAGTTTACTCCAAATTTAAAAAATAATAATTTTCCCAACGAACTTAATGTCACTTTCGACGTGTGTGTGCACTATTGATTTTATCAGATTTTTCAGTTTTTCGGCTATTAATTTTTTTATTTGGCGTTCAATCGTTGTTTCCTCAGAAAAAAATACCTAGTTTTGGAATTTTGTACCAAGACGAAAAATCAAGCGATGCAATGGAGTGAAATATATTTAAAAGGATCCTCGTACGTTAAAATCCACTGAATCTGAGACAAGATTTATTTTTATTTTTACTTTATTTCTGGGATGGGCTAACGACATCAGTCTTCCTCTTCAAATTTGTTTCCCTACTGCGAACAAATAAAGACTCGACTCAATTTCTACCAAAATGTGTGCGTCCTATGCCTCTGAGATGTTCAATTTAATAAATAACGACTGTAATCTTCAATTCCAGCAGCTGTAAGTGATGTCGGCAGATATGTCATTTCTCGCGAGAGAAATATACGATACACTTATTTTAGACAAACACATTTCCAGACTTGACAACGCGTCTTCACGTAAATAGAGTAGGCGGTGAGACAAATTGATAATAGTTGCTATAGGAACAACCTTTGGGTGTAGTTAACCAATTAGGTTATCCCCACGAATATATAGGTAATACTTTATATTCGCTGTACAGATTAAATAGAGATTATATCTGTAGAGGAAATATTTTGTTCTACTATAAATACGCTATAGGTATAGTTGAAATCTTTATCGAGAAATCTTTTTATATTATATACTAATCTATATAGTCCACGGAAACCTATATTTATTTATTTATTTATTTAATCATACATTATCCAACAGTACAAAACCATTTATAGGATGGAAATCTAAACTAACTTAACCTAACCTAACTAAAAAATGCAAATAGAAATTATGAAGGCGATTATACTGCACGACAGTAGATGAAATTTCTGACTGCTAGGCAAATATGTCCAATTCTCTGCAATGAGTTTCATAACTAGTACAAATATTAAACAGAGGTGAAAACTTTAATATGTTAGATCTAGGAGTGGATAAATAAAAGCTATGAGAATGACGAGAATTAATCCGTGGGACATAAAAGTTCAGTTTTTCACTACAGTCTATTTTATTATGCATAATTTTATCTAGAAAACGCAAAACAAAGGACTCACGCCTTTCGGAAAGACTAGTAATATCAAATTTTTCAAGTAATTGATTTCGAGAAGCTCCAATTGGTGGATATGTACCTTCAGTTTTCCAGTTTAAAAATTTCAGGAAGCGGCGCTGAATATTTTCCAATTTATCACTATGAGTATTATACCCAGATTGCCAGACAAGTGAAGCATACTCCAGTTTAGATCGAGAGAAAGCAAAATAAAGCATCTTTAAGGTTTTCGCATCATTATAATCATGGCTGTTACGTAAAATGAAACCTAACATTCTGTCAAGCAACTCTCAAGAAATTGAAGTAAACCGTCAGATAATCCGAATTTGTCAAGTTTGCAGAGAAGTTTCCTATGGTTCAGTCTGTCAAACACCTTAGAAGAGTCAGTATAGACTGAGTCTACTTGTATTTGAGAATCAATTGATTCAGCAATGTACTGAGTAGCGCAGATTAAGTTCGTTACGGTGGAGCGACCTTTCATAAAACCGTGTTGTTGCGTAGATATTTTCAGTTGAACATGTGCATAAATGTTCATGCAGTAGGATTTCGAAAGCTTTACCAAAGTTACATATGATTGTTATCGGTCTATAATTGGTAACATCATTTCTCTCTCCTTTTTTATACACAGGCCACAATTTGGAGTATTTCCAAATATGGAAAATAGCATTTCCTAAGACATAAATTAAAAATTATGCAGAGAGGATATGCAAAAATGCTGGCACAGTCTCTCAGTAGAAATGCTGGAATTCTATCTGGGCACGCAGTAAGTTTAGGTTTAGTTCTTTTTAACGCCATGCAAACTTCAGCCTCGCAAAAGCGTTTAATGTCCAAACAGTCAAACAAAAGATTATTAGACTGGGTTACAGGGGCGTCCGAGATGTTAAGGAAGTAAGATTGCTCGAAAAAGTTAGCAAATGCATCGAAGATATCATTAGGGGTCTCTAGATGTTCATTGTTATAAATCATATCTTTAGGTATGCTATATCGCTTGGTTATAGGGGAACGTTTGAAAATGATACGTTAAGGTACCAAAACTGCAGTAACGTAAATGTTGTAATAAATTCAGTGATAGAGAACAAAATAGTTTCCATCTCATATCGTCATCATTAACCATCACAAAGCAACGGCTTCCACAATCGATTTTTTCTAGAAATTAGGCATGGGTGTGGAATTTGGATCACCCCGTATAAAAGGACTCCAACAGAGCGTTTTAGTGGATGTCGAAATTATTGGCCGCGCAGGGCCATAACGCGTGTATGACGTACACGATTTTTTTAAGGATAATTTATCATTCTTTTCTATAGCGGTTCTCTCATGATGTGTTCTCGTCTGCGAGCATTGTCCCTGTATTTACGTGCCTGAAATAAGTTAAATGTATAGAATAAACCTTTTCCATCATTAATAATAATAAATTGTAACGTTAAAGTCGCATGTAATTTATTACGCTGCGAGCTGAATTTGGCTGCTATGAGCAGACTATGTGTCGTCGGAATGGGGTAGTTCTTTTGGGTTTAAAACATTTATTATTACGAGAACGAATGGACTCTGTACTTTATATTTATAGAAGTACGGTTGTTATAATATTTACAGTTATATTACCCTTTTTCAGTAGTCCTTTCTATTAATTAACAAGTTGTATTTATTATAATCTTCGCAAATTCAAAACGAAGAGTATATTGAATTCGATCGGCACATTTCTAAAACCGGTAATATCGCTCGTAGAGAAAAAAATTTAGTAAAAGGCGTAAGAGTTTTTTTCGCTTTGAAGAGCTACATTATCTGTTCAGACTCGCTAAGTTCTCTTTAATCGTTGAGTCACCTATATATACTGATAACCCACTAGTCCAACTGATCCAGCAGATGATATACCAATTACACCTACTGAACGTGAGCATAACATTTTTGTACGTTCCGTCCCTTATTGGCATCCCGGGTAATGAAGCAGCCGATACAGCAGCCCGTGACGCAACAGTATCCCCTACTGTAGAAACGTGCAACATCTATACGCAATCCGATCTAACTTGCGTGTTTAAAAAAAAGATCAATGAACGATGGCAGCAAAAATGGAACAGCACCAACACCAAACTTAAAAAAGTTAAATCAAAAGTAAACAGTTTTTTGTCCCTACCACCAAATCGTAGAGCACAAGTTAAAATCTCTAGACTACGACTAGGACACACACGTTTCACGCATGAACATCTACTATCCAGAGAAAACCCACCCCTTTGCGAACTCTGTCACGAGTATCTCAGCGTTAAACACATTCTCATAGACTGCCCAGAGTACTTAGAAGAGAGAAGAAATTGTCAAATCGGTCAAATTGATGAAGCTCTAGGGAACAATCTCCAAAATTTAATGAGCACAATAAAATTCTTAAAAAATATTAATATTTATAATAAAATATAAATGTGTATCAAATTGTTCCATATGCTATTAAGCTGTATTTTCAGTTAATTAAATTCTTAGTGCCTTGTATAGTACTTATCCATAATAACATAATGTTAATTATATGTATACATGCTAATAACCCTTAGAGGTTGATGCATTAAAAAAAAAATTCTTATCGCTACTGCCTTGGTGACCGAATTCTTCTAATTTCATTTCAATAATGCTTAAGGAGGTTTAGGCGTTACAGTCCCAACCAAAAGTAAGTCGAATCCTAAATCGGAACTTTTCCATAATAATTACAAACGGTTATAACTCGATGATACTGTCATAAAAGCATAAATAAATCATTTTTTATTATTAATTAATTATTTAGGTAGATTTAATTATTTAACTTAATGAACTAACTTTTGGATGTTTTGTCCAAACTTATTTAAAAAAAATAAATGTATGTAAATATCTGTGTATTTTACAAATTTGTTTCAGTAAATAATTCTAATAAAAATGAGAAGCAGTAAAAATTAAAATTAAATCATTAAATAATTGACAAATCAGTTAAACATCATTAACGAAAAGAGAAATTTGACAGTTTACAAATGTTTAATAATTTATTTTATTTATTAAAAGTCTCCTAATCAAATTGGGAACAATATTAACATATGCGTAAGACATCACTGCTTTACATAGTTAGTTTTCGGAACTGCTGACATTATTTGGTTATTTGCTATAAATTAAAATGTACCGTTTGCATGCTGTGTTGACATATTTTCCATAAGACTACATGTAAAAGTTTTAAGAAATTTTTAACTTTATGAGTTTCCTAATGAAAATCGTGTCATATAAAAATCTATTAAAAAAACTTTATTCCAAATTTTTTTCATCCTTTTCGTCTAACGCCTCAACCTCCTTAATTCACCATTTCATTCGTCACACCCACCCAAGTAACAATTGTAGTTTTAAAATAATCTATAAGTATCCGGCTCTATGAAGCCGATTTAAAACCTTTATAAAAGTACAGGGGCCCATCTACAGAAGGTCCTTCATGCCTCTTTTTAAAACTACTATTAAAACTTTCAAGTTTTAATAAATTATCTAAAGCTTTACTCAGGGAGTATCTGAAGAGTATTATAAAACCATACTTGATTTAGGATAGGCACTATATCAAAACATAAAAGACGCACACAAATGCTTTGAGCGGACTTTTTGTATTTAGTAAAAATAAATGCAAATAAATCTATTCTACATGCACTATGGGCCGCTATAGTTATACAGTGTGAGCCTAAAGAAACGCACAAAATTCATATCTTTGGTATGTGTCATTTGTCAAAAATATCCTCGAACAGGTCGATTTTAGTTTTGTAAATGCTACAATTTTGTCACTATACCAAAATTTATGACGTCATTGATTTTTGAGTTATGACGTCATCATATTTTTTTTTAAATGGGAACAGACATTTTTGTTTACTGTTTTTGGTGGTATATTCCTTTAGCTTTCTGGTGATATGAAAAAAATTGATATTACCTAAGCCATTCTTTTGGAAAACATATTTTTATTGATTGATACCTTACATAAGTAATTGTGAGAAAAAAATCATCTCCATTGCTCAAATTGCGACCCTTCAACCATTTGGCATTGACCAAGACGGGTGTAGACACTGCACGCTGCTCTGAATCATCTCATGGGCAATTCGTCTCATCAATTCTGTCTTTCAATTCTTCTATGGTATCCGGTCTGTTAAAATACACTCTTGACATTAAGTAACCCCAAAGAAAAAAGTCTAAGGGGGTTAAATTCGGTGAACGCGAGGGCCATTCAATCGGACCTCGACGATCTATCCACCTTCCAGTAAAAGTGTCATCTAAAAACTGACGCACTGCTATCCCAAAATGAGGTGGGGCCCCGTCTTGCTGAAACCAGACGTTTTCAGCAGGAATATTTTCATCTTCATTGTTCGGAAACATAACTGCTAAGGCTGACACTAACTCTACTCGCAAAAACTGGAAATATGTCGCGGCCGTAAGATTTTCTTCAAAAAAAAGTCCCAATAAACGATCACCAATCATACCTGCCCACACGTTTACTTTGCCTCGTCGCTGTGTATGGGCTTCTTGAATCTTGAGTCCAATGAGGATTTTCGCGTGACCAATACCTACAGTTATGCCGATGTACAGTCCCATTTAAAGAAAATGTAGCTTCATCAGAAAAAACAATGTTCTTTAAAATATTTGGGTTTTCATCGCACAAATAATAATAATAATAACAATCTTTATTTAGCACAATCAGCTATTAAACACAGATGTAGTATACTTAAAAATACATTTACATTTACTACATATTACAAAAAAGGAATACATTTCATTATTTAGTTTAGGATACAATATTTGTGGATTAATTATAATTAACTTAATATATAACAATCAACCTAATGCACAAAGTAAACTAGAATTATTTGTTCATGAATTTATACAAATGTTTTTTAAACAGTAAGACATTCTTCGCTTGTTTTATAAATTCAGGTAATTTATTAAATTCTGCCGCTCCGTTGTCGTATATGGAGGATTTTGTTTTCATTAAGTTTGAAAAACTAATGTTTATATGATTTCTTTGCCTTGTGTTATAATTATGAATATCCCCACGATGTTGAATATTTGATGACAAATATGTTGGTAGTAAATTATTGTGCAGTTTATATAAGAATATCAGTGTCTTGTACTTTATATTATCTTTTACCGAGAACCAGTTTAGTGTACATTGCATTGTTTTTATATTAGTATATATATTACATTTTAAAATAAATCGCATACACCTATTTTGAAGTAGCTGCAGTTTAGATATATGGGTATCATTACACATATACAATATACTGGAACAATACTCAAAATGTGGTTTTATTATTGTGTTATAAATTGTTTTCTTGGTAGATGAAGTTAAATTTTTACTTACACGATAGGCGAATCCAAGTTTTTTGATATTTTTTTGCTTGTGTAATTTATATGGTCGTTAAATGTTAATTTACAGTCTATGATAATCCCTAGATATTTCATAGTTATTACCTTTTCAAGGTGTTCTCCGTTGTATTTAACACAAATATCATCGACGTTCTGATTTAAATATTTATTAGATCCTAATATCATATATTTTGACTTTTTAGCATTTACCACTAGCCCGTTCGTTGTAAACCATTCGTTAATTATTTCCAATGTCTTGTTAATTTTTAGAATAACTTGCTTTAGATCAGATCCAGATAAATATATGATAGTATCATCAGCAAAGAGATGTATTTTGCATTCTTGCGAATCGATTAAAAATATATCGTTAATAAATAGCGTGAAAAGCATAGGCCCCAGTACGCTGCCTTGTGGTACTCCGTTATTATTCAAAAGTTTTTCAGACTTAGTATTATTTATTTTGGTTTGTTGGCTCCGTCCATGCAAATAGGACCTAAACCATCGATGCGCCGTGTCAACAATCCCAAAATACTGGTAAAGTTTATTAAGTAAAAGTTCTCTATTGACAACTTCAAATGCCCGTTTTAAATCGAGAAAGACAGTTACTACAGCTTCACCTTTGTCTATGGAATATTTAAAATCATTAATTATTTTTTGTAAAGCCGTCTCACATGAATGATTTTCTCTAAATCCGGATTGGTTATCGTGCAGCAATTTATTACTGTTTATAAATTCAGTAAGTTGGTCATGAACTACTACTTCTAAAATTTTTTCCAGAGACGGTAATGTGTTTATAGGTCTATGCTCTTCCGCTAATTTCGTTCCTGAAACTTTCGGTACAGGAATTATTAGTGATGTTTTCAACATTTCTGGGAATTCTCCGCTATTCAACGATGTGTTAATAATATGTAATAATGGATACCCGATGACTTCAAATGTATTTTTTATTAATTTAAAGTCAATTTCATCCTCAGAATATTTATTTTGTTGTTGAAAAATAATTTTACGTAATTTGGAGAGATTTATGACATTAAATTCTTTAAAAAATATATTTGGCTGTAAAGCTCTGTTCTCAAAGAAAGCATTTCTATTAAGGTAGTGGGCGTTATTTTTTAACCCATCTATAATTATATTAACACTAGAAATAAAATATTTATTAAGTTCTTCTTCCAAGTACATACTTTTTTCCACTCCTCCTATCTTAAGAGAGGATATGTTATGACTGTCTTTTGGTTTTATTATATTTTTTAATGTTCGCCACATTAATTTTGGATTATTCTTTAGATTATCTATTTTATTTTCATAGTATTTTTGTTTTTCATTTCTTAAGATTCTTACGGCTTCGTTGCGATTATTAGTATAGATTCGCCAGTTTTCCCTATTTCCGTTTATTTTATACTGCTTATATGCTAGGTCTCTATTTTTTAATGCTTCTTTAATGATATCATTAAACCATTCATTATATTTCATTGCTCGTTTTTTTATGGTCGGACACTCGTTATCCAGTGCAGTTTTTATATTAGATACGAATGATTGAAATACATTATTAGTAGAAGTACAGTCATACATCCAATCAGCATCGATTAAGTTTAATGAAATTTTATTATAATCTAGTATTCTGTAATTTATTTCCTGGTATGTGGTCGCTTTATGACAGTTTAAATTTATACCTATAATTTCATGGTCAGTGATTTTGGGTGTAATTTGCATATTTACCTGGACCTCATAGCAATTTGAGAACACCAGGTCAATTATTGACGAGCTCTTGTCAGTTATTCTTGTAGGCTGAGAAATAAATTGTTTTAAGCCAAATAGTGTTGATACATTATGCAGTCTTTTACTATATGTGTCATCAATAATATCCCATCTAATATTAAAATCTCCTATAAAAATATGTAATTTGCTAAAATCCAGCTTTTCTATTAAATTTTCAAAAAAATTGCAAAACTCTAAATGACTAGCATTCGGAGAATGGTACATACAGCCAATAATTAATGTTTCCTGATAAAATTTTATTTTTATTTGTATTTGTATTTGTAAGAACCAATAGTTTGTTTCAAATATTACGTTTTCAATTAGGATACTTTCTACTGTGTTAACTACATAAATTATTACACCCCCCGTATGCCGACTAACGGAATTGCATCTATATAAATTGTAATTCTCTATATCTATTTCACAATCTAGAATGTCTTCTGTTCTTCTAGTTTCACTTAAACAGAGAACAATGGGTTTTAATTTTAAAACTAGTTGTCTAATTTCATCAATATGAGCAGTCAAACTTTCTGCATTTAAATATAATACATTATTTACAAATACCTGTTTCACTCCGACACTGGTTATATTTGTTTTATTGTCGATTACTTGGGATGCTCCTGGAGTGAGGGCCTCTGTAGTAAAAAACGCTTCTGGTATCGGTCAATTCCTACATATTCTGGCCAGATGTTAGGGTTTTTGAATGCTTCGATATGGTTTGCAGGTACTGAAACTTTAAACGATGTATACAGTTCGGGATTTCTAGATTTCATCGTCTCGCACTTGACATCTGGAATATTTTTCGATTCAAGATATGTAATAATGTCAGTGGTAGATAAGTCTAGTGGGCATCTAAACAAAGTCATCAATTGTTCACAAAACTGTAAGCGCAGATCTGGATCGTCCTCATTCAATTCGTGAATTAATTGCACTTTGTATGCATGGTATTTTTCTTTTTTCAATAGATGTACAACAGAAGTGTGACTCGCGTTATGATTTAAAACCAGCTGCCTTCTCGAAAGATGGTGGTTTTCCTCACTTTCTAGAAGAATATTTAATTTGGTTTCGTTGCTTGTGCTAGGGCGACCAGATCGAGGCAGGTCAGCTACACTGCCAGATTCATCCTATCTAGTCACCAATCTACTTACAGTGGATCTAGAAATTTGCTTTTCGGGATACTTGGCATTGAAAACATCACATGCTTCCCGATGAGTTCTCAAACTATTACCATATACAACCATCATCAAAAGTTCTAAGCGTTCTCTTTCACTTAAACGTGGCATTGCATTCACCAGTTTTACACTATCTCAAAAGTGTCACAAAACTGAGGTTCCACACGTGCCAGGAATAAAAAAGCTATCGATACTTTACACAAAAGGCCTGTATCTCTCTGTTGTTAAGGTGATTGTTTTTTATTATTTTCTTGGTTTTGTTTTTATGTCAAATGTTTTCATGCTAGTTAAAACAAAAATGTAGGCAACAAGATTTATCAGTCCATAAGAAAGTGGAACATTACTCGTGAATTTGCGAAAGGTAAGCTATTTTTACATAAAATGTCATTTTTCCAAAAGAATGGTTCAGGTAATATCATTTAAAAAAATTATGTTGACGTCATAACTCAAAAACCAATGACGTCATAAATTTTGGTATAGTGACAAAATGTATCATTTACAAAACAAATCGACCTGTTCCAGGATTTTTTTGACAAATGACACATACCCAAGATATGAATTTTATGCGTTTCTCTAGGCTCACACTGTATACAGAAATCTTTCAGATTCAGTCCTGAGAAATTACTGATATCTACGCCTCCACTGGTCATTCTTACAAAAAAATGTAATAGCTCAGTGTGGTGGTTTAAAACAGACTGTTTCATGGCTCTAACAGGGTAAAATTAATCATAGCCAGATGTATCTAACTCACTTTAATTATCTAGTACTTTCGTATGTTCCTGTGTCAGATACATCTGCTATACGTAACAAGTTTGTTATAACTTTAAACTTAAATGGAATTATCAATTACCCTTGTGCCAGATCGGGCAAATAATTTTCTGTAGTTGAGGGTTTTGCGTTGTTCAGAGTTTATTATACTCATTGTAACTACGAAAACGAAGGGTATATAGTCCAGGCGGCAGGTAAATATTATTGTGTGCTAATTTTTTGCATACGTTTTAACCCTCCCCCCCAGTATCCCAAATGCACAAATGTCCCTATTTTTACATTGTCATTGTTGTATGATCTTTTTAGTTTCTCATTATTTGAGTAAACACATTTAAATCATACGAATTCCTATGAATATGCAGAAAAGTGGGCATAAAATGCTCAGTTGTTTGCAAGCAATGTGCGGGAGAAACATGTGAAAACACATCAACAATTTCATGTACAGAGTTTAATGAAGATAAATATGATGACGATTATGTGTTCAGTTTCAATATCAACACTGAAAACAACAAATGAACCGAAGAAACCGAAGAGAACCAGGATGAATGTGGAGATACGCGAATGGACAATGTTGAACTAGGGCCAAAACGAATTCAAAGATCACAGTAACAAATCACAGAGTAGCAGCAGCAAAAGAATTGTGGAATATACCTCCTGGGAAGACCACGTAAAAAAAATGCGCCTGGGACTGTGGTGGTGCTGAAAAGAGTCTACATGAAATGTATATTTCCCAACTTACAATGTCCAAGTTTCATAACTCCTGAATAAATAATAAAAAAAAAGGTTCATATGTGTATAAAATAGTAAAAGCATGTTGCAAATAAATGTAATAAGATCATTTATTTGCAACATGCAAAAACATTGTTGCTCCGAAAAAATTTGCCCCACCCTCCAATCGATAACAATTGTAGTTACGATGAAAGTCAAAAGGAGAAAAGTTGTAGTCCTCGAAGCGCCATCTACGCTGGTATCATCGCTTTTGTCGTAGCCACAATAGAAGTAGAGATAATTGAAAAACGATTTTTGCACCTGTTAGGCCACCCCCTACGCTCCCCGGGATTTAAAAAATATAGAATTTTGTGCATTTGGGATACTTAATGAGGGCTTAAAACGTATGCAAAAATCAGCGAGGTAGGTTAGCTTGTCACAATAACATAGTAAAAATCTTCCTGCCGCCTGGACTAATATAAAATGAATTCAGGCAATTGCGAGAATTATTCCCCCAGCACCCTGTATATCTCAAAGATTTTTCTTTGTTGTTTTGTTATCAAGAACCCGGATTGCCCAGTGTCAGATCACTTTTCAAGTACCATAATCAAAGCAACTTCTGCACAAGTTACGCCATATTGAACAAAGGAACTGTAATTAGTTTGAAAGTTCGTGAAACTGATTAAACCAACGTTGGTCCATTTCGGAAATCGTTTGTTCTGTTCATTATGCTTTGTTCGATTTCAGCTCAACATAAATCTTCAACACTCAGAAGAATTATTAGCCAGACACCTTTCCTCTTTCTGCTAGGTGTTCTACAATCCCTGGGAGCTTTGCCAATTATTTCGGGATTATAGTATTTCGTTAATTATTACTTGATTCTAATATGGGCTATATTTGGAATTTATATGCCTGCAAAAGGTGAATATAGTTGAAGCATTTAAAGATGCGTAATAGAGAGTTATATACAGAGTGGTCCACATGTAGCGAATAAATTCATTTTCTACGTTATTAATAATATTTATGCAAAATTCCGAGACAGATCAATTTTTGATTTTAAAATCACACTTTTTGGCAAAAATTTTCACCCCCCACTTCAACCCCCTTTCCGTGACACTAACAACTCCTATTTTTTTAATTGGAAAGGGGTGCTTGTGATACCTCGTTTGAAAGAATATGTTTCAATACAATCTAGAATGTGACTAATTAATAATAATTTGTGCAAAAACACTCTCAAAAAACAATAATAAACGTCAAAAATACGCTACACTATTTTCGGGGTTACTTTGGTATCCTGTAAAAGGGTATTGAAAGGGTTTAATTTAAAAAATCGTTATTAATTTGTATTATCTCGACAATTCTGAAGAGGGAACTTGTGTGCGATTTTTATTTCACAATATTTTAACGATTCTATTGCAAATTTACGAAAAAATGTCTTTTACCCATAAGAAATACATCGGAAAATTCACCCCTTTTGAGGCACGGGAAGGAGTTGACCTAGCTACCCTAAATTTTCTTTTATATCATTATGATTTGAGAGGGGGAGACGATCAAATTTTAAAAGTTGAAAAATAAGCACCACCCTAGTGAGTATCCCAGGTAAGTAAGTCTGCCGTCAATACAAGTACCTAATAAACATGGCTGTGTTCGAGAATGAATGTCATTAGCCTGGTTATTAAGAATACCTCTTCTAATAAAAATTTGATACGTTTGGTTTTAGTTTTGTTCAGAACAAGTCTATTACGTTCACACCTGGTACTTAATTCATAGATAATATTTTGAATCACATGTTGCACTTGGATATGCCGATGAGGATATAGCTGTGACGTCAGCAAACATTGTGACTAAGCCCCTAGTGATATAGACTGGAAGACCGATAGTGAAAAATAAAAACAAAATTCGCTAAATGACTCTATTAGAGGCGACTGCTTCAGATTTATTATCTGAGGTATACATGGTGTCCCAATAAAAACTCCCAGGCCGGATATGTTCTAAACGAACAGAGATATTTTAATTCTGTAAAAGCCAATTTGTAGAGCATAAAGAGAGCTTCTTTTTTGAATATAATTGTTTTTTTAATATTTCAGTATATAGATGGCGCTGTGCTCTAAAGAAATATTTCGATGGGAGAAACTTTGAAATAGGGTTTATGTGACAGAAAACGCATTTCTAAGTAGATTATGTTCTAAAAAAATACCATAAAACTTTTCGAGATATTTGAGTCCAAATGTTGGCATTTGCCAATATTGAATAATTGTAATCTCTTGAATATTTCAGTCCTTTAAGTGGGACAATCTGTATTTAATTTACAAATTTTAGAAGAAAATATTTAAAGAATTTTTCATATAATTGCTTTGTTATTAGGTTAGATTATAATTAAAAATATTTGATATCTAGTGAGTATAATAACCCTTATACCTTATAAATTAAATACAATAAAAGTTACCTTTGGAATAATGGTTTTGACATTTCTTTCTTTGTGAATATGTATGTTATTGGGACACCCTGTATTCTTCCGGATCATCAAAATTTGTGGTGAGAAGTGTTCCTTATTCTTGCCAATCATTGCTTCTTGACTATTTCATTTAGAGTAAAATGCGCTTTCGTCTATAAATCGATATTGAATTACCTAAGAAAAATGCTTTTCGTTCTATGCAATTTTATTTATGGAAAAGTATCTTTCTGTTATATGCATTACGATTCTAGTGCATGCATTTTACTCCCTTTACATTGTTTATCTAACAACTGTAAAAAGGTACCCATATTCGATTCACTGGAGATCAGACTACTTCAGCAAGAGTACATAGCCACATTTTGCATAATGTACATTTCTATGTACGAGAGAATTCGCTTGAGAGCCTGAACTGAAAGAAGTATGAAATTGTATGCAGTTATTTCCATTGGCGTAATAAAAAAGAAGCCAGGCTACATGACGAATAGAAGGATGTAATGGAAGAAGCGTTAAAAATAATTGATGTAATAATAAGAGCAATTTTTTAATACAACGAGCGTTGTAGACTCAACTTGTTTGTTCTTAGGACAATTTTAGCGTTCAGGAATGATAGTACTTATTTTTATGCATGGCACGCTTCAAGTGGAATGGGATTTTAAGAGCGGGAATGTTGTTCCATAAACTTGCTTCTTTAATTTTAATTCTACAAGGGATTTGTGTAAACTGCACTTGAATAAATTGCATCTTACGACCTCTTAATATTAAATAGCGTGCTTTGAAAACGAACTCAAACAAAACAAGGATCAACAAATTAAAAACATTCAATAATAATGTGATGATGGGTTCATTAAAAAGAAAAAATCACAGATGTCGCAATTCATGCAACCATCGAGACATTGGAAATGATATACATAAAACATAAACTTTTTCAGCTATAATCAACTCTCGATTCCGACATCGCTGTATTTCGACCTTAAATGAAAACTGGTAACTTGACCCCTGTGATATATGCAACCCATATTACATTTGCATATATCAGCCGCTGCATATACGACAGTCTCACTCGACCGCGACACCGCTGTCTTTTGACCTTTAAAGAAAACGTAACTCGACCCCCATATACGAATATAAACATATCCAATGTTAAAAACATGTGTTTTTCTCACTTATTTAAAGTCGGCCTATTTCCGCTTCTGAGGTCTATCACCGACGCCAGGAGACGAGCTGGAAATTTTGCCCCATCTCTTCGAAGTGAAGGGATATTTGCCTTGTCTAACATTTAATAGACAGGGACCGACTGCATTACATCCCCTCCGAAAGATGGTATATCCTCTATGTAATCTCCGCCTAAAGTTACATATCTTCTACGTTTGCGCTGATATACAAACCGTTAGAAGATGGAGCGAGAAGGCTGTGCTTGCCTGGACTAGTTCACCCATCCAAGTACTAACCACGCTTGACGTTGTTGCAGTTTCGTATCGAAATACGAGCATAGGCAGACGTTCTCAAAAGGAATGTTAGACTACAATATGTCTCTGAAATGTCCGCTTAATGCTGAATTCTCATTGCTTTGAATGCTGTAGAAGTACTATAGCTATAAGAGTTGTGGGATACTTGCGTTAGTAGACAGGCAGTGGGAAGACCTTGATGGCATGTGTCCATCCGAAGCGACCGTGAAGGCGAAGAAGTGTCCAGAGGCTGCTGAAGGTGTTTTAAGACAGGTCTGTAAACGGATCTGTACGATTTTAAACAGATCTGTACAAGTTTAAACAGGTCTTAAACATCTTTAAAATAGGTATACAGATACTACATGATGCCTGTTAGGTTAGGTACGATGGCCGTCCGTGGGAAATACTCAGTAATACATGGCCGATGTACCTAAAATCAGTATAGTCCGAAAATGACCTGTAAAACGATAAATCAACATGCCATATTGGTATCGGTCGATTCCTGTTTTATCCCACTCTTAATGAGACACAACCAGGTTTTTTACTGTAATAGTCCAATCAACGAAGTAAAAATAGGGGAGATAATTCGTGTAGTTGCCAATTTCTGTATGGTTGTTGGGGGGAGTGCCCAGAACAACATACTAGTTTAAAGGTCCCCTTTTCACGTTTATCTTGATTAACTCGAAAACCACGCCCTCTAGCGAAAAAGTATTTATATACAATATTGAAATAAATGAAATTTCGAACAAAGTTCCTATTATTTTTTTTTCTAGGATCAATACATTATGAGATACATAGGGTGGAAAAATCGCGTACCGAGAAAGAATCACCCTCCGAGATTTTTGCGGATTTTCATGTTTCAGATCATGTAGATTACGAAAATATAGGATTTTCGATTTCGTCAGCCTGTCTGTCTGTGTGTTTGTCTATCTATTTGTCTGTCTGTCGGTCTGTCTGTTGGTGCATTAACCAAAAAAAACTGTTTGACGGAGAACAGTTAAATTTGGTAGATAGCTGACGTTACTGCCACCGAAGAAATGATTAGAGTTTTACTGGAAAATATACAGGGTGGACCGTCTAAAGGGAATAGATAATGAAAAATAATTTTCCACTCAAATTTAAAATTTTCGCGTTTCGTGACATTCTAAACCTATTAAAAATAAATGTTTTTGAAAATTGTTTAATCACTGCTATAGAATAGATGATGGAAAATAACTTTGAAATTATTGATCCTAGAAAAAAATGAATAGGAACTTATTAGTAGGAAATTTCATGTAGTTTAATCTTGTATATAGGTACGTTTTCGCTAGAGGGCATGGCTTTCAAGTTATTCAAGAAAAACGTTAAAAGGGGACGTTTAAAGTCCCACCCCCGCAGACAATCCATTGGCGAGGACTTTTAGTATGTTGTTCTGGGCACTCCCGACAACTAAACAGAAATTGACAACTAGGCAACTACACGAATTATTTCCTCTATTTGGCCTTTTTTTGGGCTTCGTTGACTGAACTATAAAATATTTATTAATGTTCAAGAAAATTAATTGAAAATGACAAATATGGTTGTACGAGTATTATGTCTGACGTGTCGCATGACATATCTATGCAAATTAGTCTGTGATACTAATTATATACATGTTAGGCAACGCTTTGTATCTACTTCAAGAATCCGTACTTATCAAAGACCCAAGCACCCTTAGGAACCGGCATGACGCACGATGGTGTGATGTAATTGAACATATTAATATTTCATAACGCTGCTAGGAAGTTTGTGGCCGCATCTAAAATTGTTGACTTTGTGTAGTTGAATATGTAAATATAATATTTAATAATTCAGTTCCTAACGTCGTTCGTTGATATTTATTTTACGATTGTTTTGACAGAAACGTAATTAAAATGCAAAAGGAATCTCGTTTAAGAGAGTTTTTTTTTGTTTGGTTGTGTTGTATGGTATCGTCTGAATTAAGTGCCTCGAATATGAATTTTATTCATGTATTTACTCGTTGCAGTTTTACTCCAGTGCCATAGTTTCAATGACAAAACTTAACACATTTTTTCAAGAATCATTTTTGTTTAATATTGCAGATTGGAAAAATATTTTATATTTTAAATATCTGTCGTAATTTCATCGACATTAAGACCTTCTTTGGCCAATATCTCAAAATATTAATATAGGTCTTTATTTGGGCGAAGTTCGCTTATATTGCGTTCTTCCACTTAACCCTAATCCTGTTGTTGGGTCTCTAAACTTGATGGACCTTTTAATGGACTGTATACTTGTACCACTGTTTTTTGTTAACTTGAATTCATTGTTAGTGTACTCGTTACAATAAAGACTTGACTTGTAAATAAAACACTTGTATTAGCTTGAACTTCTTTACTGCACTTTTAACATAGCTTGTGTACTTAACTAGACTACTTAGCTCGAATTGTATCTTGTATAAAATTAACTTGCTGGAACTTCGCCTTTTGGCAATACTAGGTTTCTCTCTATATTCTGGATTCGATCCGGCTCGAAGGACCAAAATGTTAGTTCTCTAAACTTGATGGACCTTTTAATGGACTGCATACTTGTACCACTGTTTTTTGTTAACTTGAATTGATTGTGATTGTACTCGTTACAGTAAAGACTTAACTTGTAAATAAAACACTTGTACTAGCTTGAACTTCTTTACTGCACTTTTAACATAGCTTGTGTACTTAACTAGACTACATAGCTCGACTTGCTTGCAGATAATAATTGTCTGTACTCGCTTGCTCTCGTTGCACCACCCCCTACCCTCGTCCCCTTGCACTACAGGCGGGGTGCTGCCATCTTCCTTCTTTAGAAGACCAATTTAAACGAATACACAAGAAGACCGATTTGCATGCATGTTTAACTCGTGGTGCCTCAACACCTGTTATTACAATTTTTTGTGACCTTGGAGATTTTTGATTAGCATGTTACGAACTACCACTGCAAAATTTCAGCTCCTGGAAGTGAAATGTCAATTGCATAAATGTCCTTTGAGCAGTTAAGGCCCATGTTTTTATAAGTATAAGCTTTGGTTTGATATCCAGTTTTTCAATCACTTGCAATTTGTTTCATAAGACTGTCAGGTAGTCGCTTAATTTTTTGTTTCAGTCCGATCGGCAAGCCAATTTTGGCCATCTTTCAACTATATTTTTCCAGCAATTTGTCGCTATCAAACATCCATTTTTGTACTTGTAGCTCTACTCTTTACCGTTAATTTGCAGTTAGTAAATGTTTTTCTTGTGCGATTAGTAAAGACCTGGTATTGTAAGCTGGATAATTTTGGGGTTTTTTGAGATTAAATCCATACAGTGCTTCTATACAACTTTTACTTGCATTCAACGAACACACGTTTATCGCAGTTGCGTCGTAGAAGGTTTCAGTCTGTTTCTGTAGATCTAGGCATATTTTAAATGCATTAAAAATGTTCAAAGAAATATTTTGAAAGACCCTAAAATAATATTTTCAACTGTGGCAAGTACTATAAAATATTAATGAAAAGCTACAGTTTAAAAAAAATGCTCTACGGTGGCTTGCCCAAAACTGGGAAGTAAAATGCGGTCTTCAATTTTTTTGAGGGTATCTATTATAGGAAAGAGAATTTAATTATTGTTACGGATTTCCACCTTTTTGGGAACACCCTGTATGAATCCGTGGGTTCTAAATAATTTCAACAAGAGATAACCACCACTAACACTTTATTTAACTATTTACTGACTACAATACTTCAAATTTACATTATTTACTATTTATCTAACCTCACTTTTCACTTTTCTACTTGTTCACTTTTATAAACTGCTTTCTTCATAAAACTTCCCCTTCCGCGCTGGTAATCGCGCCTTATATACTCCGAATTGGAATCTCTAGATCCATCTAGAAGCAATCAAGAATCTTCTCCAACAACATTCCAGAAAAGTCCGTTTTATTCTCTTGGCTTCCAGTCACAATCACTAGGCATAGGCGTACCATCTCCTTTTCCAAGGGGGTGTAATTCATAACACTGCCCCCTCCTTAAGCCTGATCGTCCCGATCAGGCAACCCAGAATCATCGATGTATTTCGCCAATCTGTCCAAATGCACGATCTTCATCTTGGACTTTTTGCTTCGTTGAATCCGATAGACGACATCATTAATTCGGGTAATAACAGTGTACGGTCCATCCCAAGGCGGTTGAAGTTTCGGTGACCTTCCTTTCTTCCGCTGTGGGTTGTACAGCCAAACCAGATCTCCCGCCTTGAATCCTTCTGAACTACCCTTACGGTCATATCGAGCCTTCATTCTGTCACTGGCTATGGTGATTTGGTCTCTAACTAACTCATGGACATTCCTTAGCCGTTCACTCACTTCATCTACGTAGCTGTTCACAGAAAGCCGTTCTCCACCTGGTGTTCCAAACATCAAATCACACGGCAGTCTGATCTCATGTCCAAATACTACACGAGCCGGAGTCTGTTTTGTAGTTTCGTGGATAGCAGCTCTATATGCCATGAGGAAAAACGGTATGTGGAGATCCCAGTCACGTTGATTTTTATGAACGACTTTAGAGAGATGTTCTTTCATAGTCTTATTATGTCGCTCCACCATTCCATCTGATTGCGGGTGAAGGGCTGTCGTCCGTGTTTTGTGTATTCCCAATAACTTGCAGATTTGCTGAAATACCCCTGACTCAAAATTTCTCCCTTGATCTGAATGCAGCTCCAGGGGTACACCAAACCGACATATCAAGTTATCTACCAAGACTTTGGCGACAGTAACCGCTTCCTGGTTCGGAATTGCGTAGGCTTCAGGCCATTTACTAAAATAGTCCATGGCAACCAGTATGTACTTGTTACCATCCTTGGTTACTGGGAATGGTCCGGCTATATCGATCGCAATCCTCTCAAAAGGAGCACCGACGTTATATTGCTTCATTGCACCCCTACTTCTAGTCTGTGGTCCTTTACTGGCTGCACAAATTTTACAATTACGACACCACGCTTCAACATCTTGACGACTATTTACCCAGTAAAATCGTTCACGTACTTTATTCAGGGTCTTGTTAACGCCGAAGTGTCCACCGGATGCTCCATTATGCACTTCCTGAAGTACTTTCGGTACTCGACACCTGGGAATCACTAGACGCATAACAACTTGCTTTCCATCCGGGCTCTCCCATGCTCTTTTTAACAACCCGTTCATAACTCTAAGTGAGTCCCACTGTGCCCACAAAGCCTTCAATCCAACTGCTTTGTCTGAAACATCCTTCCACTCTGGTCGAATTCCTTTTTCCTTTGCTCTCAATATAGCCCCAATCTCTGCATCGTTCAGTTGTTCTTGTCTCAGGGCTTCAGTTGTCCAATCATCTGGAACGTCTATTTTAATAGTGTTGACTACTCCCGTGCCCTGCTGTTTCTCCACATGGCGGCAGTGCTTGCAGTCGTCCTTGCATGGTCTTCTAGATAAAGCGTCTGCGTTCTTATGAGATCTTCCTGGTCGATGCTCGATTTTAAAGTCGTACTGTTGCAGCCGTTCTATCCAACGAGCCAGTTGACCTTCTGGGGTTTTCAACTGCAACAGCCATTTCAACGCAGCATGGTCGGTCCTGATTTTGAAGTGTCCATAGAGATACTTATGAAAATGGTCCACTGATTTGACGATGGCCAATAACTCTTTTCTGGTTACACAATAGTTTCGTTCTGGTTTGGAGAGCACCTTGCTGAAGTACTCGATCACTCTTTCCTCTCCGTTCTGAATTTGAGACAGCACACAACCAATCGAAGAATTGCTGGCATCTGTATCTAAAATAAAAAGTCCATTCTGTTGTGGGTATGCTAGTACAGGACCAGTGCATAGAGCTGCCTTCAATTTTATCCATGCTGTTTCACACTCCGGTGTCCACTGGTACTGAACTTTCTCCTCTGTTAGCCGGTGTAATGGCTTCGCAATGTCTGCAAACCCTTCCACAAAGCGTCTATAATAAGTGCAAAGGCCAAGGAAGCTTCGTACTTCATGAACGTTAGATGGCCTTGGCCAATCTCGTACGGCAGAAATTTTATCGGGATCCGTTTGTATTCCCTCTGAAGACACTACGTGCCCAAGGAATTTAACTTCTTTCTGAAATAGTAAACACTTCTTCGGGTTCAACTTCAGGTGTGCATTCCTTACTCGTCCAAATACTTCTTGAAGATTTTTCAAATGTTCTGTAAAGTCTCGTCCCATAACCAGCACGTCATCAAGGTAAACCAGGCACGTCTTCCAGGTTAGCCCTCGTAGTACAAATTCCATCAATCGTTCAAACGTGGCTGGAGCATTGCAAAGTCCAAAAGGCATCACCGTAAATTGGTAAAGACCACTGCCTGCTGAAAATGCTGTCTTTTCCTTATCATCAGGATGAAGCCCAACTTGCCAATAACCGCTCCTAAGGTCTAACGTCGAAAACCATCGTGAGCCTGCCAATGTACTTAACGTGTCGTCAATCCGGGGTAATGGGTAACTGTCTTTCTTCGTCACATCGTTCAATTTCCGATAATCGACGCAAAATCTTAACGTTCCGTCCTTTTTGGCAACCAAAACTACTGGCGATGACCAGGGACTTGTTGACTCCTCAATGACTCCATCTTGTAGCATCTTATCTATCATTGCCGAGGCTTCTTCTTGTTTTGCTAGCGGAAGCCTCCTAGGTTGTTGTCGAATAGCGGGTGAGTCACCAGTATTTATCCGATGCTGGACTATATCTGTTTTTGTAAGGGCCTCCGTACTTTTGGCAAATACTGAACTTTCCTTTTCCAGGAACTTGAGCGCCTTCTCTCGTTCATCCTCAGATAAATGCTCCAACTGGGAACACAGCAAGGTCTATATTTGTAGATGAATTTCCCTCCGTTTGTTCTTCGCACCTTGCTACCCACATAACCGGTTCATAGGAGCCAATCGGTTTGCCTTCTTTAATTGTTACTGCATGGGAATTTAAATTGACGACTCTAATTGGGATTGTATCTTTAGTCCGGGTTAAAGTTCTTGCCACAACAATATTGGTTAGGGACTTAATCGATTCGTCACCTTCCACCAGGCCAACACGGTAACCTCCATGATTTCCTTCCAAGGCAGCATCGATGATCTGTTCTGAACGAGCAGGAATCTTAATCGTCTTTGTTGTCAATAGCCTTGCTTTACGGAATTGGTCATCTGCGGTTGCCAGAATAAATTCCTCATTTCCAATTTTCAAGACTCGCTCCCCTACGTCAACAATAAACCTCTTCTCCTCCATGATGTCCAGTCCCAAAATGAAATCATCTGTAATGTCAGCCACAATGACCTTGTAATTGAATCTCAACCGTCCAACCTGCAGTTCCAAATTGACCTCTCCATGGACCGCAGCCCTGTCTCCCGTGGCTGTCCGAATAATTACTTCATTTTGCTTCTTCTTAATCTGCAAGCCTGATATAAACCCTGGCCGCACTATTGATGACGTAGCTCCTGTGTCAACAGTAAACACGCACTTTCTTCCATTCACATATCCTTGCAACAGCAGACTACTTGGAATTCTTCGCAGCTGGGAAATCTTTATTTCTCTGGGGGCACCGTGTTCCCTAGCCAGCACAGCCCCCTTAGTGCTGGCTATCTTTAGTTTTCCTGCTGCTCTTCTACATTTACAGCATTTACTCGTCTGTCCGAGATCTGCTGTCGACAGTCTCGTTTCATATGTCCCATCCTGCCGCAGTTGTAGCATTTAATACCCCCACTTGGCTTTTCTCTATTTTGTTGGTTTTCCTGTCTTCTTGGAGGATTGAATTTAGCCAGTAATTGACTGAACATTTTATGTATATCGGCCAACATAGGGTTCTGGTTCTCCTTTTCTGACTGCGATTCTTCCAGCGTCATAGCCCGTACTCTTGACTTTGGAGTATCCCTATAGACGGCTTCTACCTCTAGTGCATGCATCAAGGCTTCACTACTACTTTTATGTCGGGATAGCCTGAGGACTCGTCTGATTTCCTCGTCCCTTATCCCATCTAGGAATGCCCCCACTGCCAATTGCTCTTTAAATTCTTTTGGCGCATTAGGGTATGCTAAGTGTGCCAGTCTTTCCACCGCAGCTTCAAATTCTTGCAGACTCTCTCCAGCTTTCTGAACGCGCACTTTCAGCTGGGTCTGGTATACTTGAGCAAGGTGTTGATCTCTATATCGTAGATCTAAGGCAGCTTCTAAAACTCTAAAATTCCGTTGTTGGTCTGCCGGAATTGTCTGGAGCAACTCCAACGCTTGGCCTCTTAAAGCCACGATTAATGCCTTAGCCTTCTCTTCGTCATTCCAGTTGTTAGCACTCGCTGCTGCCTCAAACTGCGTCTTGTAAGTCATCCAGGAATTTTGACCATCAAAGGAGGGAATTTTTAATTGCTGGCCTGATGACACCACTTGCTGGTTTCCTCTTGTCCTCAACTGTTGTTTAAGTTGGTCTATTTCTCCTTCTACCTGATGCATTTTCTCTTCAACCTTGTCTACTTTTTCCTCGACTTTGTCCATTTTTACTTCGACCTCATTAACTTTCGTCTTTACGCTACCCATATCTTCCTTAATCTCATTTTTTATTTCTTCAACGACTGTAAACAAGGCATTCTGTTGCGTCTCTATAACTTTCCTTAAGTCGTCATTTTCCTTTTGACGGTGTTTCTCTTGATCCTCAAAAATTTTTCTTAATTCTTCTTGACGTTTTTGTTCTTGTTCTTGGCGTCTTTTTTCCCGTTCCTCCTTCTCTTCATAGCGCTTTCTTTCCTGATCCATCATCATCTTTTGCATTTGGGCCATAAAGTCCTGCATTTGTTGTTCGGATGCCATGCTTCTGGTTGTTACCGGCATATAATTATCAACAAAATTTAATAATTACGTCACTATCGGTAATGGGACTGTCCAGAAAAACCTCAAAACGGCACAAAAAAAAGTCTTATCTAGAGTCTTTGTCACTTAACCACTAATGTCCACAAAATGTTCCAAAAATGTCTCAAAAATGCACTTAAACACTATTTTTCCTGTTCGAAAATAAACCTCGAACAATGTCCAGTAAATTAGTCCTTCCTGTGTTAGCACTAACTCCGAGAATACTGTCCCAGTCTTCTCAACACTCCCGAAAAATCCTCTTGTCAAAATTCCGCTTCCGACACCAAAATGTTACGGATTTCCACCTTTTTGGGAACACCCTGTATAAATCCGTGGGTTCTAAATAATTTCAACAAGAGATAACCACCACTAACACTTTATTTAACTATTTACTGACTACAATACTTTAAATTTACTTTATTTACTATTTATCTAACCTCACTTTTCACTTTTCTACTTGTTCACTTTTATAAACTGCTTTCTTCATAAAACTTCCCCTTCCGCGCTGGTAATCGCGCCTTATATACTCCGAATTGGAATCTCTAGATCCATCTAGAAGCAATCAAGAATCTTCTCCAACAACATTCCAGAAAAGTCCGTTTTATTCTCTTGGCTTCCAGTCACAATCACTAGGCATAGGCGTACCATCTCCTTTTCCAAGGGGGTGTAATTCATAACATTATGAATAATTTGGCATTTTTAAATTTCGATCTGATGTAAGGAAGTTGAGATATTCAAGAAAAACTAAGAAAAGAAAAGAAAGAAAAAAATGCTCAAAAATGGCCATAAAATGGCCCATACCAGTGTCTTCCGGAAAGCTGTGTCGTTGAAAAGTTAGCAGGAAAAGTGAGCCTTGATGTTTAGAAACGATTTAAAAAAATGTTATTCCAGAAATTTTTCCTAGATCACTAAAATTTCTGTTCACATGACTCCACTACCAGTCAAATAGGGAAAATTGGAGGAAAACATTTGGTGAAGTTTTGAAATTTGGCAAGGGATGTGTAGATGTACTATTAAACATTCTAAAAGTCCCCATCTATATCCGTCGCGCTCGAGCCGCAATCTTGAAAAAATGGTGCCCAAATTCAGTAGTTTGCTTATATCTTACTAATCATTAGTGATATCGAAAACATGTTCCTTTAAGCTTGTGAAATTCTCTACAGAAAGCGACATATACATTCTTTTTCGTATTGTTTATACTCTTCGAAAATACAAAAACAGAAATTTGATCGATGCGTTTCTAAATATAAATGTCGCTCTCAGAGAAAATATTCATATTGTTGTATTAGTCATGCAATTATGAATAACTTTAATAATGTCGTCTTCTGTCCGTTTCTCTGTCGGTTTGTTCATCTGTCCCTCCGTTTCTCCATTCACCATGTTCTTGTACGCGCAACGAAGAACAAAAGTCTAGTTTCATTAAAACTTGGACGGTAAATCAGTATTAGATAGAGGAAGAATCCTTTCATAAAAAGAAACTATCGATAAATATGCACAGATTATAAACCATTTTAATAAAAATCCATTCTCTAACACATCCTTTATTTCGATTTTGAACTTTATTCTTACTCCACTCATTGTAATTTTTAATTCGAAAGTGTTAAATATCCTCTTGATGAGGAAAGTTGAGTTTGACAAACAAGGGTTGAAATTACCCGATGCCAGAATGGCATACTACGGTCAATTTACATCATTATAATGACTCATTTAGGTACCTAATGAACTAAGGGAACTATCTCTGTCGGCTACAAAACGACGGTATGTGGCAGATGTAATTAAATAATGTATTGATTGGTGTGAGATAAATGTCATTATACGTAATAAAGTAGAATTAATTCTCAATGAAGATGTGGCTCCAATTTCTCTATTCAATTAGGGCATGATGTAGGTTTTTGTATGAATGAGCCTAAAAAATTAAAACGTTACGTATTCGATGCATAAACAAAATCTCATTATTTCAGTAAAAATAAAAAGTAACTAGCGATTTATGGAACTTTTTATGCAAGTGTAGCACATTTTATGGGGTATTTGTCGAACTTTTTTATAAATAATGTTAGTTTTAGACATTTTAATTTCTTGGCTATGGTTAAAAACACTTGAATTTTGACAATCAATCGCATAATACCTTATACCTTATGTTATTTTACAAAGTTTTATCATTTTATAATAAAAGCTAAGATGCAAAAATATTTTCAAAAACATACCTGGAAGAGTATAGCACCGAATCACTTTTACCGCAGGTACCTCCAGAAGTAGCTTTTACAAATCCCGTATTAGGCATTATTTATTTAATCACATGTAAAACGTAAATAAAGTGAAGCGTTTACAACTGTTTAAACGCGATTTAAGCCACTTATAAAACCGATGACGTCACCGCCAATCAGCATGTTTTGCACGCTCGTTCAATTATCAAAACTTTACGTTATTTATTTGTTGAAATTTTAATTTGATGCACAATAGAACGCTATTTAAATATCAAGAAGTGCTTTAGTATAAGAAGTACTTCATTTTAACAATATCAAAAAAGCAAAATTGCATATATAGTCCAGTAACCTTCAAGGTTAAAAGGAGGCTTACCTGACATCAAATAGAGTATCTATGATTTTTTAATATGTTATAGAGGATTGGGAATTAATGTTAAATCCAAGTTTACGACCTCCGCAGACTTCCGGATCTTGGTCAAAAATCCAAAAAACTGCGAGATTTTTGCCTTTTTACTTCCCTCGCATACCGAAGGGAAGTATTGTATTCGAGAAAAAATCACCCTCCGAGATTTTTTCGGATTCTGACGTTTCAGATCACGTTTTTGCTCAAATTTAAAATTTCCACGTTTCATGACACTCTAAACCTATTTCAGAAAAAAAAATTTTGAAAAATTCTTTTACCAACATTTTTGAAAAAAATTCTACCACTAAAATAGATGAAAAAAAGTTCTTTCTTAAAACTTAAAATTTTCACGTTTCATAACGTTGTAAATCTATTTAAAAAAAAATTAGAATTTTTTTTACCATTTTCCAAAAAATTTTACCACTAAAATAGATGGTAATTCTTTTTTATTTGTTCAGATTTAAAAGATCCACGTTTCCATGGCATTCTAAAACTATTCAGACGAATTTTAAAATGTTTTTGAAAATTAAAATTTTTTTTTACCATTTTTGAAAAAATTTTAGCACTAAAATACATGGAAATTTTATCTTTATTCAGATTTAAAATTTCCACGTTTCCGTGGCGTTCTAAACCTATTCAAACAAATTTAAAAATGTTTTTGAAAAATTGAAAAAAATTTTTGAAAACATTTTTAATCCATCACTACTATAGAATAGATGAAAAATTTCTTTTGCTCAAATTTAAAATTTCCACGTTTTATGACATTCCAAACCTATTTTGGAAAAAAAAATTCCAACATTTTTTTACCATTTTGGAAAAAAATTTAACACTAGAATAGATGGAAACAAATTTTTTTTGCTCAAATTTAAAATTTTCATGTTTCATGACATTCTATTTAAAAAGAATATGTAATTTTTACTTACTTCGTCTCTAAGGATGGGCAACCAACTAGTACAAAAATCTATTGAATAATTAGAAACGCATCTATCCTCGTTTAATAAAATAATCGCGGATTCTTTAAGTTATTTATTTTATTAAACGAGGATAGATGCGTTTCTAATTATTCAATAGATTTTTGTACTAGTTGGTTGCCCATCCTTAGAGACGAAGTAAGTAAAAATAAAATAAATATAATTTAATGTCTCACGTGACTATGGAAATACATAAACAAAGAACTGTCATGGTTGACGGCCAAAAAAGTTTTGAGAACGGAAGTAGATTCTCTTCCGAAACGTTAACTACCCATAGCTTTGATTTTGAGTTTTTAGTTTATAACATTGTTCTAGTTTATATATTTTTAGGTGTGAGACTTTTTGAAACAGTTAAGTACTCAAGAACCAACCTCTGTCTGATCCGTTTGGCGCAGAGGTTTTTTCATTAAAATTTTTAAATATTTTTCAGTGGCAAAATACCCAATAAAAAGTAAGAAAATCTGAATATGCCACAAATAAACAATTACAGACAATAAATAAGACATGTAATGGAAAACATTTAATTATTGTTTTTCGTTCAATTTCTAGTAATACAGGAACATGGGCCATAATTATTTAAGCTGCATCCATTTGTGCATTACTAGTAAAGAAGAAGTATTTCTTTTCTTCGCCTATAATGCCAAGATCCTTCCCACTAGTCAATTAGGTCTTTATTTTCTGTTTACGTTTCAAGCTTCGCTGAATTTAATAAGGAATGAACGAAAATTTATGACTCGTTTTATTAATGTTACGAAAGCGAACTAGGTATTCAGAGACAGAAAAGTCTTGCGACAGCTGATTATTGGAAAATTATGGGCAATAAGGTTGCCTTACCCCTCAATGAATTTTAGTATTTTGTTGCTGTTAATAAAGTTGCTGTGCAGGGGCGTTATATGCTGGAAAAAGAAAACTTTCAAATGCTGCTTTCGCACAAAATAATTTTAATATTAAACTGGTGTAAATTCCACTGAAATGAACTAAATGGAAACACAGTCATCGATTTCTAAAAAATCACGAAAGTTTCTCTTTGTACATTTCATAGTGTTTCCGGTTGGCGCTTAATTGTTTGTCGGAAAATGCCGTTTCGTACTTTTGCTCAATACGTTGTGTGCTGTGAATGCTTTAATTTGCATCCGTAATTGTTTAGGTGGAATCGACATCGATTTATCATTAGGAAAATGATGAATTTAGAGATAAATCAGACATTTTAATATGTATCGAACGTAGAAAATCTGCGGATAGTGAAGAAACACAGTCTTTATAAAGATTCTGTTATTAGAATTATATGCAAACAGAAAATAAACACAAACATTTCTTCGCACTTTTTCGCAATCGTGAACAGAATGACGCCCTATATTTGTAGTCTAGTAATTCTACGGAAAAATGTAAAGACGATGCTACCCGGGAACAAAAAATAGGGTAGGGTAGAGGAAAAAAATCTAAGAAAGGTATCGTTTGTTGCATCACTCTGGCTGGTGCAGAACATAACCTAAAAATTTAGACAAAGTCGAAAAAACGGTTTTTTGCAATTTAAGAAAAAACGAAGCATCCTACAAATAAACGTCAAACAAAAAAGTTGTAAGTAATGAAAAAACCTATCAAGTGCGACCAACAGAATAAAGATTTGTTATTTATTTTCCGAGATAACCTAAAAATACCGTCAAAAATCGATTTTTATTGTTTTTGCTGTGTTTGTTACAATTTTGAATTAAATTCCTCCTTGTTTCGTGAAAATGTTGCCTCTGTTGAGTAGAAAAAGAGCATTTTTGGAAAATTTTCAAAAATTTGAAATAAGCGATTTATAGATTACGAAAGAAATACCTTTTCGTAAATCGGCCATTGTCCACGATTGGGATGGCCTAGAGAATCAAACCTGGGCTTGAATTATTTATAAGGGACAGTACTTATTATCATATAATTTAAGATAAAAATATTTTTAGTCACTTTGTAACCTCAAAAAGCGAATTAATATCGTAACGTTTTTTGGTTATGTTTTTGCGAAGTATCTTTTTGAATTGAGTAATTATAAATTCCAATTAACTTCTGCTGCAAAGGTCTGTATGCAGATTCAGAAAATTTAGTTTAAGGTACGTAAACTTGTTTCTGCGCAGATAAACCACGCCTTGTCTTAGAACAATGCAGGGCATTGGTATAAAACAATAGCGCTATTGCTTGAACGCGTCGAGTTGAGAACAGCGCACCCATTCTGCTTTTAATAACGTAGCTGTTTAAACGTGTGGGAATAAAATAAATTAATCTCAATTTCGTTATTAAAATGCCGTCTTGATACAACTGCAAAAAAATGCAAATTGTGAAGTGGTACTTCGGGGGCCATTCCACTGAAGACACAATCAATTTATTTACTGTGGCATATCCAGACAGACCAATCCCCTCAGCTAGCATAATTTCATACATTATTAAAAAAATTGAGAATTTCGGGTGTGTCGTAAATTATTGTAAAAAATGATGTCAACCCGAACCCCGTCACTAACAAATGAGCGAAGAACGTGAAATTCGCGAAACTAATGTCTGTGCACTTTTTGAAACTAGTGAACCTTGTTCTAGTAGGCAAATTGCTGATGAAGTTGACATGAAGGAAAGAACTGTAAGAAATATTTTCAAAAGAAATGGGTACAGTTGTTCTAAAGTTCAAACAACGCAAGAAATATTTCCCGAGGACAATTTCAAACGGATGAAATTTTGTGAAATCATGATAAATAAAGTGAATGGGAATGAAAACTTAAAGAATATGTTGTTTACAGATGAATCATCCTTTTCACTACATAGGAAACAATCCATCCGTAGTACGATATTGGTCTCGGAAAAATAAACATTTGAGTGTTGCTGTGCGAACTCAGTATCCTCAAAAGTTGGACGTTTGGACGGGAATTTTAGACAATCATATTATAGGCCCACTGCTAATCAATGACAATTTAAATGGCAATAAATATTTAGAGCTTTTACAAAACCAAATAATTCTTGCAGTTCAAAATCTTCCTGTCAACTTTGACGACATTTGGTTTCAACAAGATGGCTGCCCAAGTCACAATACCTTAACTGTTATTATTTTTCCCTAAAGAACATTTCCAATCGTTTAATAGCTATGAGGGAATGATAAAATGGCCCACCAGGTCACCCGATCTAGCACCCCATGATTTCTTTCTGTGGGGCTTTTTAAAGGAAACCGCGTACAAACATGCGTTTGAACGAGCCAATAATTTAGTTGAATTACGGGAAAAACTTATCCAACTTTGTGCAAGCATTACTCCAAATCAATTCAATGATATGAGAAGTTCATTGTATAATCGGTTTGGCTATTGTTTGGCACAAGAAGGTGGTTTGTTTGAATCCTTACTTCAATAATTTATTGTTTGATAATTATTAGTTGATTTTAGTTTCTGAGGGTTATTTAATTTTATTTTAATGTTCTATTTTTGTAATTTAATAAGAATAATTAATTTTTTAATAATTATTAGTTGATTTTAGTTTCCGAGTTATTTAATTTTATTTTAATGTTCTATTTTCATTTCGGTTTTAATAAGAATTATTATTTTATTCCCATGGCATTTGCGGCTAAAAAAGAAACTGTAGAAATGCTTTCAATAGAAGAAATTATTTGCCAAAAATGTGACAAATAACTTCTTCGCTTTTGACGAAGAGATATTGTCTCGTTTTGTATTAGAAATTATTACCTACGTCCGCACCCATCCTTAGTTCATGCCGTACTAAATTCAATTCATTGTGTGCCTCTGCTTTCACGATTTATGGAACCAGCGGGGCGTGGTCAATTACATCGTTATTCCTATACCCTAAACTGCATTTACCGAATCTGTATAATTAATATAGTGCATTTTCTCAGTGCCATGTTCATGTCACGAAGAGAACTGTTTGATATTTGGCGTCAAGATCATGGCATGACTTATTATCTGTAGCTTTGGTGTAAAAGCAAAATTCTAATATTTCAAGTTCTCGTCGAGCAGACGAACGTCATTTATTTATTAGATCGAGCGCTTCTCAGGTTTACGACTTAGAATGCTATAATTTTGAGACTTACTGTATTAGGTAATAGTTGATCCTTTGAGAGCAATTGCTTTCATCTTCAAGCGCTCTGTGTAAATATGCACAGACCATCCCAAGTTTAATTTTCTAATTTAAAAACACAATCCAGATCAAGTCGTTTCGTGGTGCACTTGCACACTTTGGCTCGTAAAAGTACCGGAAGTCGCGAGATATGTCCTTTCGCGCAATACCGCAGGATAAACAAAATCCCAGTCGAACGTTCCGGTTTATGGAGTTTGCCTAAAATGTTATTTTCTTGAAATGGAATTTAAAAGGGCGACGTTAGTTCTAAATTTATCGCGCTGGTTTCCATTATCTATACTTAGCGGTGTTTTCATCTTAGCACTACGTATTACATCGATTTTTCCATTGTTGGATGGAGGAGTCATAAATAATACTTTGTGTTCTATGAGCTTCACGCGCTGTTTGTTCTGGTAGAGGATATGCTTTTTAAACTTGAGTGTTAATTTATGGAATCACTGAGTGGAAATTCGTGGCAGCCGGAGAACATTTGTGAAGAAGGGACGAAATCTTGTACATGTCATGGACGACCCAAGGGTCGTCCTGTTCATAGTAGGCGCCAAGAGCTTCAAATTCGATCATGGGATGTGCACTCGAGAATAGAGAATTTGAGCGAAAAATAAATTTTCCTCGTCGGTGTGTCTGTCTGTCAGTGGGGGGGGTTCAGTCAGGGGTTCAAAATAAATAAAATTGTCATTTAGTGTGTGTACGAGAACAAAAATTATCAAAAAAAATTTTAGGCCTTTGATATGAAGTCTCCAGAAAATAATAGAGAAATGCTGCATAGCTATATTATTATAATATATAATTGTTTTTGTACAGGGCTTCATAGTGTTCCGCTACCGCTTTGAGTTTATAAGTGCACATCTCGTGCGTTCTGGCCAATCAGTGACTTGCACCATGATATACTGTGATCGCAAAACATTTATAATACGTGCTTATCGTTGTGGTGAAACTGACACTGGAATAAACGCCAGTATTCAATATTTATCATACCTGGAATACAGTTGTATGATAATAGAAGCTGCAGATACATGTATTTTTGTTTTATGCCTATATTTTGTATCTAGATTAACTACTATCCACGGATTATGGTTTTGCAGTATTGATATATTTATACCGAATCATCATGTTATGTGATACTTAACTACGGAGAAAACAATAGTTTTGAGTAATTTATTTTTGTGTACTGATACTTTTAGCTTTCTTTTACCATCATTTGCCAAGCGAAGATTCTCTTTGCCAACACATTTTGACAGTGCAGATCAAATTCTTTGGGAAAAGTGCTACTGCAATAAATCCAGAAAACTCCAACCCAGTTGATTTTAGTTGGAGCTTGAAGAATAATGTAATTATTAAGTTAGTAACTATATGTATTTGTCCCAATATAATATAATAATGCATTCATTTTTCTAATGCTGTATCTTCAAGTCGCGAGTGAGCTTCTTTTCAGAAGCTAATATCTCGAGTATAAGAAGAAGTTTTTTTGTTGGTTTATTGGTTCATAACAAATGCAGAACATGCTGTCTGTGCATGTTTCGTTTTTCATTAGAATAGAAAGTGTGAAAAGAATCTGACGTTTAATTTCAAAACGTCAGATCGCTCACGATAAACTTTTTGCAAAACTAAAATGCTTTAGCGATCTTAATCGCCTTCCTCAAAATTAATAATGATTTGAAAACTATTTCTTCGTGTTTAATTAATAAATTGAAATTAATTAATTTTCTTGATAAAGGCACAGTTAAGTTATTTTGCTTTGAGAATAAACGTGACGGTATTAAAAACTTCTGCCTAAGGAATCATTACTACATTACATTACTTTCAAGTCTCTTGAAAGGAAAACATCTTTACTATATTTGCACCCTAGTATGTGGAAATAATTGGTCATAGAATTTTAATAATATTTGAGGCAGATATGAAAAATATTAAAAAGAAATCTGAAGTCTTGTCTTCTGGTATATACCCCAAATCTCAGCTTTCTGTACTCTTACCAGCTTGTTTTACTCATTTTCTGCTATGTGCCTCTACTTACTCCCCACCCCTCAACAGAATCATCTCAAAATATAATCTACTTCTAGATGTCGATATAATACATACGTGTACGAAATTTCAAGTGAAAATCTCAATACAATTTCAACGGAATCGTCTCAAAATATAATCTAATTGCAGATGTTGTTATTATACATACCTGTACCATATATCAAGTGAAAATATCAATTTTATTTCATCAACCGTTTTAATAATGAAGTGGGGGTGGTGGGGAGTTGAAAAATAAAAAAAAATCAGAGGCCGTGGCTTCTAGTATATACACCAAATCCCAAATTTCTGTACTCTTACCAGCATTCTTTACTTGCTTTCCCCCATTTAATCCCCAACCCTTTAACAGAATCATCTCAAAATATGATCTAGTTCTAGATGTCCGCATAATACATCACATGAATATCTCGATTTTATTTTATCAGCCCCTTTTATAATGGAGTCGGGGTGATGGAGGGGATGGAAAATATTATAAAAAATTCTGAGGCCCTGGCTTCTAGTATTTACAGCAAGTCCCAAATGTTTGTACTCTTACTAGATTGTATTGGTTATTTTCCCTTGTCTACCCCTATTTACCACCGAACCCTTCTTGTCTACCCCTATTTACCGCCCAACCCTTCACCGGATGAGTTCAGAAGGCAATCCAGTTTCAGATCTCGTTATAATAGATACGTGTATAAAATTTCGTCAATATCTTAAACCGTTCCAGAAAAAACGTGCGCGCAAAATAAGTTACAGACATTCAGAAAATGTTTCTTCGTTCGAATTTAAAATCTCGACGTTTCATGACATTGTAAACCTATTTCAACAAGATTACTGTACTTCTAGTAGAAGAGCCAGTGACATTTTTCAGTGATGATTTAGTTAAGGCCTATTTTTTGAGAGGATGTTGAGGAGGGTATAACTAAGTGTCATCCGTGAGGATTAGCCCTGATTCCAGTCGTAAGGGGGTGGCAGAACGCCCCTCATGTGTAAAAAAAACTCCATCTTTTTGTTATTTAGTTAAGGATGAAATTTTTTCCAGTACTCCTCTAATAGCCCACAAACATCGATCTAATATTGGCAGAACGATTGGCCAGTCTTAAGAGGGTGGCAGAACACCCCCAACATGTCGTGAGAGCAAGGACCTTTTTATTATTTAGTTAAGCTTCATTTTCTAGTATGTTGTAGCAACTATTCCAAGTATATATGCAAATTGGCAGAACAAAATAGCGGTCGCAATTACCTGGCAGAACGATTTAAATGTGCCGTATGCGCGCCGTGACTTCGTGAGTTCGGTCGCAAATTAATTTGTATTATGAGTGCTTTAAATATAAACGATAATTTTGCTCATTTATTTAGAACCATTCCAGTAATTACAGACCTTCATTTACCTTTGGAGCTGGTATTTTAATACTCATTCGATGGAAATGCGACTTGAAAGTTACAAAAATTTATTTTTCATTCGAGAATGACTTTGCAACTATAGGGGACACGAAAAGCTTTACTGTTGTTTTTTATTGGAAATTCAATTCTCTACAAAAAAGAAGGTCTCTTGACATTTTTTCGTATATTGCTTAGTTTCTGAGATACAGTGGAAATAAAAAAAAATTCAAATATTTTTTACATTCAAACGCAAATATCTTTTGAACTATGCTAGATACGAGAATATGACTTGAAGATTTTTTGTAGAAAAGCTTTCTAAATCATTTTCCGTATCTCACTTCATTTCGGAGATAAAGGGAAAATAAAAAATACATAAAATAAATAAAATATATTTCAAGAAACATCAAAATTAATTACCTATTGCAATGCTAAAAAAAATTGAATAAATCGTGATACGTGAATTAAAAGAATATTTCTAATACATTTTTTTATAGAGAATTAAATAATAAAAAAATTTGTTTGATAAACATCATGAAGTAAAATATATACTTCATGATGTTTATCAAACAATTTTTTTCAAAGTCAGTTCTCTCAAAAAATGTATTAGAAATATTCTTTTAATTCACGTATCACGATTTATTCCAATTTTTTTAGCATTGCAATAATTAATAGCGATGTTCCTTGAAATATGTTTTATTTATTTTATGTATTTCCTGTCCCGGAACAGTTTTGCTATAATTCAAAATAATATAAATGATTCTACATATATTAACAATGTTATTTATCTATCTGGAACAGGGAACTTTAATAATCACAATTTTTTAAAAATTTTTTAGTAATTCCTTTCTTGGAAATCGCATTCTTCAATTATTATGACAATACAATTACAATAATATACATCATAATTTGTGGTTCTCAGTCGATACTGATTATATTTTTCCGAAATCCCAAAAGAAAATTCTTTATTTTCACTTTATCTCCGAAATGAAGTGAGATACGAAAAATTATTAAGAAAGCTTTTAATCAGAAAATCAAATTTTCTACAAAAAGTCCTCTAGTCATATTTTCGTATCTAGCATAGTTAAAAAGATATTTGCGTTTAAATGTAAAAAATGTTTGATTTTTTTTATATTTTCACTATATCGCAGAAACTAAGCAATATACGAAAAAATGCCAAGAGACCTTTTTTGTAGAGAATTGAGTTTCGTACAACTTTTTCGTGTCCCTCATAGTTGCAAAGTTATTCTCGAATGAAAGACAAATTTTTGTATCTTTTAAGTCGCATTTCCATCGAATGAGTATTAAAATACCAGCTCCAAAGGTAAATGAAGGTCTGTGATTACAAAAAGGGTCTAAATATTTAAAGCATTCATAATACAAATTAATCTGCGACCGAAGGCACGAAGTCACGGCGTGCATACTGCACATTTAAATGGCTCTGCCAGGTAGTTACGACCGCCATTTTGTTCTGCCAGTTTGCATATATACTTGAAATAGTTGCTACAGCAACATACTAAAAAATGAATCTTAACTAAATAATAAAAAGCTCATTACTCCAACGACATGTTGGGGGTGTTCTGCCACCCTCTTAAGACGGCCAATTGTTCTGCCAATATTGGATCCATGTTTGTGGGCTATCAAAGGAGTACTGGAAAAAATTTCAGCCTTAACTAAATAATAAAAAGATGCACTTTTTTTACACATTGGGGGCGTTCTGCCACCCCCTTACGACTGGAATCCGGACTAATCCTCACGGATGACACTTAGTTATACCTCCCTCAACATCCTCTCAAAAAATAGGCCTTAACTAAATTATCACTGAAAAATGTCACTGGTTCTTAGTCCATTCCACTTCACTACGTGGATGTGGACGTAAAATGAATTAAACGTACATACTGGCATAGTAGTGCGCGGGCTAAAGCGGGTTGGGTGGCAGCGCACTTAGTCACAGTATCTGCCGAATAGCGAGTTCGATTTCCAGCTCCGATACTGGCATTAGTAGTAAATATTATCTGTGTGTTTTTTCAAATATATAACCCATTACTTGGCTTTGGATTTGGTGCGGAGTGTGATTATGTTTATACTGGGTGTCGCACAAATAAGCTCTCCCAGTTTTTTCTACAATTTTAAAAATACCGTTTTGAAATCTAGGACATCGAACATAACAATCGGTGGCCACACGAAATCACTTCCATTTAAACCGCAACTGGCCTTAACTTCCTTATTTTAAATAGTTCCGTATGTTTAGTTCATTTTTCTGATAGATCTTTAGTTTTTTCTTAGAAAATTTCAAATTTAAAATCGGTTCATAAATAACCTAAAAGTTTGTTTGTTTTTATAATTAATTTTTTTTTATGTTTTACCTTATACACTTTTAATTCGCCCAATCTGCGAAATGATCTTGTATTCATATTTCCCTATATTTTTAATTCAATAAAGCCTCGCTGCGGCCAGCCCTTCGCATGCCACTGCGATTCGCACCGTGGATGTCTGGAAGGCGCCGGACAAGTGTTCGGTGAGGACCATATTTGTATATAATTTCAAATAAATTTGTTTCTTAATTGAATAGTTTTGATTAAAAATCGGGGGGTGGGGTAGGGGCCTGGAGACTCAAATAGTTTTTATGTAGTTGCTTTTTTTATATTGTATAATACTGAGTGTTTCACCAACTAAGTTCGCATCATAAAATTAAAATTGTTTAAAATTAACATTGTTTATAAAAAACTGAACAAATATCCTATACACTACAACAGTTTCATGAAAATTAAATAAATCGACGTAGTATATGTTTATTATAGTTTAACGATATCATTAGCGAAAAAATGATGAAATAAAAATATCCCTAATACCAATGGAATACTTTTCTGTTCTTTTCCAGGTTAAAACATTCTTTAAGGCCAAGGGAATCGATACCAGTTATTTTCTAATTTATAACACGGGTTTCCATTATCAGTACTTGCTTCCTCCAGGGATTTTAGCTTTATCTCGTTAGAGCCGACTTGTGTGCTCTGTTGGTGGTAATGGGAATTATTTTTATTTCATTGCGATTCGAGCATTTGTTTTCTGAAGGAATGTCATAAATATTTCTCTCTTTCCCTTCGGGATTGTTTTTGTTGGTGTTTGTTTCGTTTTTAAAATAATATTCGACGGTGATTTAGAACGAACGCAAAGCCACTTATCACTCCAGCCATCACGTTGTGAGCATACGGCCCAAAAAGCACACAGCAGATATGTACATAAAAAGGGAAGCAAGTCAGTGATAGAAAGTTATCGTGCTATCGCAATATATAAATAAGTTTAGCGAACTATTTGAAATTGCCCTATACAACGCTATTTATCCTCAAGTCTCACAACAAATATTTGAAAGACAACAGTAATTTGTAACTAGACGTTCTATCGTTACTAATTTTACCGGTGCTACACAATATTTATCTGAATGTCTTGGGTGTAGGGTATAGGTGGAACATTCGTACTAACTTCTCTATAGTTTTTGACAGAGTGAAACATGGTATACTTCTAAATAACTTGGAGAAATCTGGTTTTAAAATAATTATGTATATTTCTTATTAGATGGGCGCCAATTCGTTCAGTACCGAGACTTCCCATCCGTCATCTTACATCGTCTACTGGGGCTCCACAAGGATCTATTCTGAGTCCACTATCTTTAATTCTCTTCACTCATGACATCAATCTCTAACTCCGGTGTGAGTCATTAGTGTTACAATAAGAATAAATAAAGAATGAATAGTACCAAAATATACGTTGATAATGTAAACATATTCAAAAACATAAACTTAATGTGTGATTGCGTTGTGCTTCAGTCCGACCTACTCAAACTTGAAAATTGGTGCCTCATCAATAAATTACCATTAAATATAGGAAAGTATAATTTCATATCGTTCACGAGTTCACCACAAAAAAACAATAACGATTATAAAGTAGACAACGCCTTAACTGGCTTAATAGGTGGTAATAAAATTTGGCATATAGTTAATACAATTGGCAAGGAAGACATCTATTATACTTTTAATGGAATATACAAGGTGGTCATCCTAAGAAATAATTTAACTATGGTGGAAATGGGCTTGTACGGCATTTTTTAATCTCAAGTCGAAAGTGTAAGTATAAAATAATGGATCTGCAAAAAATCAGCGTTACATTCGCACGTTTAGTGTCTTAAAAACAATTACTAACCTCCACGCCGCGAAAATGGGGCGTGGCCAGGCTCTACGTCACTATACGCATAAACTCGGTGATCTCAGTCGACTCGATGTTTAGTTGTTATTAGAGTCTGTATCAGCCTTTATGGCGTGTGCGTCACGAGAAGCGTACAGTCTAAGATGACTTGAAGCGAGAGATGAACAGTGTCGGTTCAATCAGTCAAAACGCATCGCAGGGCTATGCTAATTGAGTCCGCACAAGCGTTGGCCCATTATCGAGTTTACCCGCATGGAAGGACGAAAGAGAAGAACGTATAATTGTAGTAGTTTTATAAGTGGAAAGTCGTAGGTTTAGAATAGCGTCCCGCTTGATATGTGTATGAGTGAGAACAAATCTTAAAGCAAGATGTACACACTCCATAAAGGTGATATGCATTTGACGGGAGGTGTTCCGCCACAAATCGATTTTATGAACCGTTGTCATCTATAACTTACTTGAATAATCGAAATCAGCAAGTAAGGATCCTGACTAGAGGTGATACTCTTCTTTCTAGACCACTTACCACAAAAATAGGGGTTCCGCAAGGTTCCATTTTAGGCCCTATTTTGCTTGTTTTATATATGTATGACTTGCATAATGAGATTAAGCACTGCAAATTTGCTGACGATCAGTAGATATATACCTCTTATACACCACCGAACGCGGAAAATGCCTGCACTATGGTTAATGATGATTTGAAATGTATCTCCCAATACTGAGGTACTCATAACCTTATACTAAATGCGGAAAAAATCTGCATCTATTGGAACAAAGAAGAACTTAAATTTAGGTCAGATATGCATAAAAATAACCTTAGACAAGTATTGTATACCGGGTGAGTCACGAATTGCGCTCTCCCCGATATTTCCTAAAATATTTGGAATAGAAAATTGAAATTTGGAGGCCTTATTACACGACTAAAATGCCATCTTTTCAATAAAAAAATCAAGTTTGGTGCACATCCGGTTTGACCGGAAATGCCCACAACTTTAGATTTTTAAATGGAACACCCTATATATTTTTACATTTTTGGAATCTAGAGGAAATTTTGAATACAATATATCCATTTTAGTCACTTTTTGATAAACATTAAAAATTTTATTAAAAAATCTATTTCTGAATCCAGAGTGGTGCCCAAAATATATTTTAGTTTGTGTGCTACGTTACTATAAAAATAAAAAGAGCAATATGATTGCATTACTTAATTCTCTAGAGGCGTTTAAAATTTTTAAATGTGATTTTTACCCACTAACTCGGTTTTTTTAAATGGGAATTTAATCGTTCACCAACATTTTTAAATACCTCATTTTCATACTAATCTAATGATACCAAAATTTTGAAAATCCGCTCAGAAATATTTGAGATTTCAGCCAAAATACAATGCAACCAAGCTTTTAGAAACATGCGGCTAATAGATAATAGATTAGTTGGCTTTGGAAACTAAAATGGCACATTTCTGTGTAAATCTGGTAACCTAATAACATTGGAAAAATCATAGTAGCCATTGAATGTAATAAAACAATATCAGCTGTCAGACAGATACAAAATAAAGTGTTGCGGAAATCTCTTTGAGTAAAAATTAAAGAAAATGAATAATTTTAGTAGAAATGAAAAGGTCGATATGTTACTGATATATGGAGAGCGTCTCAAAAATTCAACTGCAGCTGCAGAACTGTATCAGCAACGATATCCCAACAGACGTCATCCAAGCAGACACTTGTTTGTCAGAGTGGAACAAGAATTAAGAAACGAACCCAATCAACAAGATGACCATCAAACATTTATTGTAAGTGAGGACAAAGAAATTGATGTATTAGGATTTGTGATGGTACACCCAACAACATCAACAAGGGAATTGTCAATGGAATGCGACATTAGTCATTCTTCGGTTTGCAGAATTTTAAAGAAACATAAGTTTCGGTCTTATAAATACCAAATACACCAACATCTTTATGGATATGATAACGACAGGAGGCTAGTATATTGCAACTGGTTCTTAAATGCAGTACAACAAAACTCAGGTTTTCCTTTTCATATTTTATATTCAGATGAAAGTAGATTTACGAACCAAGGTATGTTTAACAGAAATAATACTACTGGGCTCAAGAAAATCCGAGGTTGGTAGGGCGGGGGAATATTCAGGAAAGATTTGGGTTTAACTGTTGGCTTAGAGTACTTGGAGATCGAATAATCGGACCCATATTTTTTATGGAACACTTACTGGCGAACGATATTTATTCTTTTTACAAAACCAGACAGCAGAATTTCTTGACTTACTTCCTCTTGTCTATTTACAAAATCTGTTTTTCCAACAAGATGATGCTCCCCCACATAATTCCAGAAGAGTGATGGAATATTTAAACAACTTGCATGGTGAACGGCTTATCGCAAATCAAGATCATATCAGGTGGCCTCCTAGGTCACCTGACTTAACACCCCTCGACTATTATGTATGGGGCACTCTCAAAAATAAAGTTTGTAAAACTTCTTCAAATACCCGTGAAGAGCTGCAAAATAAAGTTGTACGGGCTCTTAATGAAATAACGCCGGCTGTATAGAGCGTAGAGCCATTCAAGCAACTGTACGCAGAGCCGAATTGTGTATAGAAAAAAACATTTTGAACAATATCTATAAATGTCAATTTATGGTTTAATTATATTAATTGTTTTAAAGATACCTACTGTTACCTAGTTTAAGTTTAATTGTTCAAACGGAATTGATTTTTATTTATTTATAGGCCCGATATTTATGTTCATTTAAATAAAACTCTGAAAACCGAACTGATGTCGCATTCTATTGCAAATGTCCTTGTGGATGTAATTGTGTTTACCTCCACATACCTATGCTAAACTTAATTGTAACGTTCTTTGCGCTCACAATTATTAAATGTTTGATAGCTCAAGATTGCCTATAACTACACGAGTCTGTCTGACAGCTGATATTGTTTTTATTACATTCAATGGCTACTATGATTTTTCCAATGTTATTAGGTTACCAGATTTACACAGAAATGTGCCATTTTAGTTTCCAAAGCCCACTAATCTATTATCTATTAGCCGCATGTTTCTAAAAGCTTGGTTGCATTGTATTTTGGCTGAAATCTCAAATATTTCTGAGCGGATTTTCAAAATGTTGGTATCATTGGATTCGTATGAAAATGAGGTAGGTATTTAAAAATGTTGGTGAACGATTAAATTCCCATTTAAAAAAATCGAGTTAGTGGGTAAAAATCACATTTAAAAATTTTAAACGCCTCTAGAGAATTAAGTAATGCAATTATATTGCTCTTTTTATTTTTATAGTAACGTAGCACACAAACTAAAATATATTTTGGGCACCACAGCACTCTGGATTCAGAAATAGATTTTTTAATAAATTTTTAATGTTTATCAAAAAGTGACCAAAATGGATGTATTGTATTCAAAATTTCCTCTAGATTCCAAAAATGTAAAAATATATAGGGTGTTCCATTTAAAAATCGAAAGTTGTGGGCATTTCCGGTCAAACCGGATGTGCACCAAACTTGATTTTTTATTGAAAAGATGGCATTTTAGTCGTGTAATAAGGCCTCCAAATTTGAATTTTCTATTCCAAATATTTTAGGAAATATCGGGGCGAGCGCAATTTGTGACTCACCCGGTATACCTCAGCATAGAACTGCATTATATAAGTTAGCTATCTGTTACGGCGCGGCGCCACGTATTATTACAATAAAATTCTGTAGAAACTGTTAAAGCATTGTCACATAAGAAAAAAATTCAGCTCCTGAGAGATTTATTAAGTTGAAATATTTAATACATGAACACATGAATAAAAAGACCAATAAGCAAAGAATAAAAAAAATTAAAACCTAATGGTAGACATGGTTTGTTTTTATTATTTTCTACAAAAATGATAAAATTTCTGTGTCTGTATTTAAAATTATGTTAATATATTTTATATAGGTTATAAGTGCACATGCCATTAAGTACTTTGAACGTAGTTAATTGTTGTTTCTTACTTTTTGTTTTTGTATACTGTCTTATTGTATTTTAATTAACTTTTAATTAATTAATATGAACCACTGGTTGGAGTTAATAGCAGCTTTACGCTGATATCCCGCCAGGTTAAGTAAAGGCCTTTATTACTATTATTATTATAAAACTAAAAGTAACCCATAGAGCATAAACCGATGACGTGCGGAAAAAGCCACGTAGCTTCTGGACTAAAAGTACTTGCACCGGAGTATATATTCGTTAATAGAATCAACGTCAATCCCGCCTGAAATGTTTCCATTCCATAAGAAGTCAATGTCAGTTCTCATTTATGGCGGCATCTCCTTATTACACGCTTTATATTCAGATCACGAGCAAACTGATTTTCAGTAAAGAAACTGCCTACAGTGGTAATAATATGTTTTCATAACATTGAAAACGTGAAAAATATCGCTGCTCATTTCAAACAAGCCATTTAATCGAAGAATGTCGCTGTATATCTTATCTTCGACCCTTCTTAAATAAGCTTACGAACCCAGAAATAGAACTCTCTTGATGAAATAAACTGTCGGCCACACATTGTACATGTAAGCGAGAGGTCTTTTCGACTATAGAAAACATCCTGTCCGTGAATTAGCAGCTTAATTGCTCCATTGGTCGCCTTCTATACACTTATTTAGGTCGACATATGTTGTACTAGCAAAATACCCGTGCTGTGTTTTAACACAAGTTTAGCTGCGGCGCATTTGCCGCATCGAATAGAAAATATATTTTTTTCGGATGTTGCTCTTCTTATACTGACCATAGTGTATGAAACCACCTCCGAGTCATGTTGTAGGAATATTGGAAATACCTGACAGAATTGGTAGTGTTTCCAACTGACAGTTCATATTATTGGCAATACAGGAAATATGTTCTTATTTTGTTTCCTGAGGTTTTAGGGCCACGTAAATATTTATAAAAACAAAAGTATAAACCAGCGACGACTGTGATTTACGTTTATGTTTATTAGTTGAATGTTTATATTACTAATGTGCACTAAACTTAAATTTTATGAATTTGACGTATTTTACGTTTCACTCATCACTACATATTTAAGAGATGGGTAACAAAAAATACATATTGATAACATTGTGTCTTCTAGTATAAATGTAGTATCTGGTGTCCCGCAGGGATCTATTTTAGCCCCTCTATTATTTATAGTATACACTGCCGATATTTTATTTTCTGTAAATTTTTCTAAGGTTCTGGCATACGCTGATGATATGCAACTATATAAAATATTAAGCAGCTTTCAAATGAGCATGACTTAATATTAAACTAAAAAAAAATGTGATTTAATGGTTTTTGGCAATAAAGCGAAAAGGATATTTGTAAATAAATTTAATCATTAAAATTGATAATGTTCCATTGCCTATAGTTAATCCTGCAAGAAACTAGGGGTGATCCTTGACTCTAACCTACGCTATAGAGAACATGGTAAAAAGCTATTAGAAAAATTTTACGGATCTTTAACATCCGTTTGCACCGCATTGTTTAACGGAGGATGAGTATTAAACCTTCTGTTGCGTTTTTTCCACCTTTTTGGAAACACCCTGTATGAATCCGTGGGTTCTAAATAATTTCAACAAGAGATAAACACTACTAACACTTTATTTAACAATTTACTGACTGTACAATACTTGTTTACTTAATATTTAACCTCACTTTTCACTTTTCAACTTGTTCACTTTTATAAACTGTCTTCTTAATAAAACTTCTTCTTCTGCGCTGGTAATCGCGCCTTATATACTCCGAAATTACCTCTAGATTAAACCAGAGTCTTCTCCAACCACAATCTAGAAAAGTCCATGGCTCTTTCTAGAGTCTTTCCAGTCACTATTAGTAGGCATAGGCGTATCATCTCCAGTTCCAAGGGGGTGTAATTCATAACACTTTGTTAAATATGTAATTTTCTTTGCACCGTCAATCCTAGATTAAATTGGCATAATCGAACGTTTACTTAAACCCCCAAGTTGATCACTTAAGGAAGGTCTAAAATTAACCATAATTTTTTCAGATTCGCTGACAGTTTTTACTATATTTTTATTTTTTTTGGAACTTTGTCAGAGATGGTTGTTTATTTATATGGTGTGTTATGAATCGTGGGATGAATTCCCGACTCCGTCGATGATATCTTCATAAGAAGATTTTGGATTCCCTAAAAGAAAATTTATGAGAGTGAAAAGGATATTTTTAGAGGATGAGGATGAGGATCTTCAAAAACCATAATAATTTATGGTTTTCCATATTTACAAAAAACACTGCCAAAACGTAAATAATAGTAATAAACACACAAAATCGGTAAAGTTATTTACACAGTACTTCCCTCGTTATTTGTGCATGACAGTCACTCAAAAAATTATTAATTACGAAATGACATTGGGAATAATAATCGGAATATAATTATTGGTATTATTACAAAGAAAACCTGATAACTTTTGGTCAAAAAAATATACAGAGTGTTCATCCAACAGCAAAAGTTCAATATACTAAATAACAGGTGCCAAATATGGAAGGCTTGCGCAAATACCTTTATAAATGTCCACCATGACTCAATTATTTCTTGGGATGCCATTATTCAATTAAAGTATATAATAGGATATGCCAAATATTATTGCCATCTCTCACATTTTCAAACCCACATTCACGTAATGGAGTGGAAGTATAGTGGTGATTAAAATATAGAACAAATTTTCAAAAATGTTTTCTGTCTATTCTAGTGTTATTTTTTTTTCCAAATTGGTGAAAATATGTTGCAAATTTTTTTTTCCGAAATAGGTTTAGAATGTTATGAAACGTGGAAATTTCAAATTTGAGCAAAAAAATATTTCGTCTATTCTATAATGGTGATAAATAGATTACTAAAACATGTTTTCATTTTTTTTTATTTTTCTAAAACATTTTTAAATTTGTTTTAATAAATTTGGAATGCTATGGAAACGTGGAAATTATAAATCGGAAAAAAAAATTCCATCTATTTGTGGTAAAATTTGTTCAAAAATTTTTAAATTTTTTTAAATTTTTCTTTAAATAGATTTAGAACGCTATGAAACGTGGAAATTTTGAATTTTGAGAAAAAAAAAATTCATCTATTTTGGTGGTAAAAATTTTTTCAAAAATGTTGGTAAAAAATTTTCAATTTTTTTTTTTTCTTTTAAATAGGTTTAGAATGCCATGAAACGTGGACATTTTAAATTTGAACAAAGACAAAATTTTTTTTTGGTGGTAAAATTTTTTTCTAAAATTGAAAAAAATTTTCAAAATTTTTTTTCTTCTGAAATAGGTTTAGCGCGTCATGAAACGTGGAAATTTTAAATTTGAGCAAAAAAAAATTTTTTTCACTATTTATTCCGTTTAGACGGACCACCCTGTATATTTTTCAGTGAAAATTCTACCAGTTCTTCGCTGACAGTAGGGTTAACTACCTACCAAATTTGACTGCTCTCCGTCAAGTAGTTTTTTAGTTAATGCACCAACAGACAGACAGACAGACTGACGGAATTGAAAAACCTATATTTTCGGAATCTACGTGTTCTGAAACGTCAGAATCCGAAAAAATCTTGGAGGGTGATTTTTTCTCGAATACAATACTTCCCTTCGGTATGCGAGGGAAGTAATAGAGAAATACGGTTGTGAACGAAACAAATATTTGACAATTAATAGTTAAGAGAAATTAGATTATAATTTTTTAAAGAGGATTTAGCAGAATACCAAATTCCCCAAGTACACGCGTTAATTATCAACTTAAGTAAACAGCAAATAATAGAGTACGGTGCAACAAGATGAGAAGTAAGCTTGGATTAAAAATTAAACCTGGATTACTTATTCATCGCTTAGAGTGAAACGGTGCAAATGGCTCTCATTGACACAATCTTACTAAAGCAAGAAAAATAACGTCAGCGGCCAATTTTGTACTTTAAGGATTAAAAATTGCATAAACACGAAATGCACTAAACATTTTAAGAGCAAAACGTCGAAACCGAATAGACATACCGAAATTAATACAAGAGAAACGTAAGGAAGTACGCCCTTTCAGTTTTTCGTTCCATTCTGTGGAGCATCGTCAAAACAACTTCAAAATTTTTATTTGTCATGTCAAAACAATGTGAAGTTCACAATTTCGAAGTTAAATTATGAAAACTTTCAGAATTATTGAGAAACAGAATAAAATCAAACCTTGAATACCATATATCTCTTAAACCACAGTGGTATAAGGCATGTTGGGCTCGATACATTGTTAATAATGCACAGAGACGTATAGCTGAAACCGTTGCAGCATGGAACAAAATAGACGTAACTATTTCTCTTCATTAATATAGCACATAGGGCTCTTGGCCATACCTCTCCTTTGATGTCGTGCTTTGGGAATTCGTGAATATTCAGATGATAATTACTCCTGAGAATATGCAAATCAGTTATTAATATTCCCCGAGAGAACTAAATATGTGCATATTTAGAAAAATATTAAAATCTATGTAGAAAATTTTATATAAGTATTTCCAGTTGCGAAGGGATACCGCTTTGTAATTATTCCCGATCTCTCGGATGCAAATGACATTGTTTCTGTTACCCTCGTGTATTAATTCTGGAGTAGACTGGGTGCTGTAACTCCAGGTATAATAATCAAGAGGAGTACTGTTATGTGAGATATAATTTTTATACAGTAGTACATTTTCCAAAGGATAAAATTATCAAAACCTGAATTAATACGTAACCAAATTATTGTTTTGTTTTCAACTAGTATTTGGGGTATGCAATGAAACTTAAAAAAACAAAAAAGTTTGCCGTGATAGAGTTGCGTTTTGACCTGAAAACCGTTATAATAATGGTGTAGTTCATACTACTTGCTCATGCAAGTGGCATTTTTCGTAAATGTCTTCTAAAATAATGTATCTTGGAGAAAAAATTAATGGGTCATTAAAACTAATAATAAAATAATAATAAATTAAAAAAAATTAAGTAATAACCATAAAAACAAATGGCTTTTTGAATTGTCATAGTTCTTTGAGGTTTTCGGGTTTTAGATACTATCTGAGGCAATTTTCGTGATATGATTCTTATTTATTTGTCATAATATTTTCGGCGAAAACGATATTCATTGTTTTGTTTTGCAGAACGAACGGTGATTTCTTTATTTAAACACGATACACTGTGGCTCAGGCAGGAAATACGCATTTTACTAAAACAAGTAGTTTTGCATTCAAATTTGAGATTTTTTAGGTTAATGTGTACATTTGAAAATCATATTATATGCGTTTCTAACATTACTCTTTATTATTTACTTATTATTTAATAAAAAAAACAACTAACAATAAATAATCAAAGAATAGTGTAAAAACTAATTCAATATGATTTATCAATATACACATCGTACCTAAAAAACCTTTAATTTTAATGCAAAACTTTTTTTTTTCAGTAAAATGTACATTTATTGTCTCAGACGCAGTTATATCATGACTTGGCCCTTAATTAAAAAAACCGATGTACGTTCTATGAAACAAATTATGAATACCTTCATCGGCGAAAATTTTGTGACAAATAAGATCCATGTCACAAAAATGGTCTCGGATAATATCTAATACCCGAAACCCGCAAAGAACTATGACTTTACAATCATTTGTTTTTGTTTCTATCGTAACAATATACCTAAACAAGAAAATGTCTAAAACATCTGCTAGGTCATGAAAATTGTTTTTTTGAGTTTACAGAAAGAAATTATTGTCACGTATTTTCACCCCTGAAGCGACCCTTCAGGATTCGTGGGTTCTAAATAATTTTAACAAGGGGTAACCACTAACACTTAATTTAATAATTTACTAATTACACAATACTTCTTAATTAACCAAAATAACCTTTACACTTTGTTTACTTGGTATTTAACCTCACTTTTTCACTTTTTAACTTCTTCCTCTTGCGCCGGGATCCTCGCCTTATATACTCCAAAATTGCCTCTAGAGTTATCTAGAACACAATCGAGAATCCTCTTCCACCACATTCCAGAAAATTCGATCTCTTTCTACATAGTCACTATTAGTCATGGGCGTATCAGTCTCCAGTTTCAAGGGATTGTAGCATAACACTGCCCTCTCCTTAAGCCTGATCGTCCCGGTCAGGCAATTCAGAGTCATCAATGTATTTCGCCAGTCTATCCAAATGCACGATCTTCATCTTGGACTTTTTGCTTCGTTGAATCCGATAGACGACGTCATTAATTTGGGTAATAACAGTATACGGTCCATCCCAAGCTGGTTGAAGTTTCGGTGACCTTCCTTTCCTTCGCTGTGAGTTGTACAGCCAAACCAGATAGACGAATCCTTCTGAACCACCTTTTCGGTCATAACGAGCCTTCATTCGGTCACTGGCTATGGTGATTTGGTCTCTCTCTTCTGGTTGCGATTCTTCGAGCGTCATAGCCCGCACTCTTGACTTTGGAGTGTCCCTACAGACGGTTTCTACTTCTAGTGCACGCACCAAGGCTTCACTACTACTGTTATATCGGGATAGCCTTAGGACTCGCCTGATCTCCTCGTCCCTTATCCCATCCAGGAATGCCCCCACTGTCAATTGCTCTTTAAAATTTTAAATTCTCTTGGCGCATTAGGATATGCTAAGTGTGCCAGTCTTTCCACCGCAGCTTCAACTTCTTGCAGACTCTCTCCAACGTTGTGAACGCGCAGCTTCTAAAGCTCTAAAGTTCTACCGGATATGTCTGCAGCAACTCCGGTGCTTGTCCTCTTAAAGCCAGGACTAATGCCATAGCCTTCTCTTCATCATTCCAGTTGTTTGCACTCGCTGCTGCCTCAAACTGTCTCTTGTACGTCATCCAGGAACTTTGACCATCAAAGGAGGGAAGTTTTAATCGCTGGCCTGATGATACCATTTGCTGATTTCCTCTTTCCCTCAACTGTTGTTTAAGTTGGTCTATTTCTCCCTCTACCTGGTGCATTTTCTCTTTGATTTCATTTACTTCTTCCTCGACCTTGTCGATTTTTACTTCGATCTTATTTTTGAGCTCTTCAGTGGCTGAAATAAAGGCATTCTGTTGCATCTCTATAGCTTTCCTTAATTCGTCATTGTCCTTTTGACGTCGTTTCTCTTCCTCTTGACGTCTTCGTTCTTAATCCTCAAACATTTTTCTTAATTTTTCTTGGCGTTTTTGTTATTTTCTTTCCCGGTCTCCAGTTTCAAGGGGGTGTATTATTCATAAACTGATTGACTATTACTAAAGTATAATAAGTATTCAACCTTGGAATGGAAGGGAATAAGCTGTAAATTTGAGCAAACCCTTGTTTTGGCATTTTGAAGACTGGTGGAAAAGTTCCATATAATCTCGTGTGTGCGTCCCAAGATATTCAAGGTCAAACGAATATCGGTTTTTCGCAATTATCTCGTTTCCTATGCGAGATATGTCATTTCAGGTTATTATAAAACTTGTAGACCATAAAATTATCAACCATTTTCATTTCAAGCATTTTTTCGTATTTTCAACCATTCTCGAGATACAGCACAGAAAGTGGCAAGCGCGCATCCGTATACAGGATAACGCTTCTAAACTGTAGCGTCAGGGATATAGTTAACAATAGAATTAAAATGTAATTATATTAATTAATATTATTTCTAAATTAAGTGCAGTGATAAAAGAATTTGTACAATATCAGTACTATAGTCCTGTTTTCTACAATTTTTCAACCTGAATTGCTTGAATGTAATTTGTAATTAGAAAATGAGATAATTTAAGACACCACGAAGTTTAATTTCATTTTTTTTACCATTAAAATTCATTTATGAGTAAAGGATCTCACTCTCCTCGCTTATTTGTATCGCTATTGAAAATGCAATATTCTAAATTGTCTTTCATGTAAGAGAGCCGTCTAGATTTGTCAAAGCAGCCGAATAAGCCACAATGCGTTACAGGATTCTGAGATTTATGTTGTTGGCATGGTTAATCTTAATGTTTCGTATTATGTGTGTGACGCTTTTATCCCGGATTTCTGTCTTTTGTAACTTAACATAACTTGATAAATATATATCCTATGCTGTGTAGGCTTTGTCGCTAGGGAGAATATATTTGATTTCTGTATTTCATTTTGTACAAATATTATTCCAATACGCACCGATTTCGCCTTCACGTTTATCGGATGATTTTCAACAGGTACCTAATTAAAAATCTGCCTAATTATAAGTAAATGTTGATTTATTATCATTAACATCAGTTTTGCTTCTGTAAATATAATAAGAAAAACAAGCTAAAAAAACTACATTTTGATATGCCTTTTATCCAATTTGTTGGGATGATTCATTACATTTTCAGCAGAGAGTCGCAAGATGACTCAGTGCTTTGACATGTTTTATTTTTATTTTTTTTTCATTTTGCATTGACTAAAGTAAAAGCTAACTACATTTTGAAACACAGAAAGGGCATCGATTCTATTTTTATTTAGTAAATGGAAATAAGGAAATGAATGATGATATTTTAAATATAACATTACATTATTTTTTGCACCTCTATCGCATGGAGAATTTATCAATTTGTAATATTTTTTTAACAATTCTAAGGAATGCATTTTCGTAAATAACTCATTTATTTTAAGTTTTTCGAAAAAACTCTATTTCAGATTTTTTGTCCAGAAAGGTCCATGCATTATACTGGTTATAGAGATCGATCGACGGAATAGTTAATTTTCGATTTTTATTAGGAAACTGTTCGGAATTTGTAGAATTTATCAAAAAAATCAAGTTTTCCAGGATTTGTAGATTCGCTTTTGTTTTCTCAAATTTCTCACAAACGTCAACTAATAGAACTAATCGAGCCAACAATTGCCATTTTTGAAAATCAAATCGGACCTTCGGTTCGGGAGTTATTAATTTCTTTGAAAAATCATACTCGGCTCTGGAAAACATACTTGCGGCCAACGGATTTGGGCCGCCAGCAATAGGCTTCATTTGTGGCCGGGTACCTTTGATCCCACCAAGTCTCATCGAAATCGATCAATATTCTGGACAGTTATCGTGCTTCCTAGCCCGATTTCGAGAAAACCAGTTTTTTGCAAAAACAATCAATTTTCGTTTGTTTTTCGTCATAGTCTCTGGTATACTTATTTGTAGAGCTTTGCCAGCGGCACTATTTCTTTTTTGAAATATCTCGATCCGACTACCCGTTATCGAGTTATTCAATTTCTCCCGGAAAACTCGAAACGTCTATATCGGGTACTTCCGGTTTCCGAACGGAGCCGAGCTTCGGGCGTTAAGGTTTTCTAAAGACCTCCTATTAACCACCCAAGTTTCATCGCAATCCGAAAACGGATTAAGGGGACTGGGCGTGACGGACAGACCGACAGACAGACCGACAGACAGACCGACAGACAGACCGACAGACAGACCGACAGACAGACCGACTGACCGACGGACGGAATTTTCTAAATTCGCTCTCGAATCGATAGATACGACTTTCACATCGATCCGACGTTTTTTTCGGGTTTCGACGGTCCACCGGAAAAATGCTAAACGTATACTACATTTTTTTTCAAAATGTAGTAACAAGCTAATCATTACACTCTTCGCCGATTTATTGCACTTTTTATATAATTGTCACACATTCAACCTCAAGAACATAAAGTTGAAATACCTACAATAATCAAAATATGCGTTATAAAAATGTTATAAAACTACTAAAAGTAGTAACTTATGATGAAGCTATGGAGCTTTGGTGCTCCATTGGAGCAAAAATACTGAATATGGAGCATTGTGGCCGTGGAGACTTTTGTTCAGGATGACGAAAGCTACAATTTACCAAAAATTCAGACGATTCCGCCGAAACCTAATTACCATAAGATTAGTGCGATTAGAATTTAAATAATAATGTTGAATTACACCCCCTTGGAACTGGAGATGATACGCCCATGCCTACATTGCATGGTGTCAGACGCGTAATTTTGACAAGAGGATTTTTTCGGGAGTGTTGAGAAGACTGGGACAGTATTCTCGAAGTTAGTGCTAACACAGGAAGGACTAATTTACTGGACATTGTTCGAGGACTATTTTCGAACAGAAAAATAGTGTTAAGTGCATTTTTGAGACATTTTTGGAACATTTTGTTGGACATTAGCGGTTAAGTGACAGACTCTAGATAAGACTTTTTTTGTGCTGTTTTGAGGTTTTTCTGGACAGTCCCATTACCGATAGTGACATAATTATTAAATTTATTTGATTTCAACATAATTGTATGCCGGTAACGACCAGAAGCATGGCATCCGAAAAACAAATAGAGGACTTATTCGCCCAAATGCAAAAGGTGATGATGGACCAAGAAAAGAAACGCCAGGAAGAGAAAGAAAAACGGGAAAGAAAGCGCCAGGAAGAGAAAGAAGAACAGGAAAGAAAGCGCCAGGAAGAGAAAGAGGAACGGGAAAGAAGACGAGAAGAAAAAGAACGAAGACGTCAAGAGGAAAATAGCGACTTAAGGAAAGCTATAGAGACGCAACAGAATGCCTTGTTTACAGTCAACAAAAGTTAATGAGGTCGAAGTAAAGTAGGCAAGGTCGAAGAAGAAGTTGGTGAAGTCAAAGTGAAAGTAAACAAGTTTGAAGAAGAAGTCAAAGGAGAAATAGACCAACTTAAACGACAGTTGAGGGATAGAGGAAACCAGCAAGTGGTGTCATCAGGCCAGCGATTAAAAATTCCCTCTTTTGATGGTCAAAGTTCCTGGATGACTTACAAGACACAGTTTGAGGCAGCAGCGAGTGCAAACAACTGGAATGACGAAGAGAAGGCTAAGGCATTAATCGTAGCTTTAAGAGGCCAAGCATTGGAATTGCTCCAGACAATTCCGGTAGACCAACAACGGAATTTTAAAGTTTTAGAAGCCGCCTTAGATCTACGATATGATGATCAACACCTTGCTCAAGTATACCAGACCCAGCTGAAATTGCGCGTTCAGAAAGCTGGAGAGAGTCTGCAAGAATTTGAAGCTGCGGTGGAAAGACTGGCACATTTAGCATATCCTAATGCGCCAAGAGAATTTAAAGAGCAATTGGCAGTAGGGGCATTCCTAGACGGGATAAGGGACGAGGAGATCAGGCGAGTCCTCAGGCTATCCCGACATAACAGTAGTAGTGAAGCCTTGGTGCGTGCACTAGAAATAGGGATGAAGATCGTGCATTTGGACAGGCTGGCGAAATACATCGATGATTCTGAGTTGCCTGATCGGGACGATCGGGCTTAAGGAGGGGGCAGGGTTATGAATTACACCCCCTTGGAACTGGAGATGATACTCCTATGCCTACTAATTGTGACTGGAAGCTAGCAGAAAGAAATGGATTTTTCTGGAATGTGGTAAGAGAAGATTCCTGATTGCTTCTAGATGGATCTAGAGAGTCAAATTCGGAGTATATAAGGCGCAATTACCAGCGCGGAAAAAGAAGTTTTATTAAGAAAGCAGTTTATAAAAGTGAACAAGTTGAAAATTAAAAAGTGAGGTTAAAATCAAGTAAACAAAGTGTTATTTCGAATTTGAAGTATTGTATAGTCAGTAAATTGTTAAATAAAGTGTTAGTGGTGTTGATCTCTTGTTGATATTATATAGAACCCACGGATTCACATAGGGTGTTTCCTAAAAGGTGGAAAATATGCAACAATAACTAATAATAAAATAACTTCGATTTATTGATTGATTTTGTTCGAAAACAATAGCTCTAGCTAACACTAACTTACTGACCAAATTTTACTACAATCCGACTTTTTGTTCTTAAGTTATCGTGCTTACAAGAGACGTGACGGACGGACGGACGGACATTTTGGAAGTTGTTCAGAATTCAATCACCAACATAGTGATATGAAGTTTTTTTCTTTACGAGCGATATTACTGGTATTAGAAATATGCCAATCGAATGCAATATACTCTTCGTTTTGTATTTGCGAAGAGCATAATACAAGAAATCTGAAAACGTTGGTGAACCGTTTGACATAAAGAACTATGATTATTAGAAATTTTTAATTGCTTATAATACTTGTTTGATTAAATCAAATAAGCACAATTTTTATTTATTTATGTATGAAACTGCTATAGCAAACAGCTTTATTTTCCTCGCCTTTTCTATTTCGATAATACAAACTTAGTAAACAATACCATTACTGTTACGTGGGTTTTGTCATGTTTGAAGTCAGACTATTCCTTGTACAATGAAATCTGATCATACCCACATCAATGTTCTTGTCATCGTGCTGTGCGTTCTTGATATACGTATCTCTGGTGTTTTCAATCAACTTTTATATGTTTGTTCGCCGATGATATATCACCATTTTTGTGAAACCGATTAATAGAAAAACGAGGCATACTCTGGGGAGCAGATAAGCGAATGCAGTGACACCGTATTGATCGGTTTCTTCGCGGCTTTTTAAACGCGGAGGACCGCATTTTACAGAAATGGAATCTAGTCACTTAGGAACTTTACTGTTATAATATTGTGAACGGGTCCAGTTATTCAAAGGGTTACTCGGTTTTATACATAAAGGGAAGTTTCGTTTTATTTCAAATCGACTGTATTATTTACAATAAACGACATCTGTGCCAATTTTGAGATGTAAGTTTTAAAAAACAATGCTGTCGCATCCGACGGCAGGCTACAAAACGTATCTATTTGCGAAGCTAGACCGTGTGGCGTCAGCTACTAGCTATTAGACAGACGCATCCCTAGCTAACTCGATATACCTCTACTGTAAATATTTATTACCATTATATAAAAAGGGGATAAATTGGATGTGGCTAACTATAGGCCTATCTCAATATCAAATTTATCTAAAATATTTGAAAAAATTCTTAAATTACCTATCAAAGTATAATATCTTGTCAGACAATCCGTGCGGTTTCAGAGCACATCGATCAACAAATGACGCAATCGCAAACTTAATTTCTAACATAAACAGTGCAATAGACGAAAAGACTCCAGCTCTTTCTGTAATTTTAGACTTAACAAAAGCCTTTAATACAGTCAGCCACATTCAGTTATTCAATGTTTTGGAAAATATCGACTTTAGAGGAACTCCATATAAACTAATGGATAGTTACTTAACAAATAGAAGACAGTGTACCAACTTCTCAGACACTTCCAGTGATACAAAGATAGTACAATATGGAGTTCCACAAGGTACGGTACTTGGACCCTTATTGTTTAGTATTTACCTAAATGACCTACTTAAAGTACAAACAAAAGGAACTGTATTAAGTTTTGCCTATGACACGGCCATTTTTTATAGCGATGGGGACTGGTCATCATTGAAAAAAAAGCAGTAGAGCTTGACTTACCCAACATACTCGACTGGTTCAATGAAAAGCTACTAACCATCAACTATACAAAAACTAATTTCATACCATTTGTATTTATAAAATACACTTACCTAATTTTGCCAAAATCACTTTAAGTTGACATCTGTAGAACATGTGAAGTACTTGGGAATCTACTTAGATAATAATTTGAAATGGGACGTACACATGAAATACATCACACAAAAGCTAAGGTGTTTGTTATATAAATTCAAATGGTTATCTTAGGTACTTCAGGAGGGTCAGAAGAAAATTCTATACTAGTCACTTGTGGATTCACATCTAGTCTGCGGAATTTTGGCTTGGGGTAGCGCTACTAATAATGTAATAATTAATCTGCAAAATATCCAAAAGTTAATAATAAAGAAGGTATTCAATTTAAAATCGACTTACCCAACACACAATTTGCTTGTTGAAACTAAAATATTTGATATACGGCAGCTATATTGCCAAACCATATTAATATGGCAATATAAATACAGAAGAGATTAATATTAGCCATAATTATAACACACGTTACAAATTTAACGCCATTATAGCAGCACCCATACATAAAACCAAATCGTAACGATATTTTACATATTTTGGCTCTAAACTTTACAACCTAATTTCAATAGAGCTTAAAGCAATAAATTCTGAAAATGTATTTAAAAAGAAGTAAAACAATCAGTCTTCAGCCACTTTTAAAAATTCACCAAACAGTAGATCTCAAAAACATTTTTTTTTAAACATAAATTTATAATAATAATAACAAACAATCTAAAATATTAATTTATACAATAAGCTATTTTTATCTTAATTTTAATTTATTTACATTCATATCTAGAAACATTATTTTCAAATTTATTTAAGTTAATCATAAAATGTATTGTTATTTTCCCTAAAACACTGTCCACCCTAAAAATATATATTTTTTCTTGTTTAAGGAGGTTGAAGCGTTACAGTCCCAACCAAAAGTAAGTCGAATTCTAAATCGGAACTTTTCCATGATAAATTATTATAGAAGTCGATAATACCAACAATTATTGTCATAAACGCATAAATAAATCATTTTTATATTATTAATTAATTATTTAAGTAGATTTAATTATTTTACTTAACGAACTAACTTTTGGATGTTTTGTCTAAACTTATAAAAATAAATAAATTTATGAAATGTCTGTGTATTTTACAAATTTGTTTCAGTAAATAATTTTAAAAAAATGAGAAGCCGTAAAAATTAAAATTAAATCATTAAATAATTGAAAAATCAGATAAGAATCATTAACGAAAAGAGAAATTCGACAAATAATATCATTAATAATTATTTTTATTTATTGAAAGTCTGCTAATTAAATTGGAAACAATATTAAAATATGCGTAAGACATCAATGCTTTACATAGTTAGTTTTCGGAACTGCTGACATTATTTGGTTATTTGCTGCAAATTAAAATGTTAATTATTTTGCACAAATAACTTAATAAAACACACTACTATGTTTTCTACCACTATGTCACACTGACAATATTAAAAGTTCGACTCTGTCGTCCCCGATAGGTCGTAAAATATTTTCTGTAGGGGCGAGTTGGTAAATATGAAAATAATAAATTGATTAAATAATTGGAACAGGTGTGTTTTCGTCAATTTGTTACTTTAATCATTCCAGATCATACTTTATATGTGAATAATGTTGTTCCATGTATTAAGTAGTATAATATATTTAATATTTAATATGTTATAGAGGAGTTAGTTATGTGCATTAAACGAATGAAGACAACTACATTGTGACGTGCATTCTCCCGGTTGCCTAGCGCATAGACAAGCGGAAGCGTCACTTTAGCGCTGAGCTGCATTTCGGTTAAATTCGGTTATCTCGAGCGCCACCTTTATAATTTTTACGTGGGGCAAAGGTCCCACATTAGCCTCCTAAACGCAGCCTGTTGCAGTAGGGCTGGGATAGCTACAGTGGAGACACGGTATGTCCAGGGGTCTGGACGACAGATTAGATTTTCATTCACACACAACAGTAAAACGCACATTTTAGAAAATAACAACATTTATTAAAATATATTAAGTATTCAACAACAAACAATAATTATTAAAATAAATAAAACGGTCAGGTACCAAAATACTCTTATAGAGTTCAGATAAATAATATCAAAACTTAAGATATGTCATGTTATGAAAATTTACAAGTAAAACTTAAGATATATCATTTCGGTTTATTTACAAGTGAAACTAAGAAAACAAGTGAAATTACGAAGACAAGGAACCAGGCGGAAGATATTAAACTACTGATTTTAATATTTTCTTATTAACTCGGAGTTCAACAAAGCCAAGCAAATAGTGTGCAAAGCGATAGTAGGCTTAGCGGTAAAACGGTAATAAGCGGTACGGTCGGTTATAACAGCAAGCAAGCAAGCAGTGGATGTTAAGACAAAACAAATTAGTAGCAAAGCAGAAAGCAATTAAATTTTTAGTGAAAGTAAACAACTATTCTCGGGCAGAATTTATCATATCTGTATACCTGTCAGGTAGGAATTGGCAGCATGTGGTGTAAAGAACTTGGTGAAATTGTGGAAAACTGATACCGAGTAAAATGGTAATCGGATTCGGTATCAGCTCCCTCGGTAAAGATCATTCTGCCTGGACGGACAGCCAGAATTTAATATCGACGGTGTCGGTTCGGTTTAGAGAGATTCGCCAAGCGCCTCAAACCACATAGTTGAGTACCTCTAATTGCATTCGGTTCGGAAATAAGATTCGCCCCGTGTTTCTTGCCAGATGTACAGTGAAAAGGTTTATGTATCAAAATATAAATATAATTTATTTATTCAGAGTATCTCCTAGATTTTCCCCTGAACTCTCGGACTATAACAAATTACTGAAAACCATTTAAAATTAACGGATTTTATCCTAATCCGCTAATCTATGAAATAGTTTAAAACAAAATAAAATAATAAAATAGCCGGAAAACGGAGTTCTACCAATCCGACAACATGTCGGATATTATTTTAACCCAATAAATTATGAAACAACGGTTAAGTTAAAACAATAGGCTTTGGAACGATTTTACACGGCAAAATTCGGTTTAATAAAAACAGAAATTTACGGACGGCGGGTTTCTATCATTCCAACCAACTTGGCGGATATTATTTTGACTCCACAGTCTGAGACAAAATTATAATTCTCTCGAAATATCTTCTATGTCCATTTTCCCTTGCAAATTATTTGGGACATAGCTATCTGGATTAAATCTTGAGAATCTAACAGGGCCCCCGATTGGACAAACATTAACACGGAGAAATTTTGTTATGTCTATGATGGGCGTCGGTATTTCGGAAAAATATATTTACATTCTGATACATCAAATTTGAAATCGTTTTAAAGTGTTATTGCTAATCACGCGTTTCAATGTTTTATTTCTTATCTGGTAATAGCGGATAAAAACGCCGGGCAAGAAACAGTTGCTTATCTCGGATCAAATAATTTTTATCGTACACTTCTCTAATATAGACAAATCGGACCATGAATATTTAACAGAGATTTGCTAGTTTATCATGAAAATATTATTTATGAAGTGTATCAAATAAAATAAATTGTGAATTTACACTGCTGGTATACGGGGCACAGTTAAGTAAACTTTCACGGGGTGCTCTCCAGGTGGGCGGTCGGTCGGTACGGTATTTTAGAACCCCCACGTGTTAATTCATTTAACTGTTAAGATGAAATTTAATTTTGAAATTTACGGAAATACCAAGAAATGTTTTAAAACTTACATTGCTATTATATTTTACGGCGATGGCAAAGACTATCGAATTACACACGTGGTGATCTCCAGATGGGCGGTCGGTACGGTATATTAGATCCTCATGTGGTAATTCTTTAGGCTCGCAGAAATCAACTCTCGTTCCCGTGTCTTTGACTAGCTGGTTCCCCCAGAAAGTAAAAATCCCCTCCAACTTGGTGTTGAATACCAAGTGGGGAATAATTTAACTGTGACTAACGCCATCGGGAATAATTTATCGGAATTAATTAAAATGTTATTTTAGAAAACTTCTCATCGCTGCGGAACCTTACATTATTTTTCTACAGAGAACTACATGTCGCGGGCTAAATAAAAATAAACAGAATAAATTCTAATCTTTCGGCCGTAAGATGGGAAAAGTGGCGAAGTTTATGATTAAATTAAATTACATTTTTGTCTGCAAAAATTCACTTCGTTGCAATATCTGGCACCAGGTCTATTAGGGCGTGGTTACGTGAAATGTCCAGGGGGCTTAACAAAACTAAAAATAAAAATTAATAATATAAAAAAAGCCTTTAAAAAAATATTTAAAAAATAGGTAGTTAAAAAAACATACACTATAGATACAATTTTCCAAGAATAAATTGGATATTTAAATATTTATCCAGTCCCATTCGCTTTGTCACGTCTGGAAACTACATAAAGGGTACGATTTAAAAAGAATTTTAAATCATATTTGTTTTGTTGCGCATTGTAATGATTCGAGGGTGAGTTGCGGTTAGAACAAAGACATAATTATCGGACCCGTGGCGTGTTTGAAAAGCAAATTTAGGTACGGTTTGTCCCTTGGGCTTCTGCCATCACCTACGCGATATTGAAATATAACAGTCTCCTTTCCCATTTGAAAGTAAACATAGTCTCTAAAGGTTGCCATACTAAATTGGTCATTTGAAAGAGTGAAGAACTCAAAGTTGTTTGATGGGCTAAAAGTTTTTACGGCTGCAGCACATTTTACGTTCTTGCATTTCGAGTTGATAGTTTTAATACGTGCCTTTGCAAGATAGTTAGCTTGAAGTGCTTTAGCCGGTAATTCCGATATAGTGCAATTTAGATAAATCTTAATTACTTCCACATCCACGTAGTGGATTGGAAGTATAGTAATCGCAAAAAAATTTTCAAAAATTTTTATTCGTGAAATAGGTTTAGAATGTCATGAAACGTCGAGATTTTAAATTTGAGCGAAAAAAAATTTTCTGTCTGTCTGTCGGTCTGTCTGTCTGTCGGTCTGTCTGTCTGTCTGTCTGTAACTTTTTTTGTCCGCACGCTTTCTCCGGAACGGTTTAAGATATTGACCTAAAATTTTGTACACGTATATACTATAACGAGATCTGGAACTGGATTGTTTTTTGAGGAAATCCGGTGAAGGGTTGGGGGTTAAATAGGGGTAAATAGGGGGAAATAAGTAAAGCAAGCTTGTAAGAGTACAGAAACTTGAAATTCGGTGTATGTACTAGAAGTTAAGGCCTCAGATTTTTTTATAATATTTTTCAACCCCCCACCACCCCTACCCCATTAAAGGGGTTGATAAAATAAAGTTGAGATATTCATTTGAAATTTCGTACACGTATGTATTATAACGATGTCTAGAATTAGATTATATTTTGGGATGATTCCGTTGAAGGGTTGGGGGTTAATTTGGGGTAAATAGAGGAATATAAGTAAAACAAGTTGGTAAGAGTACAGAAACTTGAAATTCGGTGTATGAACTAGAAGCCAAAGCGTCAGATTTTTTAATAATATTTTTCAACCCCCACCACCCCTACTCCAATTTGAAAAGGGTTGATAAAATAAAATTGAGATATTCATTTGAAATTTTCTACACGCATGTATTATAACGACATCTGGAACTAGATTATATTTTGAGATAATTCCGTTGAAGGGTTGGGGGTTAAATAGGGTTAAATAGGGGAAAATAAATAAAGCAAGCTGGTAAGACTACAGAAACTTGAAATTCGGTGTATGTACTAGAAGCCAAGGTCTCAGATTATTTATAATATTTTTCAACCCCCACCACCCCTAAGTACTTCATTATTAAAAGGGTTGATAAAATAAAATCGAGATATTCATTTGAAATTTGGTACACGTATGAATTATAACGACATCTGGAACTAGATTATACTTTGAGATGATTCCGTTGAAGGGTTGGGGGTTATTTAGGGGTCAATAGGGGGAAATAAGTAAAGCAAGCTGGTATGAGTACAGAAACTTGAAATTCGGTGTATGTAAAAGAAGTTAAGGCCTCAGATTTTTATAATATTTTTCAACCCCCCCACCACCCCTACCCCATTAATGGGGTTGACAAAATAAAGTTGAGATATTCATTTGAAATTTCGTAAACGTATGTATTATAACGACGTCTGGAATTAGTTTATATTTTGAGATGATTCCGTTGAAGGGTTGGGGGTTAATTTGGGGTAAATAGAGGAATATAAGTAAAACGTTGGTAAGACTACAGAAACTTGAAATTCGGTGTATGTACTAGAAGCCACAGCGTCAGATTTTCTTATAATATTTTTCAACCCAACCACCCCTACTCCAATATGAAAAGGGTTGATAAAATAAAATTGAGATATTCATTTGAAATTTGGTACACGTATGTATTATAACGACGTCTGAAACTAGATCATAATTTGAGATGATGCCGTTGAAGGGTTGGGGGTTAAATAGGGGCAAATAGGGGAAAATAAGTAAAGCAATCTGGTAAGACTACAGAAATTTGGGATTCGGTGTATATACTAGAAACCAAGGCCTCAGATTTCTTTCTAATATTTTTCAAACTCTACCACCTCCGCTTCATTATTAATGGGATTGATAACATCAAATTGAGATATTCACTTGAAAGTTAGTACACGTACGTATTGTAGTGACATCTGATTGAGATGACTCCATTGAGGTGGTAGGTTGTAAATAGTGGAAAATAAGTACGGTAAACTAGAAACTTCATTTTTAACGTATATGGTAGAAACCAACTCCTCAAACTTTTCTATGACATCTACCCCAAATATTATTAAAATTCTATGACCAATAATTTCCACATACTAGAGTGCAAATATAGTCAAGATGTCTCCTTTAAAGTGACTTGGACGAATAATCTGGATGTGGAAGTAGTGATTCCTTAGGCAGCAGTTTTTTATCTTATTTAAGGCGGTAACGTGAAAACCAACTACAGAATTGCAATGAGATACGAAGTGGAACTTTGTTAACTTTGTTATATAACTCTTTACTTTGTTTCATGTACAGACAATACACACATCGGCAAAGGGTCTAGCAGGATAAGCATAGTGAAATGGCCCTCAGTTGAAAACTCTGAAACTATTTTTGTTGTTACATTTGCAAGTCACCAAGTCACAAGAAAGCAATGTATACATTTTTCAGCCTTTGACCATCAATGATCGTTGGGGTAATTGAGAAAATATGCGCCTGGGGAACTATTTTTTAAACTAATTTTTCTAGAAGACGATTATAACTAAGAAAATGAAACAAAAACACACTATTATTAGAGATTACAGTGCATTATATATTTGATATTGTATAATTACATTTTAAATACAGGCTGTCCATTTCATCAGAGCTCTCGAGAATATCTCACTTAATATCGGTCGAGCAAAAAACTTATGGCGGAAAATATCGAAAATGCGGAATATGTCTAAGCAAAATATCTCCGTTATTTGAAGAGATACGAAGAAAATTTTAAGGCAACATTTTTTTTCAAAACAGAGTATTTCAACGAGGTTTTATATATATCTTTTATCAAAACCGCTGTATTTTGAAATTTACTCTTTAGGGTGCCAAAATTTTTTTTTGGAAGGAGCTGGAAATGGGCATCAACTAAAGCATTTTCCTCCTTTTCAACGATATGTCACATGCATATTTATTTATCACAACTAAGCAAATATTTATAAAAATATTTTTTAAACCAATATTTTTACTTCCCTCGCATACCGAAGGGAAGTATTGTATTCGAGAAAAAATCACCCTCCGAGACTTTTTCCGATTTACACGTTTCAGATCACGTAGATTACGAAAATACAGGTTTTTCAATTCTGTCAGTCTGTCTGTGTGTCCGTCTGCCTGTCTGTTGGTGCATTATCTAAAAAACTACTTGACGGACAATAGTCAAATTTGGTAGGTAGCTGACACTACTACCAGCGAAGAAATGGTTGAACGTTCACTGGAACATATACAGGGTGGACCGTCTAAAGGGAATAAATAATGCAAAATATTTTTATAATTATTTGCTTAGTTGCAATAAATAGTGATATATCGTTGGAAAGGAAAGAAAATACTCTATTTGTTGCCGCCCCTCTGAAAAATATTTTTAGCACCCTAAGGAGTAACGGAAATATTTTGCTTAGACATATTCCGTATTTTCAATATTTTCCGCCATAACTCTTAAAGTAGGCCATGGATTTTAATTGTCTTTAAACCATTTCGTAGTTTAATAAAAATTGGCGCAATTTTCGTAGAAACAATGTTTTTGCATGACCGATATTAAGTGAGATATTCTCGAGCGCTCTGATAAAATGGACAGCCTATATACAGCGTAAACCTAAAGAAACGCACAAAATTCATACCTTTGGTATGTGTCATTTTTCAAAAAAATCCTAGAACAGGTCGATTTTAGTTTTGTAAATGCTACATTTTGTCACTATACCAAAATTTGTGACGTCATTTGTTTTTGAGTTATGACGCCTCATACATTTTTTTTAATGGAAGCAGACATTTTTGTTTATTGTTTTTGGTGGTATATTCCTTTAGTTTTCTGGTGATATAAAAAAAAAGATATTACCTGAGACATTCTTTTGGAAAAAAGACAATTTATGTAAAAATGCTTACCTTTCGCAAATTCACGCGTAACGTTCCACTTTCTTATGGACTGATATATCTTGTTGCCTACATTTTTGTTTTAACTAGCATGAAAACATTTGACAAAAACAAAACAAAGAAAATAATAAAAAAACAATCACCCTAACAACAGAGAGATACAGGCCTTTTTGTGTAAAGTATCGATAACTTTTTTATTCCTGGCACGTGTGGAACCTCAATTTTCGGACACTTCTGAGTCAGTGTAGAACTAGTGAATGCAATGCCACGTTTAAGTGAAATAGAACGCGTAGAACTTTTGATGATAGTTGGATATGGTGGATATAGGTTGAGAATTCATCAGGAAGCATGTGATGTGCTCAATGCCAAATATCCCGAAAAGCAAATTTCTAGATCCACTGTGGATTGGTGACTAAATATGATGAATCTGGCAGTGTAGCTGACCTCCCTCGATCTGGTCGCCCTAGCACAAGCAACGAAACCAAATTAAATATTATAATAGAAAGTGAGGAAAACCACCATCTTTCGACAAGGCAGCTGGCTTCAAATCATAACGTGAGTTAAACTTCTGTTGTACGTCTATTGAAAAAAGAAAAATACCATCCATACAAAGTATTAATCCACGAATTGAATGAGGACGATCCAGATCGGCGCTTAAAGTTTTGTGAACAGTTGATGACCTTGTGCGATGAAAACCCAATTTTTTTAAAGAACATTGTTTTTTCTGATGAAGCTACATTTTCTTTAAAGGGGACTGTACGTCGGCATAACTGTATATATTGGTCACGCGAAAATCCTCATTGGAGTCAAGAAGCCCATACACAGCGACGAGGCAAAGTAAACGTGTAGGCAAGTATGATTGGTGATCGTTTATTGGGATCTTTTTTTTAAAGAAAATCTTACAGCCGCAAGATATTTACAGCTTTTGAGAGTTGAGGTTGTGCCAGCCTTAGCAGTTATGTTTCCGAACAATGAAGATGAAGATATTCCTGCTGAAAACGTCTGGTTTCAGCAAAACGGGGCGCCACCTTATTTTGGGATAGCAGTGCGTCAGTTTTTAGATGACACTTTTACTGGAAGGTAGATAGGTTGTCGAGGTTCAATTGCGTGGCCCCCGCGTTCACCGGATTTAACCCCCTTAGACTTTTTTCTTAGAGGTTACTTAAAGTCAAGGGTGCATTTTAACAGACCGGATACCATAGAAGAATTGAAAGACAGAATTGGTTTGGAGATGAGACGAATTCCCCATGGAATGAATCAAAACAGCGTGCAAAGTGTCTGCACCCATCTTTGTCAATGCCCAATGGTTGGAGGGTGGTTGAGCAGTGGAGATGATTTTTTTCTCACAATTACTTATGTAAGGTATCAATCAATAAAAATACACCAAAAACAGTAAACAAAAATGTCTGTTTCCATTAAATAAAATTGATGATGACGTCATAACTCAAAAACCAATGAGGTGATAAATTTTGGTATAGTGACAAAATGTAGCATTTATAAAACTAAAATCGACCTGTTCGAGGATTTTTTTGACAAATGACATATCAAATATATCAATTTTGTGCGTTTCTTTAGGTTCATACTGTATTTCAATTTTAATGTATTATATATTTTTTTCAGATTTTTCTAGAAGCAAAACATTTTAGAAAACGCACTTTTATTATAGTTCGGTTATACAGGGTGTCCCGTAATAACGTGCAATAAATTTAACTACTAATTCCTTATCGAAAATGAACGTGGGTTCTTCATATACAATTTTTTAAAATAAGCCTTTCTTGTACAGCGACACACCCTTAAGGTGGTGTGCAAAAAAGTTTTTAATTTCTATCAGAAAATAACGTAATGGGAAAAAGACTAAATTTTACACATATCGGCTACTAATGAAAATGCATATAACGAAATTATTTCATCTATCAAGGGTGTACACAAACTAAACATATGATTCATTTAAAAATTGTTTTACCTCTCGAAAAAAAAATCGTAAAATCGACCGTTTTTTGAAAGAGAACTAAATTACATGTGACTAAATGATCAATCAAAAGCGACGAACACTATTTTATCAGTCAAAACACTAAGTAGGCTGGTCTTAAATCATAATTTGACAGTATTGTGTACCGAAATGATCACCCACTTTAAGGGGTGTAGCTGCACAGGAAAGGCTTATTTTGATAAATTTTATATGAAGAATCCACCTTCACTTTCGATAAGGAAATGGTAGTTACATTTTTGCACGTTATTACGGGACACCCTGTAGTGACACTCTCCAGGAAAGAGTAAGAAAAATAACATGTACATTTAACATGGTTCATAAAAATAAAGAAACGAATGTTCAGTCCGATTGGGCACTTATTAAAGTAATCAGGAATATTTTCGGTAAGCGTACTTGCACCATTACAAACTTTATTTAAAAACATGGACAGCTACTGGAAGCGGTTGGAACCTCCCCTGAAAAAGTCAGACTTTTAGAAATGCTCTCAATATAATTCCCGAACACTGTATTACAAATTTAATCATAAGATACAGGCGTAATTCTTTTTTGTGAAACCCTGACAGAATAGTGTGTTTTAATTTTAATATATTTTTTTTTGTTTCAGGTGGTCGCCGCATATTCCCAAAAATACACTAAATAAGACTGATTTGCCAATAAGTAACTGTCGTGGCATAACCCAATTGCTCAAATCACAACACACGTCTATGAAAAACACCAACGTAATGGACACACATTTATAACAACGTCATCGATTACTTCGATTAAAGCACGATCACCAAGACACCCATATTTAATCACCCCTTTTCGTACTTATTTATACTGTTTATATGGCTGGACGTATTCCCGGACTGAGTCCATTTTATAAAACGGAGCGAACGAGAATGTTAGTGCCCATATCGTAGGATTTTTACTAAATGTTTTTTAATGGTATAAACCATTACGTGTAAATACTAGTAGCATTAACTCAACGCATTCCAGAAACAAAAATCTCCAGCCATAGGAACGCACATTTTTGCCGTGATATTCCTCTTGTTGGTGAATCTAAGAATATGTTACCTTAGCTGTGATAAACGATTATACCCTTCTAGACTTTGACTTATTTTGAAAGTGTCACCGACCCTAAAATTCATCAACAGGAGTTGTACCATCTCTATCTCCATACGGCATGTTTAATAATTTTTAATATTATAACTTACAACTTATATTAATACCCACTTGTACACGATGTAATAAATCTAGTTGTGTTAAAATTTGAGTTTTATTAACAACCCCCGAAATGTTCGACCATGAAGAAAGAGGTTATTTAGTTTCACGACAACATTAATAGTACTTGAGTTAGACTGCAATTGCCCATTTGTAACAGCTAAAGACATGATAATGCTTGGCCTTAGAACATTTACTAATCATGGCTTAAAAGTAGACACCTTGCTGGTTCAACAAGTCTGTCGCTGTACCTCCGCTAACAGGGATGTATGCTAGCCTCTGTACCTCCATTAATCGGAATGTACGCCGCGATGGTCGTATTACCCCCACATCCGCGTAGTGGAGTGGATGTATAGTAATCGTCAAAAAAAATTAATTTTTTTTACTTTAGTACAGGCAATGAAGGCAGAATGTTGTAAAAACCTCGCAAAAGTTAATAAAAGAATCATCTCTGGGATTTAAGTATAGTTATTAATCTGTAGAATGGAATGATGCATTCTTTGCACTTCCAAGTTCCGGGAAAATTCAAAAAAATTTTAAAAAACTTTTTGATTTTCGTTTTTTTTGCTCTAACGGCTAAAATAATGAAAATACAGAAAAAAGTTTTCAACAAATTTTGTAGCTCGTCTCTTTCTCTACAAAATAGGTCTTTACAAATTTTTGTTTTACTTAAGCCGTTTAGGAGACAAATCCAGTTTTCCCCTTATAGTTTTCAGCCATTCAGAAATGCGCGGAAAATGAGAATTCTCTGAGAGTTTCGTACGACCCGACATATCGATCGATAATTATTACTATTCAGAGCCGCCAAAAAAATGAAAACAACGTGAAATGTAAAGAAAAGTCTCAGCTTTAATGTGGAACTAATCACAAATTCATACAAATTTGTATCATAGAGAAAAAAGTGTTAGAAGTTGGCTTAGTAAACTTTATACAGTTGATTTATTCACATCTTTGAGTTTTATGCATCCTGCTTATTTCTCGCGTAACAATGGGTACTTTTTCAATGCATGGATTCGATTCCACGCACTTTAATCTATATTTCGTGAAAATTTCATTGAAGAACGTTAAGAAAAAAATAAGTTGTATATGTTTTACTGTATAATTGTGCATTTTCTGAACGTGTATGAATAATGTAGACAAATTCAAAAAGTACGGCGTGCATTTAAAAAACTCTAGTCATTCGAAAGAATGTGTTTTACTTTACTTATAATCCAAAAATTAAGACAGTGCTATTATTATTACTTAAGATACAGCGAATTGAACTCAAAAATTTGGAGGTGATTGATCGATGAGAACTATACCCTCTACTTTGATCGTAAGGCATATTTTTCCAACAAAAGTAATTGCAATAAAATGTTAATTGGATTAATATATCATTATATAAGAATACACAAGCAAAATGAATTATCATTCTAACGACTCCCGGCAAAGATATGAATAAATACGTGGATCAACTGTATAAAGTTCACTAAGCCATCTTCTGACACTTTCTCTCTTGGATAAAATTTTTTATGAATTTTGCGATTAGTTCCACATTACAGCTGAGACTTTTTTCTACATTTTCATTTTTATCAGGGGCTCTGAATAGTAAGAATTATCGATCGATGAGCCCGGTCGTACGAAACTCCTGGAGAATTCTCACTTTTCGCGCTTAAAACTACTACTGGAAAACTCGATTTATCTTCTAAACGGCTTAAGTAAGACAAAAATATGTAAAGCCCCTTTTTGTAGGGAAAAAGACGAGCTACAACTTTTGTTGGGAATTTCTTTCTCTATTTTGATTATTTTGGCCGCTAGAGCAAAAAAATCGAAAATCAAAAAGTTTTTCGAAATTTTTTTGAATTTTCCCGGAACTTGGAAGTGCAAAGAATGTATCATCTCATTCTCCAGGTTATTACCTACTTAAATCCCAGAGATGATGGTTTTATTGATTTTTGTTACCCTAAATTGTTAAATTGCCTGTACTATTCCCTCGCATACCGAAAGGAAGTATTGTATTTGAGAAAAAATCACCTTCCGAGATTTTTTCGGATTTTCACGTTTCAGGTCATGCAGATTACGAAAATATAGATTTTTCAATTCCGTCAGTCTGTCCGTTTGTCTGTCGGTCTGTTGGTGCATTAATTAAAAAACTACTCGACGGAGAACAGTCAAATTTGCTAGGTGGCTAACGCCACTGCCATCGAAGAAATGGTTAGACTTTCGCTGGAAAATACAAATTGAACAGATAATGGGAAAACAAATTTTTCGGTTAAATTTAAAATTTCTCCGTTTCGTGACATTCTAAACCTATTAAAATAAAAACAAATTAGTAAATTTTAAAAAAATTTAAATTTTGAAATTTTTACATAAAATGGATGATGGAAAGAAATCGTTTTTGCTCAGATTTAAAATTTCCACGTTTCGTGACATTCTAAACATATTTCAAAAAACATTTTTTTGAAAATTAAGACATTTTTTTTTATAAAATCCATGACTGAAAATATTTTTTTTTTTTCAAATTAAAAATATCCTCGTTTCGTGACATTCTAAACATATTTCAAAAGAAAAATTTGTTTTGAAAATTTGAAAAGAATTTTTTTTTTAATTCTTTACCACTACAATAGAATAGAAGATGGAGGAAAACATTTTTTTCCTCAAATTTAAAATGTCCACGTTTCGTGACATTCTAAACATAGCTAAAAAAATTTTGTTTGAAAATTAAAGAAAATTTTGAGTTTTTTACAAAATACATACGCAAAAAAAAATTCGTTTGCTCAAATTTAACATTTTCTCGTTTCATGACATGCTAAACATATTTCAGAAGAAAAATTTGTTTTGAAAATTTTAAAAGAATGAAAAAAAATTACCACTTAACAGATGATGAAGAAAAACAATTTTTTCTTCAAATTTGAAATTTCCACGTTTCATCGTGTTCTAAATCTATTTCAACAATAAATATTTTTGAAAAATATAATATAATATATAACATAATATAAAAAAAATTGAGTCGTTTCCCCCCACCACTATACAGGGTGCCTCACCGAGAACTGAATCGATCGATATAGAGAAAAGTACGCTTCAGAAATTTTTGAAAATTTATATAGCTACTAATGTCGGTGTGACCAATCCAACTAAAATAATTAGAAGCACGGGGTACTTCCGGTTATACCGGAAGTTGATACCAACTTGCTTTTTTTAAATAGAACACCCTATATATTTCCGACTTTTCGAGATGACAATAATTCTGAGTTCAGGCATGTAGCACACGCTATATCTAAACCCAGTAGTTTCGAAGATATTTGACATTTTATAAAAAATTTGACAGGTGCAACGGTTTGCAAGAACCGTTATAACTTTTTCTGTGTAGGACATCCTCATTTCCTCTTTGACACGGAGAAAGAACACAAGGACAACTACGTTCTACAACTGAAATAAATTCAATAATATTATAGCAAGTGTTCCGTTTTTCGCGTTACATTTTCTCAACTTCAAACCGCGAAAACTTGTTTAGGTCAAATGGAACACCCTGTATTTTTTACGTCAAGTTGTGTAAAATTGAATTCTCATTTTTCTGATATTATATTACCTAATCACGTTCTCCATAAATATTAAACAAATTTTCGTTGGTGTAATTTAAACGTGCTGGCATTTTTTGACATAAGATAACGACTGATTGTTTCAAATCATGGCTATTTTGATGAAATGATTACAACAATTCATGAATTTTTAATAAAATCGCAAATATTTCAAAAAGTTAAAAACTTAACCCCTCAATGCTAATATCAAAGCAAAGCAAAGCAAAGAAGCAAAGAAATGTCTTATGTATTTAATTAATTTATTTGTGAAATATTCTCCCTAAATGTTACCAGTGCTTTTAAATTTTGAGTATCTATACATTTTTTCGCAAGCTATGCTGCCAAATAGTAATATAATTCGTGTAAATTGCCAGCTTATTAGAGCGCCAGAGTGCTCGGGATTTAATAAGATAAATTACTGACAATTTAGGTACACCTTTTGAATTACCTAGACACTTCCGAAAAAATTTTACCGATTAAATTCTAAGCACTAGTAATACTACGTATGAAAAGGTACTCTACCTAAGAAGAAAGTTTCGCTGGCCCCTCTATTAGTCTCCGCCCATTACATACTCAGATCTGCAAAAAAAAGCTCGGTTCCAAAGAGTAAACCTATCATGCCTGAAGTAGTTTTGCGTACTGAGCCCGAATCTTTAATAAAAAAAAAAAATTACCGCGTAAATTCCGAGTAAGTCCCGGTTTTAATGTCAAAAACAGCATTTTGGCAATAAAAACCAGGATTTACTCGAAATTTGCGCGGTAGAAGTTGTTTTTAATCGAAAAGTCGATTTCAGCACACAAAAATACTTAAGGCACGATTGGTTTAATCCTTGGAGCCGAACATTTTTTTTGTAGACCTGTGTTAGTGAGGTTTTTTTAAAACGAATGGATAGAGAAATGTATTTAAAACCGAGGTTACATAAGCAATGTTTTTTCTAACAGATGGACTGGTGGACGGTGACTAGTAAAGTGGCTAGCTAGATATCCAATGCTTCTAGATCATTTCTTGTGAGGTTATCTCAAATACAGGATCTGTCTGAATAAACCCAGGAATATTGAATCATTTAAGGAAAGAGATAGGTAAGAAATAGGGTTAATCCGACCAGAAACCCTTCATAAGGTGTTAGATGAATGTTTCTATTCGTCTTGGATGTACATCTAAGATACTTTGAGAACTTTAAATTTAAATGTATTTAAATGATGTTATAGGCCATGGTCAGGGAGTTCATCATGCGTAAATACCGTTTTAAATCGGGAAAAAGATTTTACTGTTGGAAGCAGTTCATTATAGGTAACTTTTAGACATGCTCATTTTTCCCCCAAACCGGCCCCTTGGAACACCGCCAACTTTGGGGCAATATTCAAACATTATTCTGTCTCCAATATCTCGGTTTTGAATTTCTCTACGAAAAAAGTTACTTATTAAAGTTAATGATAAGCTAATTCTCTATCGAAATGGTTCAGACACATTTTTATGGAGTATTAATATTCTTGGAGTTATAGGCGGGGGATGTCAAGCATCGTATCGCATTCGCTCTGTATATCGACACTTCCACGCTTTCTATAAATATTTAAAACCATTGATATTTGTAATCATTATAATTTCATTCAACAGTTTACAATATACCTGAACCCGATCAGCATTCTTTGCAAAGAGTTCAATAACTAGAGGAGACAAGAAGCCGTTGATTTGCCGGGAGACGCGAGTATCTTCATCCTTGTCGCACACGTCGTACCCTCTCCACCAAACTCACCACTCTGTTTTACAAAGCAACACAGCCGACACAGCCTTACCCCGCAGGCGCGCGTTCTTTATTTCAATAGCTTTCTGCTTTTTTTACAATTACACGTGTTTTCTCCATTTTTACTTTTGTTCATAACATTCTTGAGCTAAATTTTCAAGATCTTTGGGTCTTTTTTTTGTTTTTAGGAAACAATTAAAAATTGGCCAAAATTTGGCCAACTTCAAGATGCTGATAAATTTGTAAATGTGAATATATTTATTCATAACTTTTTCTGCATTGAAGTACTACCATGAACTAAAAGATAATGCAATTATAACTTATATTAAAGTCAGTTATTTTTTATGGGCCTGTGAATAGTCATAAGTGCAAAAAACCAAGGGATAACTATATTATATTGTTATTTTTATATACCTACTAATAAATATCAATAGCCATCAAAGACGGAATCACAAAAGAGTATTTTATATTCCCTTTAAAACCCATTTTGATTTTTCTTCCTACCATGTTTGGGTTTCGAGCAATTCAATTTTTTCTATGGGCCGCGCGCAAAAAATTTCAACTAAACGAAAATTCGCGCGCGTTAAAAATACAAATCTTGCAATATTTTTCAATATTGATTTTCTCGAAGACCATGACATATCCAAGAAAATTACAAGAAGACTAATTTTTGTTATTTTGTGATGTATAATCCCTCCACTAACAGTTACTGAAGGAAAATCTCAGATAACACTTTATGTTGTGGAAATCTTTATAATTATAGGACTATATAATCGAAAAAAAATTTGCAAATTTTTTAAATAGGTTTTGAATGTCATGAAACGTCGAGATTTTAAATTTGAGATTCTTTTGGGCGCACGATTACTATGAAATAGGTATAAGTAGAGTCCAAAATCTTGGGATTTATTGTATACTAGAAGCCAAGGTATCAAATTTTTTAAAAGATTTTGGGGTAGATAGAGGAAAATAAGTAAAGCATATTGTCTAAATGTTATTTGTAGCATTATCTTAATTTTTTTTCTTCTTCAATTCTGTGGGACTTCCTGCCACATGTATTTTTCCTTTTAAGCGGTGCTCGGGGAATCTACAAAATATCACAATTAACCAGTATGTTAGTGGTAAATAACCTCTACGCCTGTGACTTTTACGTCAAAGGATCAGTTAGAGGTTGCTTTTTTTAAAATAAACAACACAAATAAGTATGAAAACTTGAAATTAAATATTTCGCCGACGTTTCGGAAATCTAATCTGTTTCCTTTTTCAAGGCTTTTTTGAAAAATATTTTTTGGTGAGCATGATAAATACACAGCTCTAAGAATGTTTGTTATATTCAATATCCATAGATACTTACTATTTACATAGAACTGTTGATATAGTTAACAGTGTTTTTATTTTTTTTATACAATATTAAGTTTGTGAAGTTCTTCTTTTAACATTGGCAACCAAGTTGTACAGATATCTACGGAACAATTCGACACGCATCTATCCTCATTCAATAATATTATCGCGGATTCTTTAATAACTTCCACATCCACGTAGTGGATTGGAAGTATAGTAATCGTAAAAAAATTTTCAAAAATTTTTTTTCTTGAAATCGATTTAGAATGTCATGAAACGTCGAGATTTTAAATTTGAGCGAAAAAAAAAAAATTTCTGTCTCTGTCGGTCTGTCTGTCTGCAACTTTTTTTTTACCCGCACGCTTTCTCCGGAACGGTTTAAGATATTGACTTGAAATTTTGTACACGTATATATTATAATGAGATCTGAAACTGGATTGTTTTTTGAAGATATCCGGTGGAGGGTTGTAGGGTAAATAGGGGTAAATATGGGGAAATATGTAAAGCAAGCTGGTATTTTTCTTTTTTTGCTATCTGCCTCTTTTGTTAAAATTTTTGCAGAGTCCCAGTTTATTTCTATGTCCGTTCTCCCAAGTGTGTTCGCAGATCTTGGACCTCTGAATTTTATTTTTTCTGATATAATTTTGATGTTCGCCCAATATCATACTAAAAGGTCTGGATGACTCACCCACGTATTGTTTCTTGCACTTACACGGAATACTATAAATGCAGTTTTTTTAATCTTGCTCGAAGAACCAGGAGCAAAATTCAAAAAACTGCATGCTAGTAACACTTCAGGAACTAGGTACATAGTGTATTTACTAGAATCCAAGACTTCAATATTTCTAATGACATCTGCGATCCCCACCACCATGCCCAACAATCCACCTCTCTTATTATAGGATATAACAAAATACAATTGTGATTTAGTGTGGATGAGAACAATTTTTTTTACATCAGCCACTTTCATTGCCACCTTTGGGCAGATGATTTCAAATATTATGTAATTAAAATTCTAAGATCAATTATTTCCACATATCAGTGTCCATAAATAGTATCAGGATGTTTTCATTTAAAAATACTTGAATGGTAAATCTAGATGTGGAAATAGTCATTCCTTAGGCAGAGGATTAGTTTTGCAGCAATAAAACCATATCTGAGATCGCTTTTCATATGCATTATGTGCCTTGTATATTCCTCGCTAAAATACAACTAATCTTGGGAAACATTTTAGTTAAGTACCAAATTCTAATACGACTATTCATCAGACGGTTATATGTTGAGTAGTTTGGGGTAACATAACTCGAGCCCGAAATGGGTGAACACAATAATGTAGCTATACAGAAACATTACACAAAACATATCTGCATTCGAGTTGGATAATGCGGTAACGTTGGCGGATTAAGTTTATGTATGTACCGAAGCTTCTGTCGTGTATAGTTAGAGCTAGACCAGTTTGAAGTTATGGATGTTGGTTTTTATTACCATTCACTTTTTCGTTTTATCTAAGCTGATGTTGCAAACAAATTGCAACTAAATAAAAATACTGAATTTTACTGCAGCTTGTGTTGGATTGCTCGGCCACATGAGAATTTATTGCATGTAGGTAGACAAGCATGAAATTACCTCCTACCGAACTCTTACTCTAATTGCACGATATTTACTGGGCATGAAATTAAAGGTAAGTTTTCGTTACTTTATACTTATGTTTCTCCTTCTCCTTAAAAACGGCAGGTAACAAAATCTTCATATGTGTATATTATGGATAGTCGCAACTGCGCGAATTTATTAAAATTCGTTCTCCATTCTGTAATATACAAATATGTGTATGGCCTCAGTTATTAATTAGTGAGATATAAGATCAAAAGTCCAAGTCAATGTTAGAGACTGTTAGGCTAATATAAGAACGACATTTTAACAAATAGGCCACTCTACAGAGTCTGCTACTACAGAACTAATCCAATTTATAAACAACAAATTAGATAATGGAGACTTTGTAGTTGGAGTCTTTTTTGATTTATCTCGTGCCTTTCACACTGGATGCAAGCTTCGTATCAACAAAACTAGATGCAATGAATGTATAATGGTTAATATCATACATCAGAGATCGTACATTTAAAGGAAGAATCGAAATCTTATACTCGGACGATTACGACTTTGAAATTGGCATTCCTCGAGGGGGTGTACTAGGGCCACTATTATTTTTGTTGTACATGAACAACCTGCCACTATACATACAAAATGGCAGATTGTTCATGTACGCAGATGATACGAGCATCCTAATCTACGCAAAGTCCAAAGACAAACTGCAGTCAAAAGTGAATGGTTGTAAAATAAAACAGTTTTTTGAATGGTTTTTACGAAATCGATTAATCATAAATCTAGAAAAAAACCACATGTCTAGAAATTACAGGGTTGTACAGAAAAGCATCTACAGATCTACAATTTAATAGTAAAGATAATATATTATCCATGGACAACTCGACAACGTTTCTATGGACCTACATAGATAGTTTAATGAGCTCGAATGAACACATTGATTGTATGTTTGCCAGGCTGAATAAATCGTATTTTGCTTTATCAGCCCTAAAAAATACGCTTAGCGAAGAGTCGCTGTGCAATATCCTTCAATATTACATATAGGGAGTAGACAACTGAAATTTCACGGATTTTTATTCTGAAAAGAAAAGGACAATTCGACTCCTGTTCAATCTGCCATAGACACAATCTTGTAGATCCACTTTCATATCGAGAAATATACTTACTGTAATACGAACTTACATCTTAAAACTTATGGTTTTTATCCACGACGAACGGGTTGATTTCACAACGTTTAGTGATATTCACCCATATTCAACACGAAATAAAAATAATATTTATATAGATAAATTTTTCCACACCTACCATAAAAAGTCATCCTATCATGAAATGAACCTCATATTACAACATGCTTTTCACAGAGCTAAGAAATACACGATCCACCATAAGCTTCAAAAATAAATTCAAGAAGATCAGTTACGATACTGCTTTTGTGACCTGAATGAATTTGTGTCTTTTCTAAAAGGAGCGAACTAAATATTTTTTTGTTGGTATCAACAACCTAAAAGTAGCTGAGGAATATTTTAATTATTTTAATAGTTTTGAACAGTCAATGTTCATTCGCATTTTTTTAAATGTAATTTATATATTTTGATTTGATATGAAATTATTCACTAGAAATCAGAGTAATTGGTATTTTCTTTAAATAAGGTAGATAATCTATTTAAGAAAATTAGGAAATATATCAATATCGGTCAGCGCACCCGTAAATTTGGCAAAATCAAAAACTGATTTTTTCAAACTTAGAGTTTTAGCACGCTCCTGTTTAGGGAGGAATTTTTGTTGAAATATTGGCGTTACAGCAAGGAATTCAGCTCTGTTGATGCCGGTTACAGGTTTTCGGGCCCTCTTGCCCAACTATCAACTTGGTATTTTATAAAAGGTGTAGAAGTATTTTCTGTAGAACATTACTCTCAGAAACACTTTCAAAACATTTTAACAGCAGCTATAAATGCAAAATTGGCTCCGTCTTATGAAATATTTTAGTTGCTGTTGATGCTTTGTAAAGCCTATTGAAGATAAAACAATTATATTCACATTTCCGCAAGCCTTAAGAAAATTCAGTATCATCACTATATAACAGTTTTGTTAAAGCTTTATCTAATTACGTTGTAGGACACTTCACTGTACATTATTGCTATAAACTAAAGTAACAACTGTTTTATAAGAGCTTCTAAGTAGACGTTATAAAAAACGTTGTATTTAGACACGTCAATAAATTAAAATAATTTCTTAAATGTGTCCTAAATCTCACAGGGATTATTTTTGATTTTGAATGCATACAGATTTGCAATTTAATACTAGGTAATAATCTAGCTACTAATTATTTCCGAAACTTGTTATAGCTCATAGCATGTTTATTGATGATTTCTAATAATGTTAGCAATTTGATAAAAATCGAATAATTGAGCTCGTGCAATTAGTGTTAATTAATTTTGAGTGCTGTATAAGACAAACATAGAAATGGCCATATTGACGTCAGCATCGTGAATTTTTGAGTTTCGATTTCATATTTATAATCTGTATCCTCGATAATCCCCAGGCAGCGACTTTCAGTTGAATCGCACGATAAATGATAAAATGCGTCCTCCCATACTGATGCCGTCATTGTAAATATTTGAGGTTTAATTTTATATTTGTAGCTTGCACCTTCGATAATAATCATACATGGACTTTCAGTCGAATGAGACAATAAATGATAAAATATGGCAGCCATATTGACGTCTCCATTTTGAATTTTTTAGTTTCGATTCCATATTAATGATCTGAGACTATTATGGCCTCCATATGTCAATTTTCAATCGAATCGAACCATGAATGACAAAATTAGTCCGCCATATTAACGCCGCAATTTTGAATTTTTGGATTTCGATTTCATATTTGTAATCGGCGACCTTGATTACCTCAAGATACCAATTTTCAATCGAATCAGATTCTAAGTGGTAAAACTGGTCCACCATGTTGGCGCCGCCACTTTGAATTTTCAAGTTTCTTTTGCAAATTTGTTATCAGCGACTTTGATTACCATCATATTCCGATCCTCAGTCGAATCTGTTGACAAATGATAAAACTTGTACGCCATTTTGTAATCAGCGATCTTGATTCCATTCAGATATCGATTTTTCAGTCGATTCGGTTGATAAATGATAAAATTTGTCTAACATATTTTTGGGTATCGATCTCATTGATTGGAATCTGCGTTAATGGTAACCTTCAGATACCAAGTTTCAGTACAGAATATTGATAGGATGGCCTTATCAAACGTTTTAATCGATAACTTCCGATGATGTCTGGAGCGGTCACCATCTTGGATGTATGACGTCGTATAGGCCGTCTGCCACAAAATCAAGCCAGACACCTGGAAGGCATAAGGAATATGTTAAAATTGATCCCAATAGTTCATCACCAATTTTCCCATGGGATGTGTTCTGCCCCCCGACAATAGTAGTCATAACTTTATATTTAGTTTGTTTCTAATTCTATAAATTCTGAAAACTATGTGATAGTTTAAGGGGGCGGTAGCTCAGTGGATTAGCGCGTCTAGCTTGCATACTGGCATACCTAGCGAAGTAGGTTCAATCCCTGCTCACCGCGAAATAATTCTAATTATAAAATTATCCCCAAGATGCGGTTCGGACTCTACTATAAACTGTAGGGCCTTGTTTCTCTTTACCTAACACAAAATAATTCTGGATTTTCAAGGAGTTACATCGGTGACTTGAGAAGCGGTTAAGAAAATATAAACATTCAAGAAACAATATTTAACATTTCATGCTTCGTCATATTTACCATATCGAACGCTGGCCGTTTAAAATCGCTCCTCTTTAAAAATACTTTTGTGTTAATAGCAAACATTTTAAGATATAATTAAAGCATTAGGCGATCGCTATCAAACGTGTATAAAATAATACGCCTTACAGTTGACGATATTTTCAGGGCTTATAAATATAAGCCCTTTGCGTGGGTAAGTACCCATGCAAACAGAACTTCAAGTGAGGATATTAATACACAATTCATGTCTTAACGAGTCCATGGCTCTAAAACATTAATGACATTTCAGATTGATAACTAATACGATTAATGAAGTATTCAATACATTATACATGTTCTATTTATACATTAGTTTGGTAAGTAAGTGTTTCGTAATTTACATCATAGAAATTCAATCTACTAATGTTTGTCAAATTGTTGCTTTCCCACGAACATTAACTACTCTCTTTCGCAAACATAGGTATAAGCAAACAAATTCTATGAAAGGGGATCTAAAACCCTTAGATTGGAAAGTGCTTCGAAATCCCGAGACAAAATGAAAAATAAATATTGGAATTTAATTTAAGAACCGAAATAGATCACTCTTTTAATATTAAGCAGATAAGTTATGCATCTGTTGTTCGAATAATTGATTATTGACAAGTACCCAGCTAATCTATCGTTGAATTATCAAGACCACAATTGCATTTATAAATATGGCGAAGGCGCTAGGGGTAATTTATAAACTGATTTCAATAATAAACTATAGGGTACTCGTTGATAAAACCAAACGGACAAAAACTACAAGTACTTTTTTTCAATAGTAGGTGCTGTGCGTATAACATTAGTTCATTGGTTTAATTATTTTTTATCAAATATTAAAAAAAAATTAAGCTGTTGTGGACATATTTCATATGAACTTTTCTTCATAAAATGTCCTAAGGAATCACACCCTAAAATATTAGCACGTCATTAGAAACATCCTGTGTATCAAAAATAAATTATGTAAGACAAGGAACAATGATAAAGAACGGCTGTTTTGACCCTCCGGTCAAAAGCGAATTGATGGTTTAAAATAGTTAAGTAACAGAAAAAAAAATGTAATTAGCTGAAGACAGTCGAGAGCATTTTATATACGGGCTGTTAATTTTATCAGGGCCCTCGAGGATATCTCGCATAATATCACTCGTGAAAAAATAATTGATTAATCAAAAATTGTGTCGATATTTACGAGCTACAGAAAGGTTTAAAGTTATTTGAAATCCATGATCTACTTTAAGTCTTACGACGGAAAATATTGAAAACGAGAAATATGTCTAAACCAGATATCCCGAATTTCTTTGCAAAATTGAGTATTATGAGATAGTTCAAATTATGTGTGGATCTGTATTTTGAGACACCCTTTAGGGTGTCTTATAATATATACGGAACAGTCGGAAAATAATCTCATTAAGTGTTTTTCCAATTTTTCAACGATGTCACCTGCCACATTTGTTCATTAGAGCTAAGCAAGTAATTATAAAAACTGATCTAAAAAATGTTTCTTATTTAGTTCTAATGAATAAATATGACGTGGCAAATCGTTAAAAAAGGGTCATATCATAAATCACAGGACTAGATAATGTTACAAAGATATGTTAAAACACATATTGAATACACACCGTTGATTTACCTGCTTGTTTTGAAACAAATACCATCCATTTGTTCTAAAAGGTAAACTATTTCAAAACCCATTTAACTTCTCTCATCAATTTCAGTTCCATCTTCCTTCGCGTAGCTAACTTGCTCTCTAACTTTTAGACGGGATTGGTTTTCGAGTAAAATTTACAACAAATAAACTTCTCTTAACTTAATATGACCAACAGAAAATTCAGGGCTGAGTTATGGCTAAAAGATAAAGATTTAGTGGTCTGCTAAGTGTTTTTGACAGTACGATATTAACCCTAGCGAAGGTAGTGGCATGGTAATATTTTGTTACTATCAACGGATAAAACCGTTAAGCGTTTACATTCTCGTGATATTACCTATTCTTAATTATCACACGCTCACACACGGAATATATTTAATCACGCACAATCACGGACATTTTCGTACACTACTACTTCATTGTAACATGATCATGTCATGATACAACATGATACGATGAAAGTCACGTCACGTGCCTATTTCAAATTAGAAAATGTTTTACCACATGACTGTACCTATATCAACAAATACCTCTCACTGATAAAATCAGAAATTTACCTGATACGGTTTGTTATGTACGCAAAAAAATACACTTTTCCGTAGATATATTATTATATTTCAAATAAAGAAATTTTTGGTACAAACTGTTCATCCCTAGAAATCTGACCTGCCAGTCCGGTGTGTTAATTCCTGGAGCTATGAATGGGATCAGCAATTAGACGGTCTTGCTCCGTGAAGTTTAATTTCAACTTGACCTGTAATTTGTACACAATAGACACAAACATGTAGGAGTGTATAATGAGGCACGTAGGTTGCAATTTAAATTTTAATAATCGGACCCACAGTGGATTTTTGCACAAAGACTAATAGGGCTGCATATTTTTCAACTGTTCTTCAGATTTAATAGCCTCTTCTTTCATGAAATTCAGTGAAAATTTGTAGTAATTTTACTAAACAATGCATGATTATAAAGGAATTCTTTTGCTTTTAGTTTAGTCCTGGACTTTGACGTAATGTTGAATATTAATTGCATTATAAGAAATTGAAAATATAATTTATCAGGAGGAAATAAAAATCCAATTGTTATGTATTCTATGCGTCTCTGCTTCTCTTGAGAATTATCTTGTATATGTTAAATTGTTGCTGTAGTATTCAATTTAATTAGAAAAATTTATTTTCAAACAACTTAATAACTACGTCGGCGATTTTCTTGGCACGCGTTTGTTGCAGCCCAACTCTCCCTTTTTTTGAATATGCCTAATTAAATTTTAAATTTTCTTTCCTTGTTTTATGAATCCTACCAGCTGCGCCATTTTGCTAAATCAATTGTGTAATTAGTTTCCTAATTAGCATAAAATATTCAAGAAAGATTTCACTCGGTGGTAGTTCCATTCAATGTAAATATATTATAGCTTTTTCACAGTTTGTGTATGGTCAAATATCGCTTGGTCCACTGTACATAAAAAATTACTAACATTTATTTCGTGTTTCTGGATGTCATAGTAGATCTAAACGTTAATATTTATCATCTTTATAGTTACCTTTCTCCCATACTCTCGCACTTTTCAACACAACTGAATCATATTATCCCGACGGAATATTTTATTCCAACTTTGTTTTCCTTTTCTTAAAAACTAAAAGTAAATTTCTGAGTTTCTGTACCTTCTTAGGAGGAATTATGCTAATATTTATTCCTGAAATTCTTGCTACTTTAGCATATTTACCGCTGAGGCAAATCTTATGTAGATATACTTCATTTGAGTTAGCAAATATTTTAATGGAATGCAGTTTAAACGTGCCTTTGTGTGCGAAAATACAAATTTTGAGAGGTTGTGTGTTGGCAGTGAATACCTATACTTAGAAGGTAGTAAATATTCTAGAGGGTTTGAAAACAATTATCGGAACATCTATTTGGTTAAAGTATAAGTGGAATTAAATCAAAGTTGCACAGTGTAAAATTTATTTAGTAATTTTAGTAATAGGAGGTTCTTAGAGTGTCTGGTTTTAGAAATATTCAATAACATAGAAAGATTAACATTTTCAAACAATTATTAATTCGATAAATAAATTTGGGAGGCTAATCTAATATGAGTTCATCATGGAACGGAAAAAGGGCATTTGAAATTGGTCCAAATCCGTCACACAGGGCGATCTACAGAGGCATTACGTGCCTCGCATTTTATATAAACTGTGTTATATTATAGTTTTAGACAAAAATGTTACTAAAGTTTTGGATTAAGCACACAAAAGTATGAAGAGGTACGAGATATAGAAACTGCAATATACTTCTTTTAACATTGGGAACTTTGTCCACAAACTTGATGCTTCAAAAATTTTAGGTAAAATCGAAACATATGTATAACAGACTGATTTAAGGCCATACCACGTACTCATTTCCTTATACGTCATTCGTTAAGAGCGGTAAGTTCTTTTTTATATCGCTGACGAGATTTCTTTGGAATTAAGGACCCACTGGCTTCCTCAGCTTCTTGTAAGATATCACACGGAGTATCCATTTTTAAAGGCAAAAACGGTTTTCAATTTAACAGTAATAATACCGCATTGACATTAATAAGGCTTGTTAGTTGCTTTTCAAAAATGCAACTAGATTTTCGAGTATAGTAATAATCGTCATCAAAGTTAACAAAATTTAAGTTTATTCTCTCCCCTTTTAATGAAAGGAATTTCAGGATAACATAAAACGTACAATATTCGATCAAGTTCGATTAGAGTCTAACATGTCATACCCGCCTCGCCTGTTAAACCCCATATAACGATCTTGTAATATAACATGCTATTAGTCCATCGACTTTGCATTTTGGGTGGGACAAGACTTATTTTTTTATGTGTAGGGGGGTCAGCGTGAGTATAAAACTCTGTTTTCGGGGTTGAAAGCCTCCGACTTGGCCACTCTCTTGAAAAAGGGGATGTAAACAATATCTCCGCGATATTTTGAGAACGGTAAGTCTCACAAAAATTTGTTTAAGACTTTTCTGTAGAGAAATGAATTCCCTACGATCCTGTCTAGATACTTCTTACTGTAAAATTGAAAATGAAAACGTTAGAATTAGAAATAGACTAAAATTTTCAGGAAAAATATTATTTATGGGTTATAACTTTTTTCTATTGATTTTATTGAAAGAACACATGAGATGGTTTTTGTAGACCATTTTATTGCGAACAATTTTCTCTACTAATTATTTAAGTTTCGTTCCTTTGGAGAGGTGTTAGGACGCTGTAAAGGTATCCAACTAAGTACTCCATTCAAAACGCGCGAAAGGACAACGGTTTGAAATTACTTTGACAACACGCTTCTTGGGTCGACGATTTCGAAAATCGGGGACCCACAATCCTAAATGTTCGGGAACACCCGTAAAGACGCCAAAAACACCTCATTTAGAGGTTTTTTTCGCGATGGTCTTAATAAAAATTAAAGAGGATCCTGTGAAATCCCCTTTTTTTAATATTAATTTGCATTGGTGGTTGATTTATACCAAATATAGCCAAATTATATGATTAAGGATAATCAGAGAGGGTGTACTTTTTGCTCTAAATTTTGTTAAATGGGCATTGCCGGGCAAAAGTAAATTGTTTTCAACCCTTGAGGGGGTAGGTAAAACCACCCCCAACTGGTAAATTGGTAAAAAATACTTATTTACTTTAAGCTTCTTTGGATACATGGGCTCTCTTAGGCAAAAATAAAATATTGTCACCCCTTAAATGGAGCGGTAGGAGGGGGCAGTTTTACCCCCTTGAGGGTTGAGAACAACAAAAAAAGTATTGGAATTTTTTTGTGAGACTTACGGTTCTCAAGATATCGCGGAAAAACTATTTACACCCCCTTCTATAATCACACTGAAACCCCCTACACATAAAAAAATCATGTCCTACCCAAAATGGTTGGGCCTTAATTTTGTAACATTTCAATGGATTATATTGCCTTTCTCTATCCAATTAAACTATTCTTGTAATAAAAGAAAATGCCAATGTATCATATACTGACAATGTAACGAGCTATGTGTGTTCTGACATATTAGCAATTTGAAATTTTGCATATTATATATTAATTTCCTGACCTTAAAAATATTGTAAATATTCAAAATGGCGGTTCCAATATGACGGTCTAAAGTTGAATCCACTTATGTTTTTTAACAAATCCTGTAGCGAAACAGCATGTTGTTACTGTTATGTATTTCAAAGCAGGATTTTCTCAGAAAGGTATTCCATTTTTGGAAAACATGGAATGTCGACAGAAGTCTCTATCTAATGGAAGCAAATAAGTGAAAATTTTTATGAGAAGGAATTGTCTTATAATACCGAGGTTTTTCAAAACTTGTTTCAAAATTTCGAACATCATTCAGTGCATCGATTTCTTGCCATAAAATATCTTGGGTTGATTCTACGGTTGGTTCCTTGTGAAACATTCTTCAATAATTTAAACATACAGGAAAAATTATGCTTTTTAATGTTTCAAAAAGTTTTATTAAAACTCTACACGTGTTTCGGCTCATTAGGCCTTTATCAAGAGTACAAGATAATACTAGTATTATCTTTAACTCTACACGTGTTTCGGCTTATTAGGCCTTTATCAAGAGTACAAGATAATACTAGTATTATCTTGTACTCTTGATAAAGGCCTAATAAGCCGAAACACGTGTAGAGTTTTAATAAAACTTTTTGAAACATTAAAAAGCATAATTTTGAAGGCTTTGAAGTAACTTTACATTAAAATTCACAAGGCGAAATTCTATGTATGAAACAGAAATAGATTTAAAATTATTACATTGTGGTGTTTTGCAACTTCTTGCCACATTTATCAAAAAATTTAAAAAAGATGCTTTATTCATGGTACGAAACACCTCAAACAAAACAAAAAATTGGTTTAGAAACGCGTTATGTTGTTCAGAATAACAAAATATTTTGCTATTATAAAACCATTCCTTTTTCAAAATATTCTTCTTATTTGTCCCCACTAATTTCTTTAATATATTTAACAGAAACTGTTTAAAAATAAATAAATAAATTCTGAAAGCATATGTTTTTCCATTTATTCACAGACTACTTTGAGAGTTGAACTTTATTAAAAAAATGAATTTACCCCGTCAAAATTATTAACGACTATACTCACGGAGCAGAACATTGAGTAACATTTATTTGACGGCTCCGACGAGGGTTAAAAAGGCCATTATGAAACATCATTTGGAATGGAAATGGAAGTTCCTTTTTCAGCGATAAAAAATGATGAAAGCCCACACAAGACAAAATTGACTTATCTCAATGGTTTATCCAACACGCAGTCTTCGCAATGTTGTAGCACAAAAGCTCTGGACGTGGCCTTTAGTCGATAATAGTGAAATTTTATCTATTGAATGCAATTGTTCGTCCCTGTCACATAACAATATGATGGGACAAACTACACACTAAAAAACATTGTTTCGAATCAAGAAAATCTTTTTTGTATATACGCAAAACAATCGGTTTTAGTGTGTGGGTAAACTTTCAAAGTCGGTACATAAGCTACCTAAATATAAACTATACAGTGTGCTCTGAAGGTCGAAATAAATTCAATAATTTCACTTATTTCAAGTTACACTCTTTTTTATAAAACACAATATATTGTCCAATAAACAGTTCGGTTTCAGAAAAAATGCGATTGCATGCTTAGAAATAATCGTTCGTTGAATAAGATGTTCCACAAGGAACTGAGCTGGATCTTGTTCACCCTGTATGCTAATGAATTGCTCTTCCTGTGGAAAAAGTGGCAAGTTATTAGTTTTGCCGACGACACTACTCTGTTTTATACAGCTTACTCTCGAGCAGAATTAAAAATTAAGGCCGAGAGCGATTTAAGAAACAAAATATGTTTTCAACAGAAAGCTTTTTCTCAAAAATAAAATTTGTACCATTCTCCTCATTTAAAAATTGTTGAATTTCTAGTCCCTACGGATTATACAAGATCTAAATAAGTTTGATACAAAAAAAACAACTACAATTATATATTTATATGTCCACCTAGATTCGAATTTACATTGGGATACGGACATCCCTACAAAGTACAACTAGTTTACGAGTTAAATTAGGATGATTTCGACTTTAGAATAGGGTATTTTCATGAATCTGAGATGAAAGTGGAAATGCTTATATTTGAAAAATGCATATTTTTTAAATATTTTTGGCACAGAAAAAAATATGTTATATAAAACTATAAAATTATAATTTTAATTAGAAGTATCAATTTTTCATAATGACGTCACTAAGCGAAAACTAGGTAAATCACCAAAAAACTATTGGCAACACTGACACCACACTGTTAATCTGGTGACAGTGGTGTGACTCATTATTTTGCTTGTTTAGCTATTTGTTTGAAAACATTCTATACAAGCATACAAATAGGGAAACTAATTACGTAGAAGGTAGATCAAACGTCGTTTTTAATGAAATTTTACACTCATTCACAGGTCGATATTAGGTGCTACACAAAACTGAACATCTGTTTATGAAACAAACAAAAAATAAGGTTATAGTTAAATGAAATGTCAAATCACAAATCACCAACTTGAAACTCCCTAGAAATAAGTACATTTGGCGCTCTATTTGAATTATCGCTTAGTGACGTCATGAAAGTTTAATTAATTTTTTTCCGGCTTAAATAAAAAAGTAAAAAAGAAAGAAAAAACACGTATTCCTTATTTTTATTTCTAGTTTTCAATTTTCAAATAAAAAAAATATGGGAAAATACCCCATTGAACAAGAACTGTCACTTTTTGAGATGAGTTCAAAGGGCAAAGTGAATAGGAAGAGCTTTGGGGTCATTTTTTATTGAAGGGGCATTAAATAGCGACAATTATGTGGAATTGTTAGAAAAAACCGTAATATTCTCTATCTCGCAACATTATATTCAAATTATGAAAATCTTAACATACTGGAAAACACTCAACAAGATGGTGTACCACCACATTATTTGCTGACAGTTCTAGTATACATAAACAATGCGTTCTCTAAAAGATGGTGTGGCAGACAGGAACTAATAAAGTGACCAGCTAGATGCCCTGATCTAACCTCTCTAGCTTATTTCATAAGGTTTTAAATGCATTTGTATTTCGTTTTGGCTATTGTCAAGAAGTGCATGGAGGACAATTGGAACAATTATATCAAATGAAATTCGATTTTATGTAATGAAAATTAACTCCTAAAACTAATTATGAAATTAAATTTTATCAAGACAAATCGTACTGATACCTTAATTTACGGAGAGAGAAACATTACGCTTAATGAATTCGTATATGATTTAATCAACACCAACATTTCAATATTTCCCTTTTCACCATGCAGATGTGTTATACAGAAGAGTAATCGCGCCCATTATTCAGTTAATCGAGCTTAAATTATTTATGGCGAACGAACCTAAACAACTGCGGATCCAGACGAATAATTACCTTGATTAGTTAGCGTAATGGAAATAGATGAAAATCGATGTGTAATTTATTTTGTGGTTAAGAATGCTGTTCCCATTAACATGTGTTGTAATTGCCAAGTTAACAAACGTAACAAATGGCAAATAGCAAATGGAAAATGTCAATTTATTCTCTATCAATCTAATGTTATACGCTTACAATATGCTATGAATTTTCGGTTACATGATTTTTTTAAATTGGAATTTTGTTACACAAGAGAGTGGATTATCCTCAAGAAGCCATTTGGAAATCGAAAATGTAACCAATCGCGCCTTATTTATAAAGCATACTTCGTCTTATATTTTATTTTAACTTATAGATCTTAATGGGAGTGAAATAATATGGGTGCTTTTTCCAATTGATTTAATCTCAGAAAAATCGCTGTCTAAGAAATCGCTACTTCCGCATCCAGATTTCTTATCCAAGTCTCTTTAAACGAAAGCGTATTGATACTATATTTGCACTTCAGTATGTTGAAATAATAACAGGGTATTATTGGTTGGGGAGGGGTAGCAAAAACAATATTAAATCTACTACAAAGAATTCAAAATCGTATCATAAAAATAATATTAAATAAGCCACCTTGTTTTGCTACAGCTGAATTCTATAACAACTCTTCTTTACTCGATATTAGACAACTTGATTCTAGCGGCGCCTTACTTAATATATACAGGGTGCGCCAAAGTTCTGATTTTGGTCGATTACGGCTGTATTTGAAATGGTGGAAATATATTGTCTATAGATTATTTTCTTGATTTTCAATTCTGAATAACCAGAAAATATGTACAATTATACAGGGTACTCCGTTTTCGTTGTCCGAGCAACAACTTCGTTATTTTAAATGGAACACCCTATATTTTTTTCCTTTATCGAGTTACCCATCTAATTATATTCATAATTCTATTAAGGTGGTAGGTACTTAAAATGAACCGTTTACGATATAAAAAAGATTTTTTGACAAAAAGTGAGGTTTGCGGATAAGTTTTTGAGTACCTCTGATTTCATAGACAAGAGAGTTTTCAAAATTCTGCTTATACTGTTATGTTGAGCATATTAAGGGCTAGTAGGGCAGAAACATTATTAATATTAATCTTATACAGAGTGCTGAAAAAATTGAGTTTAATGTTTCGCTAATAAAAAAGGCCGTAATTCAATTTTTTCAAATGGGACGTACTATTTTCAGTTCTGTCATCTAATGAAGTGTTAAATTATCTTTCCATTGATATATCATAGTAGGTATTTATCTTTAGGAGTTGCATAGATATTAAGGTTAATTGTCTGGATCAGTCATTTTTCTTGCTGGAACTTCATGAGGTTTGTACTGCACTTCACCAGTTTCGATAAATCTGTCTCTAAGATTACTAAATGCAGGTTCTAAAGGGTGTCTCCTTTCAGGATATCTGGTTTTATAGACTCGGGATGCTAAGAGGCTGTTCCTTGAGCACTCCCCCAGAATAAAAATCATGTCAACCATTTCTTCCCGCGAATAATTCATATTTAATATAATTATATGCAAATGCAACTTCCTGGAACTGTAAAAGCTACTAGTATTTTATTAAAGACAATCAAAACAAAAGCACTTACCGATATAGCAGTAACACAAAACTTTAGAACATCCACAGACACGTGTTTTGACATCTATGTCTCTTCGGTGCGGCTTTTTCTAAAGTTCACAATCAACTGAAATATGTAAGCAAATACTCGTGTTATAACTATCAAAGGATTACCAGAACAGGATATTAAAAATTAAAATTAGATTATAGGAAATTCCCCGTAAAGGGATAATTATCAATATAATTATATGCAAATGCAACTTCCTGGAACTGTAAAAGCTACTAGTATTTTATTAGCTAATAAAATACTAGTAGCTTTTACAGTTCCAGGAAGTTGCATTTGCATATAATTATATTGATAATAAAATATAAAAATAATTAATAAAATACTAGTAGCTTTTACAGTTCCAGGAAGTTGCATTTGCATATAATTATATTGATAATTATCCCTTTACGGGAAATTTCCTATAATCTAATTTTAATTTTTAATATCCTGTTCTGGTAATCCTTTGATAGTTATAACACGAGTATTTGCTTACATATTTCAGTTGATTGTGAACTTTAGAAAAAGCCGCACCGAAGAGACATAGATGTCAAAACACGTGTCTGTGGATGTTCTAAAGTTTTGTGTTACTGCTATATCGGTAAGTGCTTTTGTTTTGATTGTCTTTAATAAAATACTAGTAGCTTTTACAGTTCCATTTCCAAGTTGCATTTGCATATAATTATATTAAATATGAATTATTCGCGGGAAGAAATGGTTGACATGATTTTTATTCTGGGGGAGTGCTCAAGGAACAGCCTCTTAGCATCCCGAGTCTATAAAACCAGATATCCTGAAAGGAGACACCCTTTAGAACCTGCATTTAGTAATCTTAGAGACAGATGTATCGAAACTGGTGAAGTGCAGTACAAACCTCATGAAGTTCCAGCAAGAAAAATGACTGATCCAGACAATTAACCTTAATATCTATGCAACTCCTAAAGATAAATACCTACTATGATATATCAATGGAAAGATAATTTAACACTTCATTAGATGACAGAACTGAAAATAGTACGTCCCATTTGAAAAAATTGAATTACGGCCTTTTTTATTAGCGAAACATTAAACTCAATTTTTTCAGCACTCTGTATAAGATTAATATTAATAATGTTTCTGCCCTACTAGCCCTTAATATGCTCAACATAACAGTATAAGCAGAATTTTGAAAACTCTCTTGTCTATGAAATCAGAGGTACTCAAAAACTTATCCGCAAACCTCACTTTTTGTCAAAAAATCTTTTTTATATCGTAAACGGTTCATTTTAAGTACCTACCACCTTAATAGAATTATGAATATAATTAGATGGGTAACTCGATAAAGGAAAAAAATATAGGGTGTTCCATTTAAAATAACGAAGTTGTTGCTCGGACAACGAAAACGGAGTACCCTGTATAATTGTACATATTTTCTGGTTATTCAGAATTGAAAATCAAGAAAATAATATATAGACAATATATTTCCACCATTTCAAATACAGCCGTAATCGACCAAAATCAGAACTTTGGCGCACCCTGTATATAGAACTAAAAAAGACCAACTGAACGTTCATCACCATGGCACGCGGAGCAAACAAAAAAGGGGATTTGAAAATACCAAAAACCACAAAAACTGTAGGTCAAAAATGTTATAGCTATGTTGTCAAAAAATTTATAATTTGTTGCCTACATCGATAAGAGGAAAGAAGCAGGCATCTTTCAAAAAAATATCCATCGTCTGGATATAAAAAAATAGACGTAACATCTTCAAGTAGTCGTAAGGTAAATGAAATAAATAATGAGGAGAATTATATGGAATCGATCATAATCAATCAAAATTATCCTGGTAGTAACACTTTTCTAATATTTTTTTTATTATTGCAAGATTCTTAAGTTTCGAATGTCTAAATGTTAGTGTATTATCAGAATATTTTTATAAAGATTATATTTATTTATTATTATAAATGGGTTACATGTACGATTTGCCGATATACTTCTTTGGTATTGTCCGAACGACTCGCAACGTCCTACCATCGTCATCGAAGGGAGAGGGGACGGTAGAGGAGGAGAGGAAAGGAGAGGAAAGGAGGAGAGAGAAAATAAATGAAGATAAGAGAACGGAAAGGAAGGAAAATAAGGTAAGAAAAGAGAAAAGAAGGGAAGACACATCAAGAGAAGGGAAGAAAAGTGAAGAGAAGGGAGGAAAAGGGAACAGAAGGCAAGAAAAGTGAAGAGAAGGGAAGAGAATGGAAGAGAGCAAGACAGAACAGGACATTATAATTTTAGAGCAAAACTTATTTTTACATCCTTTGATTTTGAGAAGGAAAAATAAGGGAAGAGAAGAGAAGAGAAGGGAAGAAAAGGGAAGAGAAGGGAAGAGAAGGAACGAGAAGGAAAGAGAAGGGAAGAGAAAGGAAGGGAAGGGAAGAGACGGGAAGGGAAGAAAAGTGAAGAGAAGGGAAGAGAAGGGAAGAGAAGGGAAGAGAACAGATAAGAGCAACACAGAAAATTATAATTTTAGAGCAAAATTTCTTTATACTTCCTTTGATTTTGATAAGGGAAGAGAGGGGAAGAGAAGGGAATAGAAGGGAAGAAAAGGGAAGAGAAGGGAAGAAAAATGAAGAGAATTGAAGAGAACGGAAGAGAGTAAGACAGAACAGGACAGGAGAATTATTGTAATCGTCATGTTTTCAAGATTTCTTCGAGTTTTCTTGTTTTAGGGTATGTACGAAAATGTAGGTCTTCCAATTCCACCACTGTCATTTAGTGGGCCAATCACAATTGTGTTGGCATTTAACCGACACGATTGGTAAGAAAGGAATCTGTTATAAGTTTAAAGAAAATATACAGAGTTGTCATTTTAGAATATAGGTAGTTAATTTTTAAAACGACGCGACGGAAGGAAATAATTAGAGTGTAGTTGGCAATTTTGCCAAGTAAGGAATCCTGATTACTTTTAGTGACTGAAACGTATTTTTAATAAGACCTGTTATGAAACACGAATAAGTTGGTTGTGTACTCAGTCTCTATAGACTATGTAAAAGTGAATTAAGTCATATTGGAGTGAAATGTTAATCAAATAGGTATCCACAGTTGGTCTCGACTGTAACATCTACTCGTTTTTAGGTAAAAGGAATTCAAGTCGCTTAAAAATAATGTTCTCAAGAATATTCGGCTGTATGAAAACTCCAGCACCGTAGAAAATTTTGTTACCATCTTATATTCTCTAAGAATTTAATATAGGCGACGTTACGCCGTTACATACCGAAATAGATATCGAACGAAATTCTTTCACGAGTCCTTATTTTAGTACAAACATCAATGTTAGGTTACGTGCGGCGATATTCAACTGAATCGAAATTATCCGCGGCTTTATTGGATGAAACGAGAAATTTTATAATTGACTGCGGTTCGCTTTGAATGTAACAGTTTTGTGGTTTTCTGAATTATTCGAACGGAATCAATTTTCGAAATTACCAGTTGTAAGGCATATTTTATAAATTTTCCATAATTGCTAATACGTGGAAATTTGAAACTAACTTGCCCTGAACAGCAAATTCTAAATGTTAATAAGTAGTTCAAGCAAATAGGTAAAGTGTTACCGAAGGGTGATCTGCTCGGGAAAAGTTGTATTGGGATATGACGGAAAAAAAGTCTAATATATTACTGTTATATTCTTAAGTACATGTCTTTGGGTATATTCGAGAACGGTGAGAGACATAGAAAAAAAATTTAAGGAAAAAATTGTACAGCTTAAAGTTTTGCTTAAAAAAGGTCATATGCATTTACACACTATTCTTGATAGTTTGGCCGTAAATAGATACAAATTTTCTTATCTGTTCATATAAAAGTTACATCTGAAATTTTCAATTGACGTTTTTTTCTAGGTTAAAAGTGCTGACATAAATTAGGAGGAAAACTAGAAAATTTCACGAAGAAGAGCTTGAAAAAAATTATTTCAACACATTTAAACATTCGACACATCTCACGAGTAATTATTTATGTGGAAGAAAGCACGCTATGGTCATAGATGATGATGGCACTAGAATTACATAGCACTTACGAAGTTTAAATACAGGTGTGCCCCAGGGTTCTAGTTTGGGGCCGCTCTTGCTTATCTTGTACGTTTCAGATATTTCATCAGATGTAGTCACTAGTTACCAACTATATCAATATGCAGATGACTCATGCAGATATACAAATCATTTGGTTTCCAAGAGCGACAGGATGATTTAACTTTAATAAACCATGATTTAAAAAAAATTTTGAGTATTCATCCAACCTTTAATTTACAACTAAATCCTGAAAAGTCGCAAGTACTGCTGATAGGTATATCTGTCACATTGAAAAAGTTATCGGTGGTTTCTTTTGATGTTACTATAAATAATAAAGTCCTGCCTATTGTGAATGAGGCAAAAATATCAGAACTTTGGTTAGACTGAATATTAAATTTTGAAAAACATATTTTATCCAAACCGAAAATAGCACATAGTGGATTGAAGATTTTATACAGTTTTGCGAAAGATATGTCCAGCGAGTGCAAATCAAAATTTTGTGACTCGCGCAAATTAACTTCACGAGATTACTTACATAATACAAGATATTACAAAATTTCTTGATACCTTAGCATAAAACTGCGATTGTTCAAAGATCATTTCCCTATATTGCATCTAGTCTTTGGAATGAACTTCCAAATGAACCTAAACATTATAAACCTACATCAAGGTAAACAAAGACTATATCCTAATCGTACCAAATTCTTGGCAGTTCTGTTTTTATTTCGTGAGGTCAGTCTGTTCCCTACGCCCGTTCGTATTGTTATGTGGTGCTATGGCTGCTATTATCATAAAATGTGTTAGTTACTAGTATAAAATTCATTAAAAAACATCTGTAAAGGTATTTACACAGAACTTCCCTCTTTATTTGTGCATGGCGGTCACTCTAAAAAATTAATAATTACGAAATGACATTAAAAATAATAATCGGAATATAGTTATCACTATTATTACAAAGACAACCTGATAAGTTTTGGTCAAAAAAATATACAGAGTGCTAATCCAACAGCAAAAGTTCAATACTATAACAGGTGCCAAATATGGAAGGCTTGCGCAAATACCTGCCCAAATGTTCACCATGACTGAATTATTTCTTAGGATGACCACCCTGTACATTTTCCAATAAAAGTATAATAAGTGCATATGCCAAATATTATTACCATCTGTCTCATTTTCAATTCCAATTTTTTTTTCTGAAATAGGTTTACAATGTCATGAAACGTGTAAATTTTAAATTTGAGCAAAACAAAATTTTTCATCTATTTTATAATAAGTAGTGATAGATAGATTAAAATTTTTTTCAAAGAAAACAAAATTTAAAAAAAAATTGCTTGAATAGGTTTAGAATGCCATGGAAACGTGAACATTTTAAATCTGAACAAAGTGAAAAATATTCCATCTATTTTAGTGGTAAAATTTTTTCAAAAATGGTAAAAAAAATCTCTGTTTTTTTTTAATGGGTTTAGAACGCTATGAAACGTGGAAATTTTAAATTTGAACAAAGAGAACAAAATTTCAGTCTATTTTAGTGGTAAAAATTGTTTCCATTTTTTTTTCTGAAATAGGTTTAGCGAGTAATGCCACGTGGAAATTTTAAATTTGAGAAAAAAAAATGTTTTTATTATTTATTCCCTTTAGACGTCTTCGCTGTATATTTTCCAGTGAAAGTTTAACCATTTCTTCGCTGACAGTAGCATCAACTACCTACCAAATTTGACTGCTCTCCGTCAAGTAGTTTTTTTTTTTTTAATACTTAATGCATCAACAGACAGACAGACAGACAGACACACAGACTGACGGAATTGAAAAACCTATATTTTCGTAATCTACGTGATCTGAAACGTCAAAATCCTATAAAATCTTGGAGGGTGATTTTTTCTCGAATACAATACTTCCCTTCGGTATGTGAGGGAAGTAAAAACACAAATTAATATTTCTTTCTGTGGTATTAGATATACAGTGTGCCCCACTTAAGAGTGTAACAGCGTAATAATTTTTTTGTTTTTTATCCGATATGAATCAAGCTGATTTTAAAAGATAGATCTTGGTGACGATCACGATCTATTTAGGACAATAAAATAACTTTCCATATTTTTATTTAAGGCCATCTACGATACTAAATTCTATGAAAAAAATAAAAAAATCATAGTAGGCGTTTTTTCGCATACCGAAGGGAAGTATTGTATTCGAGAAAAAATCACCCTCCGAGATTTTTTCGGATTTTGACGTTTCAGATCACGTAGATTCCGAAAATATAGGTTTTTCAATTCCGTCAGTCTGTCTGTCTGCCTGCCTGTCTGTCTGTTGGTGCGTTTACTAAAAACTACTTGACGAAGAGCAATCAAATTTGGTAGGTGGGTGACCCTACTGTCAGCGAAGAAATGGTTAAACTTTTACTGGAAAATATACGGGGTGAACCGTCTAAAGGGAATAAATGAAAACAAATTTTTTTGCTCAAATTTAAAATTTCCACTTTTCATGACACGCTAAACCCATTTCAGAAAAAAAAAATTTTAAAATTTTTTTCGCCAACTTATCTGAAGAATTTTTTACCACTAAAACAGATGACATTTTTTTTTCTTTGTTTAAATTTAAAATTTCCACGTTTCATGGCATTCCAAACATATTTAAAATAAAATTTCTCCAACATATTTGAATTTTTTTTTCCACGAATCATCTATTTTTTTTTTTGCTTAAATTTAAAATGTCCACGTTTCATGGCATTCTAAACCTATCTCAGAAAATAAAAAATTACCAACATTTTTGAAAAAATTTACCACTAAAATAGATGAAAAAAAGGTTTTTCTTTGTTCAAATTTAAAATATCCACGTTTCATGGCATTCTAAACCTGTTTAAAAAAAAACATTAAATTTTTTTTATCAAAATTTTTGGAATTTTTTTTTTCCATGAATAGATGGAATAAAAATTCTTTTTGCTCAAATTTAAAATGTGCACGTTTCATGACATTCTAAATCTATTTCAGAAAAAAAATATTTTCAAAACTTTTTGAAAATTTTCTTATCAGTAGAAAAACGATGTTTTTTTGCTCAAATTTAATATTTCCAAGTTTCATGACATTCTAAATTAATTTATTTCTAATAAAAATTTTCAAAAAGAGAAATTTTTAAATTTCGTCTAAAATTTTTTTAAAACATTTTAATATATATCTTCACTAATAGAATATACGATAGAAAAAATGTTTGCTCAAATTTAAAGTTTCCACGTTTCCTGACCTTCGAAACTTATTTCAGAAAAAACAATTTCAAAAGCAAACATTTTTTGAAATTTTTTTTACTGCTACACTAAGAATAAATGGAAACATTTTTTTTGCTTAAATTTAATTTAAATTTTTTACCAGTAGAAAGATGGGAAATTTATTTTGCTCAAATTTAAATTTTCCACGTTTCATGACATTCGAAATTTATTTCATAAAGATAATTTTTCAAAAAGGATTTGGTACCAACATTTTTGAAAAATTTCAAAAATAATGAAATTTTTTAACCGCTACTAATACTTTTACTCCACTACGTGAATATGGAATTGAAAATGTGACAGATGGCAATCATATTTGGCATTTGCACCTATCATACTTTTATTGAAAAATGTACAGGGTGGTCATTCCAAGAAATAATTCAACCATGGTGGACATTTGTAAAGGTATTTGCGCAAGCCTTCTATATTAGGCACCTGTTACTTAGTATTGAATTTTTGCTGTTGGATGAGCGCTCTATATTCTTTTGACCCAAGGATATCAGGTTTTCTTTGTAATAATAGTGATAAGTATATTCCGATTATTATTCTCAATGTCATTTTGTAATTAATAATTTCTTAGAGTGACCGCCATGCACAAATAAAGAGGGAAGTTCTGTGTAAATACCGATTTTTTTAGAATTTAACTAAACTTCGAATTCAGGGTTTTGAATGGTTTTGGGCAAGTTTTGTTAACAACATTTTTTTATTAAGAAATTACCATGATTCTTAGGTTTTCTTCATACATTTAAAGATGGAAAGCGATTCTGTGGTCTTAAATAGACTTTGGTGACCTGTGTCTTTTAAAATCAGTTTGATTCGAATCGGACAAAAAACAAAATATTTATTACGCTATTACATTGTACAGTGAGACACACTGTATATTTCCATTTTTAAATCTTAGAATTAAGTTTTTAGTATTGGGCAAATCGAAGGAGATCTCTATACTTCAATTTGTACCGTTAATTCTGAGTAAATTATTATTCAACCCTGAAAAATCATCAATTTAAAAATTCAGATGTTTATAACTTCTATGCAAACAAAAGAAAAGCTTGGTGGTGGCGAAACGCACATCAAGTCTTACTATTCGAGTGTAGCTCAAATATGTTGATGTTAGTGGGAACGACGTCATAGGCAACGTCACACCAAAGGTTCCAGTCCTCTCCGGGACTATATTCAATTTCTCATTCTTTCAGTTTGTTATTTATTTAGGAAAATTACTCCGCGCTGGAATTTTGATATATATGTTGTTTATCACCTCATTTTTCTTTCTATTACGTCTGGCTGTGATTCATCATACAATTTATTTTAGAATCGTAGGCACAGATTTCATTATAGCTTTACAAGTTCTCAGAACGCGGAGGCGTCCCATGACCTTTAAGGATATGATATTTCTTAATCAGTGCTTTTTTACAAAAGTTTTTATTTATAGAACGATTTATTCTTTTCGAATTTAATGTTTCCTAATATCTACAAAGGAAATTAGAAGAATAATTTTTCAACAGTATGGTTTTACTGGGAATTACCGGCATTTTGATACAGTCAGAGGTAACTAACTGGCTTTAAAAGTATGTAGAAATATCAATACAAATATGTAATTTTGATTCAGGCTGTCGAAGAGCCTCCACTGAAAAAAATCGTTGTAAATTTTAGGTAGTCTTCTGAATGTTTATGGATTCTGTACATTCTTTTGTGGTTAACTTAGTCACCTTCGATATCATAGGCACGAAAAATATAAAAAAGGCCATGTGCTTTTGAGCAGAGTATGATACTAAGCCGCTAAATCTGATACAGTCGTCAGAATTGCTTCACCACATCGGGATTTTTCCCTAACCTCAAAAAATTGCTAAAAATTAGTGAAAATCTTAATTAGGAAGAATTTGGACGTGATGGAGTAATTCTGATCGCATTCAGCAGCTTAAAATACTGGAGATATCATGCTCTGCTCAAAAAATACATGACCATTTTTTGTTTGACTGTGTTATTTTATACTCTTCGCAAATACAAAACGAAGAGTATATTGCATTTGATCGGCATATTTCTAAACCCGGTAATATTGCTCGTAGACAAATTTTATATCACTGCGTTGGTGACCGAATTCTGAACAACTTTCAAAATGTTCGTCCGTCTGTCCGTCCGTCACTTTTCTTGTAAGCACGATAACTTAAGAACGAAAAGTCCGATTGAATTGAAATTTAGACAGTAAGTTAGCGTTAGCCAAAGGAAGAACCATTGTTTTTTAACGAAATCAATCAATAAATAAAAAAGGTATTAATTTTTCAAATTTAGTTTTTTTTAATGTTTTGTAATTAAAATAAAAATGACTAAGGGCCGGTTTCTCAGTGTTCAGTTAAAAGTGCGTGGTAGGTAGCTGCTAGTTGATTTTAGCTGGCAGTTATATCCATGGTAGTGTTTATCAATAGTAATTTAACTGCCAGCTACATATCCATAAGTTTAATAATTTCTTAGCTATGTTGGCGGCGTGTTTTTTGTGACAGTTTATCTAATTTAACCTCAAATTTCATTGCGTTGTGTAGTGTGTTGATTGATGTTCTGTTTTTGATTTTGTGAATCAGCAATAATTGCAATGTAGGGCGTAAAAAGGAAAAGAGGTCCCTACCTGTCCGTAATGATTGCAAGTTCATCATCCATCATCTCAATCATATGGAAAATAGTTTCTTTACTCGGTCATAATCTTATAAAAACATCTTTATCATTATAATTTTCAAAATTATTTTCTCGTTCCCTTATGGTATAGGGTCTCCTTTCATGCTCTATAAATTGTCATCGTCATCATCAGTCATATCCAGAATACTATTATTATTATAATTCGTTATTGGCAATAATATATTTAATACAAAATCACAAATTAAAACGAACATATCAATCAATCACGTTAGTTTCTAGGTTAGAATGTTTTAGAATTGTAAGAAACTGAACTAACTGCGCATGTGCATATCCACTAACAGTAGAACAAATCCTTAACTGGCACTTTCAACTCTCCGCTAAATTTACTTTCAGATAGTAAGCCTAACCCCCCGGTAAATTTTACCTGCACATTGAAAAACAGTTGACCTGCCAGATACATTTTATTTGACAGTTAAGCTATTTAACTGGTCATTGAAAAACCGGCCCTAAAACTAATATTATTTACAAAAAATAACTGCGAAGAGTATCCTATAGAATGTGCAACAATTATATATCTAGTTAAATAATACACCGTGCATAGATATTTTGGGATATTGCAAAAAGTACACGGGAACAAGTCAATTCAATTTTTTCCGTGTTGTATGTTTTGCATAGTGTTTAGATGTTCAGAGTAAAGAAGTAATGCCTATGTTATGTTTTTTATCGCATTGCTGTTTTTTCTGATTAGTGGAGTAGATCTGGCAGAAAAAGGGGGTGAGAAACAGTGCCTCTTTTCAAAAAAAAATTTTCCCATCCTATAGAGGACGACTTCCCCCACTTCCCTGACACTTTCATATCCGAGATCTAGGTGGTGCGGGCGGAGGAGGAGCTGTTAAACATACGGAAAATCGGTTTTTCTCAGTTTGCGCGCGATCGGGGAAACGGACAAAAAAATGTTTCAGACAAAAAAGAAAGGTCTCTCCAAAGCGCGTAAACTGGTTTTTTAAATTCGGCCAATGAGCTTGTTCCATGATATTCTTTTATATGGTTTTTATACTTTTTCATATAGTACTCGATATTCTCATTATACACTTAAAATTTCGTATTATTAACTTTTTCCGTTCTCGAGATATAAGGAGTTGAAATTAGTAATACTTGCAAAAAACAGAGCGCTCATTTGTGACGTCACTATACGCAAGTGACAAGAAAAATGGCTTTCTGGGACCTTTGAAATTTAACCTGAAAAGTCGAAAAACATGGAATTTTTAGACGCTGGTAACTAAATAAATACGTCGAGTGGAAGTTCATTCTATGTGTCTACGGAAAGGAGAAGGTCGGCGATGAATTCTAATCGTAAATTGCAGGGTCAAAATCGAAAATTCGTCCCAGCAGGAGCGACAGAAAATTGTAATTTTTTGACATTTCACCAAATTGTACTCCCCTACTGTCAAGTAGTAAGCAAACCAAACAATACTTCAAACACTTAATTATAACAAGTAAGGAGCATCAAGTCTATTGAAATCGCCGAGTCTATGCGTATAGTGACGTAGCGCCTGGCCACGCCCCATTTTCGTGAGATGGATATTTGTAATAGTTTTTAAGTTACTAAACGTGCGAACAAGATTCTGATTTTTTGCAGATCCATTAATTTATACTTGCACTTTCAATTTATGAAATAAAGAAAATGCCGAACAAGCCCATTAGGGCCGGAGATATGGCCGTTTGAAGGTACTGAGTTTCAGGGTAGAAAAAGGGGTCGGACAGGAGGTATGAGGAGTGTTTAAGAGATAGGGGATGGGGATAGGATTGTAATTTTTTTCCCTAGGGCAATTCGGGAAGGAGAGGGAGGGGAGAACGTGCAAAAAGGGAAAAAGGCCATATCTCCGGTACTAACAGGGTGATTTTGAAATATCGAAATGGGATTTCTTCCTTCTTTGAGTAGCTGTAATGTTGGATAGGTAGGAAATAATTTTCGCCGAAAATGTAGAAATGGGGGGCAACAGAAGAAATGTATTTTTTTTTCAAAACGATTTTCTTTATGAAGGTAGTGAGTGGGGGGGATAAAATGCTCCTAATAAACGGGGATTTTCATCCCCTTTGAAATGAAAAAAGGATTTTTCAAATTCCTTCATTACGACGGGCAGGGCGACAACTTGAAGTTTAAGCCCTGCAGAAGGGCAAAGGAAAGAGGAAAGTCCTACGCCCTTCTGCCAGGGCTCATTTTAAAGAGAACAAATTTCTCTTTTTACCAAAAAAAAAAAAAAAATTCGATCGGACAGCAACTTGCGCTACCCGCGCGAGTTAGACTTATAAATGTATTTCTTTTCATTCAGCAGCTGCAGCGGTGGGAGTGTAGGCGTGGCCTCTACCCTCTCTACTCACTCGCTGCTCTCACTCACACACACACAAAGGGAAATCGAAGGTCAGAAAGGTAAGTCTGACATTTTCCCTTAATAAAAAAAAATCGTATTGAAGAAAATACATTTTTTCTTTTGCCCCCCATTTTTACATTTTCGGCGAAAATTATTTCCTACCTATCCAGCATTATAGCTGATTAAAAATGGAAGAAATGCTATTTTTATCTTGTAAAATCGCCCTATTAGAACCGGAGATATGGCCGGCTTCTCTCTTTGCACGCTCCTCCCTCCCTCTCATTCCCTAATTCCTTCCTATAACCACCCTCAACAGAAAAAAAAATTACCATCCTAACCCTATCCCTCCTTATCTCTTAAACACCCCTCATACCTCCTGTCCGATCCCTCTTACTTCCCTGAAACTCAACATCTTCAAACGGTCATGTCTCCGGCCCTAATTGGCCGATTTAAAAAACCAAAAATCAGTTTACACGGCTCGGAGAGACTTTTCTTACTTATCTGAAATATTTTTTTGTCCGTCTCCCCGATCGCGCGCATACTGAGAAAAACCGATTTTTCATATGTTTAACAGCCACCCCTCCCCCCCACCACCTAGATCTAGGATGTGAAAGTGTCAGGGAAGTGGGGGAAGTCGTACTTGTTTTTCAAATGCCAGATCTACTCCACTAAATTTTCAAATAGAGGCAATCAGTTCTAATTTTTAATTATGGCGAAGGCGCTGGTATCACAAGTTAAAGATTTAAAATGGTGAATCCAATAGGGTTGCCATAATTGCATAACTTTTGCAGATGTACATGAAATTGAACCACTAGAAAATGTGGGAGAAGCGTTGATTAGATACATTGCCTCTAAAAAATTGCATTGGCTCTTTGTTCCAGCAATGAGTACAATTAAATTTAGATTATAAATCATTCTCCAAATGAGAAACGCAATTTTCAGCATTACTTTTTGTCAACTATAATTAAAACGCAAATTATTGCACTAAATTTGAAACCAGTTTAATTAATTCCAGGCTGACCTGTAAGTTTAGAATGCACAAATGTCACAAAATAGTTTGGATGTAAATGCAAAAGCAGCACATTTAATTTTCAAGCGTGGCTTTGTCCTTTATTAATCTGAACGAACTCGTGATTGCACAGCCAATATGGCTATCGGAATGACAGTCTAAATTACTTCAGGGATACTGCGAAACCACAACTTATTTGAAAAATACTGATACCTGCTGTGGCTTTGTTTTGGTAGGTTTTAGTCGATGTTAAAATATTGCCCAAGTGTTCAAGTGTGGGCCACCCTACGAGCGACGTGGTTAGCGTCACTGGTGTAACCTGGCTAGCACAGTAAAGATACGGAGAGCTAAAGGGGGTGGAGTTCAAAGCTTGGGCGCCATTGATTACTAAGGGTAATCAAAGAAAATCAAAGATAAAGATAAACAAAAGACAAAAGTTACATATATACATAGTACTATATTACAAAAATATTATATTACAACAAATAAACTATCACAGCATCAACGATACTGTATAGCAAAATATTGGACAGAAATATATACAAAAGAAACTATATTACAAAATTTACTATATTACACGATACTCTATATTACAATGTGCCCCAACGGCAAAGCAAATCTGAGGTGTGTACGAGAACCAAAAATATATTACAAAAGATACGTCTCGTAAGTTCACCTCAATACTAAAATCATATATTACACAACATAGATATACTTGAGATCCTTTACGAGAGGCCAAATAACTATATTACAGAAGATAAGTCTCGTAAATTTATCTCAATATTAAAAATCATACGTTACAACAAAATTAGGAACTTGAGATCCTTTACGAGAGACAAAATACTATATTACAACAAATATGTCTCGTAACATTATCTCAAAGTTCATAAACTTAAACACTTTCGTTACAACCAAAAATTGAACCACGACTCACTATATCAACAACAAAAATGCATTACAGTGCTACAATAAGATATTAATCATAAGGAATCACGATAAAAGCAACTACGAAACAATACTACGGCGGAATATTTGCGACAACGAATTCAGGATATAAGGAACTACGAATTAATATACAACAATGAATTTAAAATGCAAATAGCCAAAATATAATAGATTTCACTTGAATATAGTATGTTAATTTTAGACATTTTTGACTCTAATAGCTCAACAATCATGTGAAAATAATCCCTTTTATTGGTAACAATTAAAAGTACTTATCTTTTATTTTGTTATCCTGATGGAGAGAACTCCTAGATACGGTCCTATTCTCCGATGATCATGGGTTTAATTTCACACGTGGCCGCCTTAATCCCATTGTGAGGTTAAGAAATCGTAGAAGATTGTCGCCAAGACAAAATGAAGAAAATCTCTTCGCCTAGAATGTTTTCATGTATTCCGATTCAAAATGTAGTATAGCAAGGTGTGCATAATCTCAAATCTTGCTTAAAGCAAATAATATAACGCCAAAGTTACGTTAAATCATTAGACGTGAATAAGTTTTGTTTCATAAGAAATTAATTCTTAATTTATAAGAATATAAGAAAAACCTAAAACAATATTTCAAATGTTAGATGGCATTTACCGGTATAATTATCAAAACCTTACCTCATGTGATCATCACGAGGTTTTTCAAATTCTAACATCCCCATTACAGGTCAAACAAAATTATAAATACGTCTAATTAGTGCGATGGTTCAACGAGAAAGAGAAGGAATTTAGTCTAACGCGACGTAGTGTGACATATGTCCCGGACCGACAGTAACGTGGCTCCGCCCCAAAAAGTAGTTCCTTTATTTTAATGAAGTATTTAATCAGCTAAAGGATCTATATTGTTACTGATAGTTCTACGTTTCATGTGGCTATCCGACTTTATTATAAATACTCGACTTAACTTCATTTTTCAGTTAGTTTGATTTATTTATTTAATTTAATTTGAATATCATCGAGCGTGCGCTGTTCAACACACTGATGCATAAGCATAAGTTACTACCAACTTCTCATCTGTTTAGGAATGTTCGTTATAGTACCAGAGCATAGGATAATAAAACGTTTGATTATTAAAATTTTTCTACTAAATGTTAGAAAATGTAACGAAGGATGCTTTTGTGCATTCCGCACGTTACACTGCATTCGTTTGCACTAATTGGAGTTTACCAGCAAACATTTGTACAAATGCGTCTAGCACGGTAATTAAAAAAAATGGTAAAGGTATTTACACAAACCGTTCCTCGTTATTTAGCTTTTTCTATTTATTAATCATTTTTTCTGTTGGGCCGTTTGGGTTCCGATATTTTGATTATTAACCCACAGCGTAGCTAGTTTGCTTCTGCAATATGCAATCATCCCACTTATATGCTGATTATTGACTCTACTTCCCAAATTGCATCATCATAATATTTCATGTGTGATTATGTGATTGTAATAATACCGGATTTTGAAGTAATATCTAGACGCCTTACCTATAAAAGTTTGATCATAGCAACAATCCACTTTGGTGCAGACAAAATATTGAGATCATACTACTCTATTTTTATGCACATAAGTTCTGCAAGTTCTATGTGATATAACTCCTATATAACTCCTGAGAGGAATTAGTAGCTACGAGTTATCATTTAGTTCCAACCACATCCATCTTACTCTCCTGATCTAGCACCGTGTGAATTTTTGTTTTCAACGTTGAAATCATAAATATAACGCCGTTTTCACACGAAGGACGTTATACCAGAATTCATGATTACTTACAGCTCCTTCAAATATCTGTTAGGAATGCTTCTAGAAATGCATCACATTGAATTTGATTAAATTCCGCCTGTGTAATTTGTAAGTATTACAAGGAACTCGCAAGAAAAGAAAAGAAATAAAACAGAGTCATATAAACCAACAGTTTATTTTACTACCATAACTTATAATCTAGGAGAGTTATAATTACATTAATATTACTAATTACATAAAAGTAAGCAAGCGAAGTGCCCACGCTACTTTCATGTTTGTTCAGAACTTCTCGTCTCCAGGGATGCATTTAGCATAGGGCTTAATTCTAATGTAATGATATTGCGAGAGATACTCTAGCAGTGCCCAGCTTAATAGATTTTTAGCTAAAGCATACATTTTTAATAAACAGTTATTTTTAACCACAAGGATGATATTTTTACATACATAGATTTAGATATGAAATTACACATTAACTGAATAATTAATAGATGTTCTAAATAGCTTCATAGTGAAAAAATAGACACTACTTTAAACTATTAGGATGTCATAGATGACCTTGAAGTGAGGAACCAACTGCTATCTAAACTCTCTACATAGAACTAGTCTGATTTTCAAATAAATTTATGCAAAACTTTTAGGGAATTACTCACAACCTCCCAAGATTGTTTTAGTGGTTCGTCCCTCGTCCTCTGAATTGCCTAAACAGGAAATTCATTGTGTTCACCACTTAATTTTTTATATAAGTATAAACATAGTTATATTTTGTTTACTTATTTCGGTGAGAAATATAAAATGAGAGTAGGTATACGACTAAATTAAATTAATTGACATTCAAATAGAGATGTGTAAAGGCCCAGACAGAATGCAAAAATATAAAGTATAAATAATAAATATGGAATATAAGATATAAACTATAATTTCTAACCCGTTGAGTTCATACTGCAACGCATATTTTTTAGTATAGCATACTAAGATAGAAAACAGTTACAAAACGACAAGAAAGGTAACAAAGTCGCTGAAAAAATGGAATGCACTGGATGGTTTTCTAAACGACAGAATAACCACTTTCCCCTCGAAGTAATACATTCGTCGAGCCATAATTAAAATAAATAAATTGTCTTATTTTAATTATGGCGCGAATAAGATATTAAGTACGAATACACTAAAAATATACAGACTGTCTATTTTACGAGGGCCACACCAAATATCTCGCTTAATATCTATTGTAGAAGAATAAAGTTTTAGAAACAGTTATCCCATTTTTTGTGAGCTATGTTTCAGTAAAAAGAAATTTGAAATCCATAGCCTACTTTATGAGATATATTACAAAAATCTGAAAAATAGGAAAACCATAAACGATTATAGCTTCCTTATTTGAGGATATACAAAAAAAGTTAAAGGAATGAAAGTTGACGGCAAAGACAATAAGAATAATAACGTGTAACAAAAAAATCGAAAAATGCAGTTGGCTTTGACATACGCTATTGTGCAAAAATGAAAAATACATATCTCAAAGTAGGCCATGACGCCATTAATTCCGTTATTTTTTTCTCATTCCAACGATATAAAACATGTCACAGAAATTTTAACCGATAGTGTCAATATTTAATATTTTACGAATACCACAATTCATATAATTGAATCGTAACAATCAGCTGTGCCATAATTAGTGAAAAACAGTGTATACAGTTATTAATAAACTTGACAGATTGTCACTGTTGTATGTTGTATGTTGCGTTGTCGAGTTCTAAGACAAATTTTATATCAGTAATTATGGTGTACACCAATAATAACAAATTCGATATGATTAGCATTTATTGTCAGTGCAATTTTGACGCTGAGATGGCAGTCACGGTTTACGGAGATAGATTTCCAGATGCTCCGCAGCCAAATCGAACTATGTTTAGGAAGTCAGTTCAAAATCTAAAAACGCACGGTGCATTTTCAAAAAAAGTAGTAAGGCGAGCGCATGTTGCGGATAATGTAAGAAAAGTGAATAGAGTAATGAATTATGTTAACCAAAATGAGGAAACCTCTTTGAGACAAATTCAGAGAAACTGTCGCATAAAAAAAGACAGTGCAAGAAAAATATTGAAAAAAAACGGATTTCGATGCTACAAAATGAGGAAAGTTCAACATTTAAATGAGGGAGATAAGCCAAGGAGAGTAAGATTTTGTAGATGGTTATTAAATAAGAAAAGGAATGACGCACTGATATGTAGCAAAATTCTTTGGCCGGACGAATCAAATTTTTCTAATAATGGATTTTTCAATAGAAATATGCATTATAAGTGGACACGAGAAAATACACATTGGTGCAGAGAGACTGCTTTCCAAGAAAGATTTTCTACGAATGTTTGGTTGGGTCTTTTAGGGACTAAAGTAATTGGACCTTATTTTTATGATGGCAAATTAACCGCTCGTAGATACCTTAATTTCCTGCAAAACGAATTTCAAGATTTTCTTTATGAATTAACAGTGGCAGAAAGATTAAATTATTCATATTTTCAACAAGATGGGGCTCCACCTCACACTGCTGTAATATGTACAAATTATTTAAATCAAGTTATGCCAGATAGCTGGATAGGCACCTATGGACCCATTCTATGGCCAGCTCGATCACCAGATATTACTCCCTTAGATTTTTTCGTCTGGGGTTACATTAAAGACAAGGTATTTCAAACTGCCCCTGAAAATATTGAGGACATCAAAACCAGAATTCGAAACGCATGTGAGGCAATTACTCCTGAAATGCTCCAAAATGTAATGCGTGACGTGTCTCGTAGAGCACGTTTATGTGTCATAATGCATGGTGCACAATTTGAGCATTTGTAGTTAGAAAAATAAATACACACAATTTCTTTTCAATATAGTAGTAGGTAGTACTGTTATACATAGTTTTTCGTTTTTTTCTTTGGATGTTCGTTTTGTACTTGTATTTTTATTTATGAGATATTTATTGGTTTGTATTAAATTGTAATAAATAATTACGGAATTATAATTATTATAAAGTGAATTTTTACTATTATGGCACCGCTGATTGTTACGATTCAATTATATGAATTGTGGTATTCGTAAAATATTAAATTTTGACACTATCGGTTAAAATTTCTGTGACATGTTTTATATCGTTGGAATGAGAAAAAAATAACGGAATTAATGGCGTCATGGCCTACTTTGAGATACGTATTTTTCATTTTTGCACAATAGCGTATGTCAAAGCCAACTGCAATTTTCGATTTTTTTGTTACACGTTATTATTCTTATTGTCTTTGCCGTCAACTTTCATTCCTTTAACTTTTTTCGTATCTTCTCAAATAAGGAAGCTATAACCGTTTGTGGTTTTCCTATTTTTCAGGTTTTTGTAATATATCTCATAAAGTAGGCTATGGATTTCAAATTTCTTTTTACTGAAATATAGCTCACAAAAAATGGGATAACTGTTTCTAAAACTTTATTCTTCTACAATAGATATTAAGCGATATATTTGGTGTGGCCCTCGTAAAATAGACAGTCTGTATATATACTTTCGAGCACAATACATTGAACTTCAAAAAATGTTGTTTTCGCGACAATTTCCTGCTGACCAGTATTATGTCCTTATTACAGAAAGATAAATGATTCAGATATTTTAAAATAAAAAACCGCTGCCTAACGAATCGCTACTTCCACATCCAGATTTTCTATCCAAGTCTCTTTAAAGGAAAACATCTTCACTAAATTTGTACTCTAGTAGGTGTGTGAAAATAATTAGTCATAAAATTCTAATACTATATTTGAGGCAGATGTCAAACATTTGAGGCGTTGGCTTCTAGCACATACGCCAAAAATGGAGTCTCTGGGCTCTTATTAGCTTGCTTTACTTATTTTCTCAATTTATGGGGATGGTTGAAAATTATTATAAACAATTCTGAGGCCTTGGCTTCTAGTGTATTTACCAAATTTCAGTTTCTGTGCTCTTAGCAGCTCGCTTTACTTATTTTCCCCTATTTACCCCTATAAACCCCCAAAACCCTTCAACGGAATCATCTTAAAATATAATCTAACTCCAGATGTCCTTATAAAACATACGTGTACCAAATTTCAAGGGTATGTCTCAATTCTATTTTATCATGGAGTGTGGGTGGTTGAGGGGAATGGAAAATATTACAGAAAAATCTAAGGCCTTGGCTTCTAATATATACATCAAATCTCAAGTTACTGTATTCATACCAGTTTGTTTTACTTATTTTCCCTTATTTACCCCTATTTAACCCCCAACACTTCACCGAAAATAGCACAAAATATAATCTAGTGGCAGATCTCGCCATGGTACATATGTGTACCACAAGTCAATATCTTAAACCGTTCCTGAGAAAACGTGCGCACCACAAAAGTTACAGACCGATAGACAGACAGACAGACTAACCGACAGACAGAAACGTTTTTCGCTCAAAATAATAATTCGACATTTTATGATATTCTAAGCCTATTTGAACCGAAAAATGTATTTTTTTTAACGATTACGGTATTGCCATTCCACTACATGGATGTCGAAGTAAAATAAAACCTAGGACACTGTTCATGAACATTTCTCTCTAAAATTGATGCCGTATTTGCTTTAGATGGTCGTTCTCTCTTCCTTGTTGCTCCAAGGAATATTTGCTTGGCTTATGGAGGAACGTACCCTAATTTAAGACAAATTTTAATTCCTGTTATGTGTTTACAATGTTTAAGGAAATATGGACGGGTGGAAGACGATCCATTCAGATTTTCATTACTGATGTTTGCGACCCACACATCGAAAAATGTTTCCCATAATTTTACACAGGCACACAAAATAAAGTAGTATCCGTTTAGCTAAATCACCCACCTATTTTTAATAAATTGCGAAAATAACTTAAGAAATTCAGGTTTCTTAACCGGGCCGGCACCGTTTTTTCAGTTTTTATTAAAACCGGAACCGTTATTTCAGTTTTATTTAAAACCGGAACCGCGACCGAATCGCTACTTTATGTCTCTGCTTTTAGACAGCCAATTTCTTTTCGTTTTGTAATGAGTATGCCTCAAGGCACCTCATTCTATTGACGAATTTCAATATTTTGAGTATTGTATCTTATGGTTTCCGTGCCTTACATCCCATATTTATAACTTTATATTCTTACATTCTGTTCCAGTCTTCAGTTCAAAAGACATAAATAAATAAGTTGCAATGAAAGATGATGAGGGGGTTAGTATAACAAAATTGCATTGCATTATTACAGATAATGAGATTAACAGCTCTAATAACGGAACCGAGTTAGTGTAGTACAAAATGTTATGAAAATTAATTAACAATGAGAGTATCATACGCAAAACTTCACTACCTCTTAGTAAACGTACACACATACAGAATCATTGGCCTTGAACAAGAAAATATACACACATTTAAAAAAAGACTAAAAAATACACAACCAAACATTTTAACTACAATGCTAAATACACACAACACTGTTTCTGACTAGTATATTTAACAGGGGGCACAATACCCTCTTTAGTTATAATTAATGCCAGTGCAATGGCATGGTATTGACAAAACCAAAAAATTGTTTTGTATGAAAGCATGAGCTTTGACATGGCGGGACATGATATTACGCCATTTCAAAATTCACCTAGGAGCTCTTGAAATGCAAAATGGCAACCAAAATTTAGGCTTATTTATTGTGGTACGATTCGATTCATTTTAATTTTATGCACCTTCTTAGGTGCTGAATATAAAATTGATATTAAGATACGCATATTAGAATCAAGAGCTCTTAAAGAGCCCAAGATGATGGTAAACAATTCATGTGGCCTTGCTTATTATACTCTTTGCAAATACAAAACGAAGAGTATATTGCATTCGATCGGCATAATTCCAAAATCGGCAATACCGCGCGTAGAGAAAATATTTTCATATCACTGTGTTGGTGATCGAACTCTGAACAACTTTCAAAATGTCCGTCCGTCTGCCTGTCCGTCAGTCATGTTTCTTGTTAGCACGATAACTTAAAAACGAAAAGTCGGAAGTTAGTGTTAGCTAGAGGAAGGACCCTATCGTTTTTTAATAAAATCAATCAATAAATAAAAAACTTATTAATTATTCGAATTTATTAAATTTATATATTTATATTAATAATATTTTTAGATTGCAGAGTCAGCTAATTAGGTTTTTCTAAATTATTCTCCCTAATCATAAAATTCTAAAAGCTAAAAATTTAAATAAATCCCAACACTTTAAACTCAAATTTAAATGAACTGCATCATTTCGCCCGCCCTATTGAATATTCTAAGCAGGTTTATCATTTTCATAAATTTTTAGTTAATAAGTGGTAATATTTCCCTTTGGAAACTATTTTCTTTACTACCATTCTAAATCGTCTCTGTCTCATCATATCTATTTTCACCCGATCAGGTCCAGTTCCGTCTAACCCTTCAATTGTCACGACGTTGCGTATTGTGAATGCTAACTGGCTCCAGGCATGGGTGTCAGAAATTAAACATAATTTCGAATAAAGCCTTCTTGAATTGATTTACTCAATAAATATAATATTTTTAGCCCAATATGACATTCAGTGGTTGAATACGTATATAAGCAAAATTCAATCAAATGCGCGATAAATAATAGAATTTGTAATGTTGACCGCCATCTTGGTCTCTGAGGGGCTATACTGCTTTTATATATTAGAGAACAATTGTTATAGTATGCCGTTGCATTATGAATAGGTAAAGTACAAGAATACTTTATTAGATTAAATAAAAATAAGAATATGAAAAAGATTAAGATATAACGTCGGTAAGTCGGAATATTCAATAGCTGAATATTAGACGTGATTTTGCGATGAGTCGCGTTGACTCTTACATGTAACTGGATTTGAGTTATTATATCATTAAATAAATGTTTTGCTATAATTCCAGTCTATTTTCAGTTTATTTAATTAAGTTTTAACTAAGCTATACAAAAGGCAATAAAAATTATATATTTTTTCGTCTAATATCTTCCAAAAGTAAACATTTCTATTATAATAATTATTTTGTTGATATCGATTTGAGCTTTGTATCACACTCATTTGTATTATATCACTATGTAAATAATATACTAGAAGAATAAGATTCTGTAATAACCTAAGAACCGACCAACGTTCTTAGTTTCTATAATTTATACGGGGTATTCTTGAAATACATTCACATATTTAGATTTATAAGTATCAAAAAATAACAAGACAATGCATTGTGCATATTTCAAGCAATTATCGGGTACGCTTATGGTACTGTTTCTATGTGGTGGTTATTTTGCATCTGACCCTGATCTCGCTCCTTCCTCTCACTGCGCCGATGCCAAGCGCAAAGATAAATGCAACAAGTGAAATATGTACTGAACGTTACGCGTACGTAATAATAGTGAATTATGTTTTTTCGTTATGATTAATGGCGAATTTTGCAAACATTTAGAGGATAAACATTGCGCTTTGCTGTAGTACGACTGGGGAAAATGCACGTCAGATTCATTTACCAAGAAAAGATTCCTAATGAACAAACTTTTGTGTCAGTTGTAAAACATTTTTTTATATATTTTCCACCAACTCCCTTTATCGAAAGTAAGTTTGTGTGTTTATTTTCAGTTTTATTTATATTGATCACTTTGTGCAGACTTGGCAACGCTGTCCAAAAATGTTCTCAACTTCTTAAATTTAAAAAGTGGCCGCGGTCTTCACATTATATAAGGGTTTACAGTTCAACATATATGGATATTTTTCAAAAACACCCTACTCTGTATCCTTTAACTTTATGATACATAAATAATATTCGACTCAATTGCAGAAGTGATTTTATAAAAAATAAGCCAACCTAAAAAAATTGCAATGGCAAAATCAGAAATATTTGAATTTACTAACAGGTTGAGAAAACATGTAGTGATGAGACTCATTCATTCAGCGCATTTACACTAACGTGCTGATTGAAAGTGAGTCGACTTTCCACTTAAGAGTAAATGATGTCATAGACTGACCTAGGCAAATGGTCGGCGATGAAAGCTTGAATTTTTTCTTTACGAGTCACTGGAGTGTATTTCTTCAATGGAAAAGTACGAATTATGGAGTCGTTGAGAGCTCTCAGCACTGGAGATAAGTCGCATTCCTGAAAAATAAAAGAAAAGAAACATTTAATAACACCTAGTGTGCTAGATATTATATAGCAGCACTTTGCAGTTGCTGATATCTTAATGGAAAAGCTTTCCGGGCAGAATTTTATATTATCCATTGCCTTAGAAACATTGCAAGTAAACGATATGGTAGTTTGTGAGTACTTTCTAAATATTAGGAATATCTTACGACGTGTTTCACTTGTCTGCGGCTGGGTATGCATTTTTTAAAAGCTTTCAGTTTGAAAGTGCAATTTAGCGTGTTGCGGGCATAAACTGTATATAAACTGGCTGAATATTTTATCTCGTTTGTAAATTTACTACTAATTTATGATTTTGTTACCACATCGGTATTAAATTGTGACGAGAGTTTCTCTGCTTTTCAAGAGACAAATGGAATATTTTGACAAATCTGGATAGATACTTCAATTTATCACCTTTGTATCTCAGAAACTATTCATCTGAGAAGAGAAAGTTTTATACTCAAATTTGTTTAAAATTTTTGAACTGAAATCTATTTCATAACACAGTGAATTCCAATATAGAACAAAAGAAAGTTGGCTGTGTGTATGTAGACCATTTCTTGTAATTACTATTACTTCTTTAGACTTAAAATTTTTGACATGAATTTGATGCGTATGTGGCAGAATACTTCCTATTGAAATTGGACGATATCTGTCATACAGGGCAATATCCAGAGGCTTGTAAATTACCACGTTTTATACAAACTGTTACTAAAGGTCTTGATTAAGCACTCAATAATATAAAGATATACAATGTGTTGAGAATGTGTGTTATACAGGGTGTCTCATAGGTTTTAAAAAATTTTACGTAGATTAAGAAATATATCAATTTAACTATAAAATATTATCGAAGTATGTTTAATAAGACTCTATCGACAACTTCTAACGAAACTGAATTTTATCAAAAAAAGGTCACACAGCACATGACATCCCTAGGATATCCTCATTTGGTCCCGTATATCCCAATCGACGACAACATTCCTCAGGATATCCCAGTAAAATATATACAACCTGAGAATATCCCGAATGGGGATACATGGGGATATCCTAGACAAATCCTGGCAGGATGTCCTATCAATATCCTGGAAAAATGTTCAAGGCCTAGCAAAATATCCACTGTGGGAATATCCTGAGCACGTCCAAGAGTCGTCCTATTATAGGTATTATTATTTAGGAGATTTCATCAACAAAAATAATGAAGTATATATATTGTTTTGGGGCTATTTATTTATAGTGTCTTTTATTGGTTTGTAAAATTTGCTTCTAAAAACTTATTTGTTTGTTCTATTTGATAATCCCCTCCAGTACAAATAATTAATTAAACATGTATATCTTATTTAAATAGCAGTTATTTATAATTTGGTTTTAATATTTTTACTGTGTTTTGAATTAGCCGCCTTTTTGTAAATTTATTATATGATCTAAAAGGGGAAAATATGATTGGTTATTGTCTGCAGATGTCAGATACGTAACCCTCTACATTTTTCTGAGTGAATAGAATTTTTTTTAATTCATAGCTTTTCAGCACGTTACGATTTTTTAACACATCATCCCTTATAACTTCTAACCACCCTAAACTCTGTTGATTTTAATACCAAAAAAGAGATCATTTTTATGTAATATTTCATGCTTTTACAATTTTTATTTGAAAGGTTTTTTTACTATCTTTTACACATTTTGAGCAATTTTGAAAAGACACCTTGTTATATATTTTTTTCACCCCTTCTCAGGGTTGAAAAAAAATTCTTTCATTAACCGTGTTCAAATACTTCAAAGTAACATATCAAAAATTATTTAAGTATTTACCCTAAAATTTTGATTTGTCGACCTATTTCATTGGACTATAATCTCTATTAGTTTGGTAGATTTACTTTTAAAGCGATATAAGCCAATTGATAGATACAAATATGTGTATGGAGTTGTACATATATGTATCACATTTTTATTAGTCATTTTACCTCTGCCCTTATATAAACTTGTATTCCTTTGTCTTCGCTTACTGTCTCAGTTTAAAAGTAATGATCTTATAAAATAATATGTATTTTTACTGTATCTAGAAATATCCAATAAACCCTAAAACAACTGGGGATGTCTTATTTAAAGTCCAATCAATGTCCTTAGGTTGTTCATAGTAAAGCCCAGGCATAACCCATATAAGAGCTGATGTTGTCCTGTACAGTACACACTCGTACTGATGTCCTGAGGACGTCATCAGCAAAGCTCGATTTGTCCCATTTAGATATCCTACGGACATCCTAAGGTGATAATGGAATCTTCCCAGGATATCCCATATGTCCTGAAAAGTTGTCCCCAGTATGTTCTGAGGATGTCCTTGTGCTGTATGGGTAAAGTTTTTGACACAAACATAGGAAGAGGAATAGAAAAATGCAATAAACAGTGAGTGTCAGACTCGAACGACCTTTTATATAAGATAGAAGATATATCCATTTTAGTTTAAAGTGTTAATGGCCTGTTAACTTTAGCCGAAGTTTACATATTTCAGTGTTTTATTTATGAGGAAACACTAGCCTTAAACATGACCTAATTTGCTATTAACATTTCACGAAAAAAACGCATGACTATAATTATTCCGCATTATCTTTCATTAAAAGGGTGCCATACTGTTCTAACTATCTAAGACATAAAAAGTATTTTAAATTTCACGAAATTTAAAACAGTCTTCAAATTCATTTGTAACATTTAACCTTACACTATTGATGAATAATTGAGATCAATATAGCAATATGCCTATTATTCATATTATCGCATCAGTTAAAGTTAACGACATAGATTACTGAACACTCTGTATTTCTATTTTTACTATATTATGTTGAACATTTTTAAAATGCCCAATTGAGAATAAATATTAAACAAAATTGTAGATATTTTGTTTCGTATTGTGCATTCTGTTTCTTCTCAGTGTTTGTAAATGTTGTGATAAAAAAAACTGATATCGCTTTCAAAAATGCTACTACTTAGTTGATTAACATCAGTTATTAAAACAATAACAGCTTTTGTAAAACTGACGTGAATACATATTCTTAGAATTGTAAAAAACACCACAACCGTGTGTATACTGGGAGGGGTATTTAAGTTGACAAACGCTCATAACTTGAAAATAAAGAATTTTCTGGGATCTAGTGGCTACATTTTTTTAAAGTTTGATGGAGGACTTTAAGGTCATCCGAAGGTCAACTTTGGTTTTTTATATGAAAACCCATATTTTTTTTACAAATTCGTATTCTGCTCTAAATAATAAACAACTTTTGTTTCTACCATCTTTTTATTTGGTCTCATTATTTGCGAGTAATTAAGTATTGAATGTAGAGCACATCTCTCTAACTGGGAAACAAAAGAACAAGCAAACCAAGTTACAATGCAAGTTATTTAGGGCGAATAACACCCAAGCCGTGATTTAAAAAGACAATAGCTGAACAATTCATCTAATTTGGCTGATTTCAATGTATTGTTCTACCTTGAATTCACGATGAACGATCATAAAATTCTGTACTTGAACTAAGCAGTATTTAACACCTCGTTATTTCTAACGTATATTTATTTTCAGTTCTTAGACGCAAAGTTTGTTGGCTGTCACCTCCTGTTTAAGAATACAGCCATAATTATTATATTGTAGTTATTAGGTACTTTGCTGGAAAAATCATTCCAGACTGGAGGTTTTAACCCTTAAATCCTTATTTTTATATTGCACGCCACTGATAATCGCAATTTAACAGCGTTAGTTCTGTTAGACTACACAAACCTTTCGAGACTATAAACTATAATCTGTTAATTGCAATTTTGAGTCATATATGAGTGGGACAATATTCCACTGCACTCTTCTGTAGTTATCTTCATAACCAACAGCAAATAGTTCAAATCAAAGACCAATATTCTCAACCATTGAGTGTCATGCGTGGTGTTCCCTAGGGCTGCATACTAGGTCCATTATTATTTTCAATTTATGTTTTGTTTCTTGAAAGTAGCCTAAGCTATTGTCAATCTTACTATTAAACTGATGATATTCAAATTTATTATGCTCTTAAACTTGACGAAATTGATAGAGTTGGACAAGTTTAAAATAACGATTTCAAAAATTTATTACAATTACCTAACAAACATTGCATAAAAATTAATTCAGTTAAATCTGCTCTTTTAAAGTTTGGTTCTAAATATAAAAGACAGGTGGCTCTAGGACGGACATTTAATAATTAATCAAAGTGAAGAGAACGAGCTACAAACAGTCGATCACTCAAAAATGTTGGGTATGATATAGATTACAATTGCGATGCGATTTACCCAATACGTTAACCATATGAGCAAAAAATCTTTTAGCAACCTTAAACTTCGGTACGGATGTAGACATATATTGAATAGAAATGAATGCTAGCCCCGTCCAAAGAATCCAAAAATAATACAAATTTTTTTTATCAGGCTTATCTTTGGTATGACACGATATTCTTACGCTTCTTCAATATTGCGAGACTTTAATTAGTTGAATATGAAAGAATGTTGCATGGTAACTTTATTGTACTTGCGTATGTTGCAAAATAATAAATAATTTACAAGTTCCCTATTAATTATTCAGTAAAATATCGCAGCGATGTTCACTTGGCTAATACGAGGGGTAAATATAAATTACAAATGTCTCACCAGAAATCTTCCTCATTCAAGAAAGCCTTTACCAATAATGTATCGAAAATTCCAAATTCAATGCTATTAGATTTTAATAAATTATCTTTAGAAAATTTAAGGTTTTGTTATCTGGTCAGTTCATTGTATTAACTATAAAGGGTAAGGAATAGTACATTTGACTTATTTTTACATTTGTGTCCCTTGGTGTAGTTGTATTAAAATTAGTCGAATTTATATCATTCATTTAATGTCTTATTTGGTTTTATATTGCACACTTTTTTGTATGCCATAAGGTTAGTGAATGCATAAGGATGTTTCTTTTTGAGCACTATCGATTTAAGGAAGGCAGTTAAACTAGTCAAGTAGGATGCCAGCTATGGACCATTATCTAATAACCCCATTTCCGCTATTCAAGATGGAATTGCGCATACAAGGGATTAAATGGGAACATCAGTATGTAATAGAGGTTGAAAAGAGCTTCTATCTATGTATAAAAACCTTCGTTAGCACAAACTTTGAGACCTCATCTATAAGTCCAGTACTCATTTTACTATTCTGTTTGTTAAATAGCATTCAGAAGACATGAAAGTTAATGCGTGATTCCTCGTCATATTAATGTTACTCTTATTCGAATTTCGCCTCGAAATCAGAAAAAATACGTGTAATATTAGATGATATTTTAAAATAACTTCTAGAGATGGTAAAAAATTATGTTTAAAACTTTAGCATATGCGTAGCACTACAGGTATATTCTAAAAAGGTAGAATGAAGAATTTGAATTTAAATACGAAAGAGCCCTTTAGGCGAATGTGAGATAAGAGAGTGACATAAAAATGGAAATATCTCGTGTATTCCCCTGTTGGTGGTGACGCTAGCCAGGTCGCCTGCCATTCAGATTATCAACTCGTACAGTTTTAAGATAGAAATTTTATTTACGTTATACATTTATTTATATTTGGATATAAATAAATTTGTAGTGTTTCTGTTATTGAGAGTATAGAAAATGACTCGATTTTTATACCTATAATCATGATTTCAATTTTAATTGGAAGTATGTAACCAAATAAACAACGTTATTATAACTTTCAATTAACAACAAATATCTCACTTCCAAATTCATAAAAATAGAAATATGTACTTATGTCTACAATTACAACCCTGCTCTTCAGCATTATTAAATTTTCCTAAAGCCACAGACACTCGACTCTCTTGCAGACCTGCATGATTACAAACATTTTTACGATCCCATAATGATCTATGAAGCGCTCCACGAGCTACAGTTTGCTACCAAAAGTATCAAGTATCAGCATGAAAATAAATTATTTCTTCTCGAGACTAAAAAGCAGCCGAGTAAATATATTGGAAATTCTATATTATTCACATTTTATATATCCCAAATAAAAAATGATAAATATATTTATGTCTACTATTCGACACAGTGGCTTAATGCTCACGAATTGGGCTCGAGAACAAGGGTTTCTGAGTTCGAATCCCAGGTAGGGTACGGATCTTTAATGGCCATTTTAATGTATCACCGCGACAGTAGCGATAGTTTAGACCGCGAGTGAGTACGACAGGCGGCTAGTTGCTTTTAATTTTCTTGAGTTCGAGCCTCAGATACGTCAGCTAGCAATGTCTCCGGGAATGGTTGTTGTGTATATGTTCCTGTTGAATTGCGAAATAGCTGACTTAGTCCAATTATAGTACACCAAGATCTACTTTACAAAACAAACTGAATTAGATTGTGAATGAATGAGCTGACTGATTGGCCTTGACCATCGCAACATTGTATAAATCTACTGTCGCGCTCCTGTATGGTTTTACTTACAGCATCTTATCCAGATTAGTCCTTTGTATAAGACTCTACCCCTTTGATAGGGGTTCCTCCACCGCCATTGGTCTTCCTCCACAAGTAGATTTTCCTTACTACCCTTATTATACCTTCACAGTGTTATGGCAGATAAGCTGCAATTACCTCTTTCTTATGATAGAATGTGATTGTTAAGCCCTTGTCTATTAAGCCGACATAATTTTATTAGAAGATCAACCATTATCCTAATGATCCTTCTATTGTAATGCAGTAGGTCTTTGTAAATCAAATCAATTGTTGATTGATGGTTCCTCATCCTTATTCCTTTGCACATCACTGCATAGTAGTCACTTCGCCTGAAATACAATTGTATATCTTCCTAGGGTACTAAGATTTTTTGTATTTGACCTTATGCTGTAAATCTTAACTCTGACTCCTGTTCTGTCTTGGATTAGACGCTACATTAGACTGCTTGTGCTTGTGAAATTGGGAGACTCAATTTACAGTCCTCCCAGTCTTCTCTGTGTGGTAGTTTGAGACCATAGTAGTAGACCCACAGGAATTCCTAGAATGGGACATACCTACAACTCTGGGTATACCTATTGGTGTTTTATGCTATGTTGCTGTTATCAACGGGGCGCGCGGCGTTGGGCCTTCATTATCCTATGCACTGGGACTTATGGTGGTTGATATCTGAGAATCACATGTTGAAAAAAATGTTTCTTAGCATTTTTTAACAGGAAAGCAAAGATCAATGGCGATATTTCCAAACTTTGAAAATAATAGTCACCCTATTGATTTATAATGGCGTGAGGTACGGTCACCGGTTTGATCTCCGGACACTCGATCAGCGAAGGCAAGCAATGTTGGTCGGGTTCGGCGCTTAGATGGGTGACCAAGTATCTCGTCTGAATCTCAGTCCTCATATTGAGCCATTGCGAAGGCCTAATTAGACTGATATTTCAATACTTGGTGAGGAAAAGCTAAAGGCTTAATAGCTATATACCGAGGAACCCTTATCAAGGCTACGAAGTCTGGTACACAGGACAAAGCTGGGTAATGAGCTCTAAGGGAACAGGAGCACCGCAATAGAGTTACAGAGGTCGCGGTGGTCAAGGCCCAACTGGCCAGCTCCTCCTACCAAAGCCTACTACCCTAGTGTATAAATATAGTCATAAGATTGAGTGGTAGAATAACCTAAGCCTCTTCCATGCATCTTTGTAACTTATATAATTGTATCAATAAAGACATCTGCCTTCACCTTCCTAGGATAATTGCTGCTTATGTGATTCTCCTATGTGAAAATTCTTATAGAACACTTAAAAGGTCACGAATATTCGTATATCAATATCAACTGCTGAGGGCCCATGCTAATTAAACTTTAGAATCCTTAACCCTTGTGCACTGCAAATTGAGTATTATTTGAAGGCTTGTATACTTTTTATTATTATTAAATCAATACACTTTTAGCTTCATTCATAAACTACCTTTTTCCTTTATACGTTGCTTCTGGATTCTGTAATAATATATTAAAATTCTGATTTATGGAAATATATAGAGATATTAATGGAAAACTTTGGTAACAATTGATTCAGATTTTCGTGTTAACACAAATGAATTCAGAAATTTGCTCCTTGGCATTTATGTAGCAGTGAATTATTACTTCAGAATAAACCAAGGCATCTGGCTGCTAGAGCTTTAACTGAACTTGTGAAATTATTCGTCGTTCAACACTTTTAGCAATTAAAATGTTATCGGTGTTCGAGTGTGTCTAATGTATATTTGTTTGAGTGTTTCACTATATTTTTCCGAAAAATTCGACAAATATGGTGTCTTTCCAGGTGAATGAGAAGGAACACAGAATACAAAAGCTAAGAATAGTAATAATAATAATGATATTAACAATGCCGATGTCAATGGCAATGGTACTAACGATGCCTATGATAATGACAATGGTAGGAAAAATCGTCGGTTCAGGATAATAAAGCAACGTTACTATTACGCCAATGTTTCATTTAGTAAGCGTAAACTTCTTCAGGCCTCAGAAAAAGTGGAAAAGTGTCATTTTCAATTGTCTAACATAACATAAAACAACAGTCACTACAGAAGCCTAAAGTTACAATTCAATGAATTTTTCCTGTCTATTTACCACCATTATTCCATTCAAAGACACAATTTCTAATTGTTAATGATAACGATAACGATAATTATAACAAGTAGAAGTCTCTGTGATCCATTGTTGAAATTTGAACTCTGAGCTGATCATCAACGTTGCCAAAAAGGCCCAATACCTGGAATGAGCTCCAATATAGTTCCTTCGGATAGTAAAACTGAAAGAGCAATAAAAAAATAGTGCACCAAAGTCATGATAAAAATAACAACAGCGATATTGATATCGGTAACGACAATGATAACAGTGATGATAACTGTACACCTCCGTGAACTTCAAAATGCTCTAAAGATGGTCGAGCAGTATACGCGGATACACGTGGGCATCCATCTCAAGAGATAATACGGAGACTTTCCTGACAACCTACTCATACTTGAATATATGCAAGAATATTATATTGATAATGTAATTCCTTCATACCAAGTATAGATGCTTACTCGGAAAAATCTGTTCGTTCGAACTTCGGAAACGAACCAAGACATCTATTACTAACACGCCATTTCTGTACTTTTTAAGTCTGTAGTGGATATACAGCAGAGTAACACTGTGTATCGCGTATTCATTCAATTAGTACGGAATCATTGAGACAGGTGTGGGTATAGAATTTTTCAAGTAAAAATCTACAGATGTCTTATATTCGAGATTAGGCAATAAGATTGGCGAGGCGCTCAACTAAAATCAATCACTGATCTTCGGCCAAATCTCCTATAGGCCCACATAAAGGGTACTGAATTCAAAAAATCTGTTTACGTAACATGTCGATAAACTCACGCACGGTGTCTTCTATAAGAACTTATAAAGAATGGTCAGGTTGATATTCGTCTTTTTAAAAGCAGCTGGGCTTAGGTCGGAGACGGAGGGATTCATTCTGGTTTATCAACATGCTGGAATTAAGACCTTTGTCTACCTAAGCAGTTTAATAGTCTCTTGCATCAATTATACGATCTACCAATAGGTACTGGAATTGCGTATGCATTTACGTATGCCATGCCGTAGGTCCGACATAAGTGATTTACTGGTATTACTCATTTCTGACCGTCAAACTACTAAGCGTAGTTCTGACATTTTCTTCCTCAACCATCGGGAAATATATTGAATCCGGTTTCCGGCAATATATTGAAAATTGAAGAAATCTCATTAATATGAAACCGTTGATAATTTGGTAGCTATTTGGCACAGAATTTCGTATGTCAAACGTACTCAAATCATTACCTCTGAAGTAATTTCTACAAACACCAAAATTCGCCAATCATGTCAGCATCATCAGGAGATAATTAAGTCAGTTTTAATCATCCCCGACGATGACAATGTGGTTGACGAAACGCTCGTCGATTGTTGGTAATCGAGTTTTGTGTTCAAGACTTAAATTTCTTCTTTTGCCTAGAGAGGCCATATAAATATTTTTTCTCCATTGCATATTTCTTATTATTCTGCGTACTGTATTTTTAGTTTAGCTGGAAAATCCCATTTATAGTTAAATTTTATTTGATCATAAAAATAAGTTACTTTGTTCACTTCACTTTGTCCACTTATTGCGAATCGAATAAGCCCAATCCTCTTTAAACAACACCGTTTAAATCACATTTGTTCTGTTTTCACCGCTGCTTAAGTCCTCTGAGAACGACACACAAATACATAAGTTAAATAAAGTTGAAAATCCTATTGTGAAAACTTTTTTCTTTATCGATATTCCGGATTTATTCCGTTTCGTAAATTCCATACCTGGATATTCGAAATTAACGAGTGAAAATAGCTCGGCAATGAAATATAATGAGGCTGTAAGCTTAAATAATAACAATGGGTGGTGGCTCTGTACGAAAGAATATTTATTCGGACGAGTATTCAGTTTCAGATACCCTTATCCTCATTATGTGGCGAGTGATCCAGGACTTGAAAATAGGAAAAAATTACATTTATGAATGTACGAAATTTTTCTTCAAGTTCTCTAATCTTCTAATGATCAATATTATATTCTCTATTTGTGTTATATTCAGTTGTTTGTTGGACCACGCTATTTTAGCATTTTAAAAATACATTTTATTTCATATTAAATGATTGGTTATAATTTTATAATTATTTCTACGTGGAAACAGTTCTTGTATTTTACTTAAGGTACTATTGTGCAAGCTCGTAGATAACGGTGGGGGGGGGTAGAGGTGGTAATACCCCCCCCCCCAGGAAGGGCTAGAAGATAAAAAGCCAGTCGAGTTAGTGTGGCTTATCTACAGATATAAGATTGTATTAAGCTTATGCTTTATTTTGGTTTGTAGTGAGCATTTTTAAGTTTTTATGCCATTTGACTCTTCATAGAAAAGAGAAAGCAACCCCTCATAAATTGTAATTCTGTCTCGACCCATATGATAGGTATTCAGGTCAAATATTTTGTATAATGGTTTTAAAGCTTTTACGTTTATCATAAACACATGATTGACACATTTTGTAAACGATACTTTTATTTAAAGATTTTTTAAAACCAAATGAATGAATGCTACAAGTTTATTTTCGCTCTGATCTTTGATGTAATCAAATGATTAACCTCGACACATTCACTCTTTAGTATCTACTCCGTGTGCCTTTGATATTTACTGTTTGTGAACGAAACTTGTTGCTTTTTTTTGTAGGTAGGTAGGTAAAGGCAGTTACTTGTAATTTCATAATAATGTTATTTTTTCTACTATGCCACTAATAATAATCCCTAATTAATGGTTAATTAATTAATTGTTATTTTATTCGATACGAATGACACGATATAGTTTTTCTGTGACATAAAATATAACAAAAAAATCATTTTAACCCCCCCCCCCAACAAAAAAATATATTTACGCCCCTGCTATTGTGAACTAGTTAACTGCGCTTTTACAAGATAATTATAAAATCCTTTTATAAAGGCCGTATTATCCCATTCTCGTTATATCTGTTACAGAACCTCAAGTAAATACACGAATATTTACATTATAAACTTGCTGCAAAATTTCTTACTTAACAACTTTCATAAAATAGCTTCTTAAACGGTAGGTTCAGCTTTAAAAGCTGTAAGAGTATTGTTATATAGAGAAGGTTAAACGAACTTCTATTCGCCTCTTTGCATATTTATAAGAGCTTTATAGATATTGTGAGAACGTTAGTAAGTTATGAGAACTATTTTCTGCGGCCTTTAAATGATAAAATTCCTACTACTAAAGTTGCGCTTATTCTGGCTATACAGTCGTTGTATAGACACTGAGAATGAATGTTGTTAGATTTTAACTATAAAGCTCGTACTCTTAAACAATGGCAGTATAAATCTTCCCATAGCTATTGTTAGACAATTACCATTTAGGTAGAGATCCGGCTGCCTATGAATAAGATACATGAAAAACTTTGTATGCGTGACGGAAGTGACGTCAAAATGGGAGGATGAGGGCAAATAAGAAGAAGCACTATTTTTTTAATAACTAGAAGGCTTGTACTTTAACAAGAAAAAAAAATCATTCATGTATTTGATGACTTGAGGAAACGCAAAAAAATTACTATAATCGAGGGTGTCTCAAATTAAGCCTGGCACCCGACTACAGTCTTATTGTATACCTCAAAATCTACATTTTGACGTAAGTTTTATTCATTTTATTCGATTACACAAAAAGTCGTGGCCAGAAGTGACGCCAAAATTCCATGACGCGGGCAAAATTTGTATGTCTGTGGTAGCTAGTACTTATTCACTCACACAAACTTTTTCATGTATCTTATTCGTAGGAAATCTGTACAGCCGGCTCTCCAACTAATTAATTAAATTACCACTTCTGATTAAATATTTAAATAAATTATTCGTTTCCGTTTTGAAAACTTTTTTGACTTTTGAACACATTAAACATTTTTAAGTGTTTGTTCAGAAGTCCCAAATATCCAAGAGTAAAAAATAATAAGAATGTCACAAATAAATAACTATAAACAACAGCAGCTCCATAATTTGAATTTCATGTTTGAATAGAGAGAGATAGGCAAAGAGGACAATTAAACTATTGCCATCATTTAATGCTTACACCGTATGACAAAGCCCTTAATCTCTGTCTAGACTGAGACAAATGCTACATTGTGTCGCAGTAAGATTATAATGGACTGAATAAAGGTTGAACAAGAATCCATTAATAGTTTGATATAAATAGTGTTCACAGAAATATTTGTCATTTTTTAACCAACCTCAAAGATACTTAACAATAAAATAAAATGACTTTAACGTCGATATTAGGTAAAAGATCCAACACCAGATTCAGTATCAACTAATTCGAGACTATCTTTAAAGGTACACAAAATGAGTTTAAAATGTTTATAATATTAAAGTGTAAAGGCAGTTTGTTTATCTACAACAGTTTCAAAAATCAAGCCACCAGAAGTCACATATCAGTAAAGAAATTACTTATAATACCTACGGACATTGTACGATAATTATTTATTATCTTCGTTATAGTCAGAAGTTTAATAGCGTTTTCATGATAGTCCTTGATACTATTGACACTATTGACACCTAGCAGAGCAATAGTTTTAGAAATCCATTAGTATAATTGGGTTTACAAGTGCACTAGATGAATATTAACATCAGTGGTGGAGCAGAGTATCTGGTCATGCACACAGGTGTTAAAATGTCTCCCTTTCGAATTTATTTTGAGTTAGTAGGGGTTCACCTCATTGCCTTTCTATTGTTAAATCTATATAGGTTAGTCAACCTGTCATCTGTGATCGAAAGAATTGCGGCTAGGCAGTAATATGGTTGTCGGAAAGGTAAAATCCCGAGTTGGCGTATTCCCACCTGTTTCGGAATCGCCGCCATCTTGAAAATATTTTGGAATTGACTTATCTCGTTTCATATTGCTCGGAGAAAAAAAAGGAGGAGAAAAATTGTAGACATCGAAATTCTCATCTTGGCGAACTCTCTGTAGCTAGTTCTAGTATAAGCGGTACGCATAAAAATCTGACGAATAATGCAGAAAGCAAGTCCTTTGGCATGTATGCTTTGTATATTTATAGAAGTAATTTCACCCGCAGCACTTTGACCCCTGACCTCATAGACAAAAATGGCAGCCATTTTCAAAAATTCGGGTAAAACGTTTAAAAACAAAAGAAGAATATATCTAAAGACTGTTATCAAACTGTAGGTGAACGCTTTAAGGTTAGCAAATGTAACAAAAATAGTCAATAGTCATAGTGCAAGAATAATAGAATTTGTTTAAAAACTCGGCGGCCATTTTAAACTTTAACATTTTTTTAAAATAATGCAATATGTTATGTGAGGTATCGTTTAATTATAATTTGAGGTCGCTGATTTCAATGGTGATGTCAAAAAAATAAAATTCTAAAGGAATTATAACAAAAATACAATTCTGAAGTTAGAAAGATGGCTTTTATTAACAAAATACAAAATAAAATCATAACAGTTTCCTCGTCATCGCTACTGGAATCATATGGCTTGTAATTGAAAAAAAAAAAGAAATTAACAAGAAAGTATTTTAATAAATGTAGAAGGCCCTATACCTTTTGCTGCTACATTTTCCTTTGCATTTCTTGCACTTAAGGGTGCAGGGGAAATCATTTTTTCTGTATAGGCAACGCATGGTATTACAATCGCTTGAACAACCGCATTTTTCTAGCTCTCTACAACCTTGCCAGATTTCTGGCCATTTGGACCAGATGGGCTTCCATCCATTTTCAATAATTTTCCATCCCCATTAACTGACTCTGGTGGACTTTCCAAAACATCAGATCTGTCCTAGATTTGACCTGCTTGATATGCTGCTCTAAGGGCCAGTTTTACAATACCAGGTTCAGCGTAGGTTCAACTGAGCCACGGCTCAAGCTGAACCGGAGCTCAGGTATATTCCCGTTCTGTTAAGCGTAATTCATCCGGGTTCAGTAGTGCTAGGTTCTGCTACTTTCAAATGTCAGTTGGTAGTGTCGGCGTTTGCACACTGTAGATTTTGAAGAATTTGTGATGTGACATTAGCACAAACTAGTGGGTAGTTTGTGGACATTAGACATTCGGCATTAATGATAGCTACCGGTGATTCATATTCAAGAGTTTTACAATACAATCGTGAACCTTAGTTTTTGTTTTGAGAGAATATGGACGATAGAAAAAAATCTGCAAACTTTTCGGCCAAAGAGGAATCTATATTAATCTCCTCGGTAAGAAAATATAGAAATATCGTTGAATTCAAGCTTTCTGATTCCCAAGCAAATTTCCAGAAAGGAGAGACTTGGCGAAAGATAGAAAGTGAATTTAGTAGTATTTCTGGAGAGAATTCCAGTAACGATAAAGTTCTAAAAAAACGATAATATTAAAAGGAGAACGAAAAGGAAGTTTCCTGATGAAAAATTGTATGTACGAGGTACTGGTGGTGGTCTTTATCGAGAAACCAAAGTTACGATACTGGATGAGGAAGTCAAAGAACTTCTTGGCTCGAGCAAAATTGATGGAGACATTTCACAGTTTGATAGAGATACAAATAAGTTGATACAAAAATACTTTGAACATATCTGTTTAAAAATTGTTAGTCTACAATAATAAGTTTCTTTTTCAAATCATTTTCAACATTTTATTCCAGCAATAATGGAGCAATCCGATGGACAGAATCAAGCTCTTAAGTCTGTTTCAAGCCAAGAAGATTTGAACGAAATAATTATTGAAGAAGCTGTATCTCTGGACGTTTTAGAAGACCACAGTAAATTGTTCGCACTACTTATATAAGTCCATATTCGAGTTATTTCCTTTTCAGTATATGCCTGCACTTCAAGCCCATCGCAGCTCCATACTGAAGTTCTATCCGAAAACAGGAAAGAAATTCAGCCACAGATAGACATTACAGTAGAAATTAGCAAAAGTAAATAATAGGTACCTACGTCACAGATTTTCTTACACTTTTTTTTTACTTTTGTAGTGTCTCAAAGTCAAAATCAATCAGGAAATTGGTGAAAGTACAGTCCGGCCATGATAAGGGCAAGTAAGTCTAAAGCCCTTAAGTAGAGTACTCGATGCAAGTCTGAAGCTGCAATTAGCAGAGTTTCCCAGTGGGCAGATGCAAAATCTGCTGTAGAAGCGGCAAAGGCACGTTTTATGGAAGAAGAACAATGCCAAAAACTCAAATTTATGAGAGAAAAGCATGAATTGGAGATGATGAATATGAAGAGGAAAGCAGATGTGGAAATACAGCTTATGAGACAATATCATCGAGCAAAATTGAAAATATTAGAAATTCAAAAGGCGACGTTACTTAACAAAAAGTTATAAATTACCTACAAATTCATCTCTTATAATTGCAGAGAGCCGTGTTCTAGAAAATTACCTTTATTTTATATGTTTTTATTATATCAATTATTTATTTGTGTTTACACATTTTATACGATATTAAGTAAAAGCTAAGTTTTGTCGAATCCCCAAGGAAAGAACAGGAAATCGCATTTTCCAAACACCGATGCACCTTTCAACTGGATTTCTTGTTCTTGGGGCTTGTTAAAAAGGTGCTTTGCAGGAGAGAATAATATTTATTCGTTCGGTAGGGGGTAGACCTGGGCTAGCAATATATTCAAATGCTTCTATTATATCATTATATCATCACCCCAATTATAACGCAATTTTTACATCGTAATAAAAGTTACTTTTTTACAAATTGGCCGCCATTTTGGATTTACATGTCCGGAAATCGAAGTGCTGCGGGTAAATTTAATACAATGAATGTGTACAAATCACATGCAAATTTTCTTGCTTTCTGCATTAACCGTCAGATTTTGCCGATTTTCTCGATGTACCGCTTAAACTATTCTCAAACAGATAGAGGTCGATGAATTTCCAGGAGAGCTACCTAGCTCCCACACCAGTAGTAGAGAAGTATAGTAATCGTAAAAAACATCAACATTTTTTTTTGCAAAATAGGTTTAGAATGTTATGAAAAGTGGAGGTTTTAAATTTGAGCAAAAAAAAACTTTTTTTATACGCAGGGTTACTCTGAAGCGGTTTATTGACTTAAAATTTGGTACAATTTGGTATTATAACGAAATCTGGAACGGGATTACATTTTCAGCTTTTTCCATTGAAGGTTTGGGGGTCAACAGAGGCAGATAGATGTAAATCAGTGAAGCAAGCTAGTAAGAGTTCTGAAACTTGGGATTTGGTGTATATACTACAAGTTAAGGCCACAATTCTTCTTTGTAACACCATATCCTAAATAAATTACATTTATTTGACTGTTTCAATGAATCAAAACCATGTCATTATTGATAAGTGAAAGATAAAGAAAAAATGTGAAATAGAGAAACATTCAGTGTGAAATAAATCGTTCAATATTTCGTTGTTTTATTATTGGTTTCTATGGAAACAGCAATAGAATTTAGTCATTACCACAAGACGACTTTGTCAATTTGCCGTATTTTTACAAAGTTGTATTATTTTCTAATTTCGAATGGCGATACAAAAAAATTTGTATATGATTCGAGACTAAAATGTCTTTTCTTTACTCGTGTAGTTTGTAGCCCCACTTGTAAAAAACACTATTTTAGCTACTTGTTATATAAAATACTATTATGACATCATCATATCAAAAAACATTTATAACACGGTAAAATTCTGAACTTTTTTCCTTATGTTGAAAGCCAAGATTACGACTTCTTGTTCCAAGCCACATATTTAATCTCTACATGCATAGAGGCAAATATCATATTTCACAACAGCAAACTTCATATGGACTGAACAGAAGTTAAACATAAATCCTCTAATAGTTTTATATAAAGAAAGCGTTAACATAAATGTTTGTCACTCTTAATCCGTACAAGATGTGCTTCAATGATGTTAAATTGATGAAACGATCATTTTTCATGGCGGTTTTTTTATATCTACTGGATACATTTTGTAAAAATGTGGCTGGTGAATAAAATTAATGAAAATGCAGTGTTATTTTTATATATCAATGAGTAAATACTGCATATGCAGCATATATTTGTATGCGTGTTTATGCTTCCATTTGGGTTAATCCGATGGGAATTAAACGAGAAATTCACAAAATATAACTACTGCTAAAAATATAGTTATATTTCTCTCTCTTGACAACGGAATTTTCTATTCATAAAAATATTGTACTACATTTGCTTTGTTCTTAAATTGAATAATTTATAAAAAAAATATGAAATTCCGCTAAATGTTGATTTTAAATTCACTCAGGTGTCGGAATGTTTTGGACATCTTATTAACATGGCGGACACCGGTGTCCGCCTTCCTTACTTAGCCATTAGCATTGGTCAGTGGACAGTGGACACTCACATTCGAAGTAGCAAATTAACCAGTTTTTCGATAAATGTGTCCGCTATGGCCTGGTGTGATAAATAGTATGCATTTCTTTGATATAGGGCCAGATCAGACACCGGTATCTACCGAGCTTGTCTTAAGGGTGGTTTCGTGTGTAGATTCAACAATATTAACTTGGCGCTGAATGTGTTAATAGTACAAATTCTTATCATTTGCATTTAGTTTTGTCTACTTTTGAAAACTTTTATTTAACTTGCTTTGTATGTTAGTATGTTTGGGTCAAATCTTGCAATTAAAATTTGGACTAGTTCTAATTACGTTAGAGCTTTGGAATTTTGCACAAGTGTACAACTCCGGTGACAATGCCCTATAATATTTCGTTCTAAATCCAATAAGGTGGACGACCCAAGATGGTGGATCACCTTTTCCTTCACAACCCCCTTGACATGGATATTAAATGAAAGGGTTTGACGAGTAAAATGCAATAAATAATATCTAAATCCAATGTAGCAGACATGCAGTTAAAATTTCGCCTAGATCTAATTGAGCTGAGTTATGAAATTTTGTACGCGCGGATAATAGCTTAAGAGTCAGTGTGCAAAATCGACAATTTTAAATACCTGCTAACAACTGCGGTATACGATAGTCTGTATAATTCTGAGTTGATAAAAAAAAGTTAAATTTTTTGCTGGTACAGGAAAAAACGCGGCAAATTTAAAAATTGGTCATGATTCAACCGAATCAATACTACTTCTACTTTGCGGCAAAACATTTGTTATAAGTATTTGAGACTATGTATAAAAAGTTACAATTTTCTCATGGTCCAAAGAAAAGTTACAAGGCCATTTTGGACTCAGAATTAAGCAAACATTCAAAATTTCACAAAGCACCTATAAAATGGAAAGTTCTCGACGGAAAACGTGAAAAATTGGCAAAGGATATGCCTTCGGTATATAAGAAATGATATACATAAAAGTTACACCTTTCTGCCCTCCCTACACACCTCCAGGGGGGCCCATAAATACGGGTCCAAAAACGACTTTTTGTATTAATATCGTTATAATTTATACGTGTATTTAATTCCAAGTGCATCTCTCAATTTTATTTTATCAACCCATTTAATAATGGAGTGGTGGAGGGATTGAAAATGTGATAAAAAAATCCGAGGCGTTCGCTTCTACTATATACAACAAATCCCAAGGTTCTGTATTCCTACCAGCTTGTTTCACTTATCTTCCCCTATTTACCCTCCAACTCTTCACCGGATATATTCAAAAAGCAATCCATTTCCAGATCTCGTCATAATACATATGTGTACAAAATTTTAAGTCAATATCTTAAACCGCCTCAGAAAAAACATGTGCACAAAGAAGTTACAGACAGATCGACCGATCAACAGACAGGCAGAAAAAATTTTTTCGCTCATATTTAAAATCTCGACGTTTCATGGCATTTTAAATCTATTCAACAATAAAAAAATTTCAAATTTTTTTTTACGATTACCTACTATACTTCCACTCCACCTCGTGGATGTAGAAGCAATTATGCATTGCTTTCTCTCACCTTTTCATATTCTTATTCGCAATTTGCCAGACGTTTTGTGGTCCATGATAGCAAGTGCGTTTCGTGATATTTTTCCCATACCTCTTAATAAGATTTCCATATTTATATTTCGTAGTTCATTGTCCGGTTCATGGCGTAAATAGGGGTGCAGTTGTTTCCATTAGCTCGGAAAAAAGTGAATTTTGAATAAGCTGTTTCCAATATTATCATGTTTCAATGTTTTTTAAATGTCTGTTTAAGGTTGAAAATTATGATCAAGTATGATTGAAAATACCTATTTAAACACACTATTACTTTTCTTAGTTAACACATTCGATTTTAAGCAGCAATAAATTATTTTAGGAAATTGAATCTTTCGGTTCGTTGGATAAAAACTCTGCAAGGCAAACATGATATAATATCCTATAATTCATTGTATGTGTCAAATGTTCGCGCCGAACATTACTCTGACACTAATTGGAATTACCTGAGAGCCTTGCTGGACTGGGGAATGTAGCACATTCACGTGTTCAGAGTTATTATACATTTATTACATTACCTGTTTTATTCCACATTTTATTACTGGCTTTTCGACCGTACAGTCATATATTTTGAAACGTATCTTTTCCTTACGTTGTGGAATAAAAAACATAGTTCTGGGGTTTGTTTACATACGTACTGATTTTATAAAACATAAATACACTATATAACAACTACCAAATTCAAATGCAGGACTATACAGAAGGAGTTTATACGTTTGAAAAACGCAGACACACATTCATTCTTCATCGATATTGTCAGTGTTAGAGCTGAACATCGAACCAAGTGCGCGGTAAATAGTTTGACCAAGGAGTGCTCGATCACACAGAGCGGTCTAACCCTCGGCGCTACTATGCCAGTTGTGTTATACAGGTTGTCCTTTTTTAAACCGATTTTTCATGTTTTAAAAAGTGCCCCAGAGAAAATAATAAGTTGATACTGTCTTTCGCCAAGATTTGGTAAGAGTCTGTCTTGAAATGTATACAGTAACCATACATGTTTCTGTTAAAACGTCTAGATAATGTAAAAAAGAAACTGTAAAAAAGAAATTGTAAAGTAAAGGGTTTTCAGATCGCAACAAAGGCTCAAACGTGTGCCAAAGATTTTAAGATCTTGTATACATCATATTTACGTAAATCGGACCACAAACAAACTTTTGGTAGCCTTTTGAAAATTACCTTCTTTCACAACTCAAAATTAATTATTTTCGAGAAAACCCGTTTTATGATTTTTTTGTAGCCCTTCTTCATGCACGAAATAAAAATTTCATTATAAACACACACAACGAACATTTGGTAGCCTTTTGAAAATTACCTTCTTTCACAACTCAAAATTAATTATTTTCGAGAAAACCCGTTTTATGATTTTTTTGTAGCCCTTCTTCATGCACGAAATAAAAATTTCATTATAAACACACACAACGAACATATTTTTACAACTTAGAAATTGTTAGGTCTCTCGTTTTATTCAACTTTTTCCACGCCTACGCCTCGTCCTTCGCAAAAATGACCTAGTATAAAATAGGTCTAAGATTAAAAGTCCCACTGTTCTCCGTGAAAAGGCGCCAGTGAACTCTATACCTGAACAGTGAACTCTATAGTATAGAGTTCACTGAAAGGCGCGTGTTAGGACTCGGGCGCTTTTCTCATAAGGTAGCTCCAGGACTACTTTGTAATACTAAATTAAATGAAATAGAGGAATTGCTAAAAGGAGCCTATTTGATGAGGTTCAGATGTGAAGTCGTATACAGTAATCACATGTTAATCTTAATTAACAAAAATTAATATCCATAATTAGTTCTAAGTTTACGTGCCAAATTAAATTATAACACGTAGTGGATTGTATCTTTATGGGTTGAACCTATTAAGATAGGCATCGCAAAAGCCGTATTAAGGTCGCAGATGGGTGATCAATAAGCACTTTGCGCTTCTTCGTAACTTATCAATAGCATAATGGACCTATGCCAACGGATCGTAAAACTCTAATCAAATTTTAAAAACTAATTTTATTAACCTACATCTTTTTATGGGATCTGTGCCACATAAATATTGATGTCACGTTTAGTAGGATAACCCAACAGTTATGGATCATGTTATGTTTGCATGTATAGGGAGTACACGCAATGCCATAATAATGGTTTTTATAATATTGATAATAATAATAATAATAAATTTATTCGTTCCTTTGGCCAATAATATATTGGGTGCGATAAGCCTAAAATACTATCAATATATACCTATATACTGCAGTTGAAATTCTAAATATAGTGAATACACAAAATATAAAAATATATATACAATATACCCACACATGCTTACGAATTCATAAATGTTTACATCTTACATATACACGTGCACAGTAATGCAATATACAGGGTGTTTCATGAGTGACTGGCCATATGCTAGTGAAGGATACAGAACCCTAAGACGATTTAAGAATGGCCTTTATTAGATCTCTAATGCCTCTCTTTCCTGATATACAGCGTGTTTTCTATTTTTTGCCAAAATTTAGATCGGCCGTATTCTTTTAATGGCTGCAGCAAATTGTACCAAATTTAATAGATATGTTTTACTAATAGAGATCTACATAATTCAGTATCGAAAACAAAAAGAAGTCAGGGCCTGAGCCAATTTTTTTAATTTTGGACCTAAAAACATCATCCTGTATATGGATTTTGGCAATGTACAATACAGATTTTCAAAACAGTCTAATAGTGTGCCTGAACCATGTAGTTGGCACACTTTTAACGCCTCGAAAATTAACAGCTGAGTTTCACAACAAAAAAAAAAAAAATGTATATATAAAAATGTGAACAAACAAATTGTTTATTAGAACAAATACAAAAAAATAACTATATGAAAGTGAAATAACTGAGACAATAAAGCTCCAAAATAGTTAGTACAATTAGTTAAAAAGAATTTGATCCAATACAATTACACGAAATTAAAATAACGCACCTAAAATGTAACGAACAAAAAATAATAAAAAAAAAATTACTACAACAAATTTTCAAAATGTCTGCCTCCAACCTCAACATAATATTATAATAATGTAATTGAACTATTTAGTCAGTTTTTACACAGCTTTAATGATTCGAGAATTAACAACCATATAAACCCATTTAAAAAATCTCGTGAGCCTTGATAAACATTTGCCACAGACAATACTCAAAGTACCTGTAAAAATTTTGTTCTTGCTTGTTTGAAGCAGCACTTAAACTATTTTTTAAAGTTAAAATGTCTTATTCTAATGAAGAGTACGTAGACATTAGTTACATTTATGGTTTTTGTAATGCGAACTCCAGGGTCGCCGTTAGAGAATATCGTCGACGGTTTCCCAATCGACGAATTCCCAATAAATCAACATTTTCTTCTGTTCACAATTATGCAAAACAACGCGGGAAATTTCCTTCAGCTCCTTTGCGACGTGAACGTCCTATTCGACAAGACGTAAATGAAGAAAATGAAATTCTGGGGATAGTGCAGCAAAATCCTTCAATTAGTACTCGAAGAGTAGGTGCAGCTTTAGGAGTCCCTCATGTAAGAGTTTGGAAAACTTTAAAAAAGAACCATTTTGCATTCTTTCCACTTACAAATTGTTCAAAGACTTGAAGAAAGAGATGACATTTCCCGAAGAGCGTTTTGTTGTTGGGTGTTGAATCATGGAAAACAATTTCAACAGTTTCATTTACTGACGAGTCTCAATTTACCAGAGACGGTAGTTATAACAGTAGAAATGTGCACTTATGGGCAGAAGAAAATCCTCACGGCATATCTCAAAAGAATTCCCAACACAAATTTTCTATAAATGTTTGGTGTGGACTATTAGATAATAATTTAATTGGATACCATTTCTTTGAGGCTACTTTGAATGGTGAAATGTATTTAAGTTTTTTGAGAGATACATTACCAGAACTATTACAAGGAATACATATTAGAGGACTTCATTACCAACACTATGGTGCAGGTCCTCACTATTTACAGGAATTAAGAGAACGCATAGAGCGGGAATGAACTGAAATGAAAAATAATTCTTAGATGATTAAAAATGATATAAATAATTTATAGTTACGTGCAAGAATGTGTATGGAGGTTGGAGGCAGACATTTTGAAAAATTTTTGTGGTCATTTTTTTATTATTATTTTTTGTTCGTTATATTTTAGGTGTGTTATTTTAATTTCACGTAATTGTATTGGATCAAATTCTGTTTAACTAATTGTACTAACTATTTAGGTGAATTATTGTCTCTCTTACTTCACTTCGATATCATTTTTACTCTTTTGTATTTGTTCTAATAAATTAAAATTTTGTTTGTTCACATTTTTACATATTTAATTTTTTTTGACTTTTGTTGACATTTACATATTTTTACATTACTTATCGTTGTAGCAAATTCTAACAAACAGACAGTAAAATTAAATCTTTCCCCAGAAAATTAATGTCATCCATGTAGTTAAAGATGTTTTTGTGACCGAAAGTCCCCCAAATATTTTTTAAATGGATTTATTGTGAAACTCAGCTGTTAATTCTTGAGGCGTTAAAAGTGTGCCAAAAAAACTAACTGCATGGTTCAGGCACACTATTAGATTTTGAAAATCTGTATTGTACATTGCCAAAATCCATATACAGGATGTTTTTAAGTAAGATCCAAAATTTAAAAAAATCGCTCAGGCCCTGACTTTTGCTCTGTTTTCGATACAGAATTATGTAGACCTCTATTAGTAAAACATATCTATTAAATTTGGTACAACTTGCTACAGCCATTAAAAAAATACGGCTGATCTAAATTTTGGCAAAAAAATAGAAAACACGCTGTATATCAGAAATGAGAGGCATTAGAGATCTAATAAATGTCATTCTTAAATTGTCTTAGGGTTCTGCACGCCTCACTAGCGTATGGCCAGTCACTCACGAAACACCCTGTATACACAGTGCGAGATAAAGATAAAGTACCGTTAAAATTTTGTATTAAATAGCGTACAAGTCGAAAGAAATTATATTCCTGTATGGTATAAAGAGAGATAAGGAGATAAGAAACCCTTTTAGCCGAGCCTTTTTGTTTATATTACCTAAATTTTTAACATTAAGTGGTAGTGTATTGTAACAATAGCTGCCAGCATAAATGGGTGATTTTCTGTAAAATGTTAGATTATATTTACTTATGTAGATATCGTTGTTGTTGCGTGTAGCATGTTGATGTTTACATACTGGTAATTTATTTTTGTTTGCATGAATATAAGTTAACAAATCGTAAAGATATATTGATGCTACAGTAAGGATGTTTTCTCTTTTAAATATTGCTTGACAGGATTCTCTAAAGTCTATATTATACCGGGTGAGTCACGAATTGCGCTCGCCCCGATATTTAATAAAATACTTGGAATAGAAAATTGAAATTTGGAGGCCTTATTACACGACTAAAATGCCATCTTTTCAATAAAAAATCAAGTTTAGTGCACATCCGGTTTGACCGGAAATGCCCACAACTTTCGATTTTTAAATGGAACACCCTATATATTTTTACATTTTTGGAATCTAGAGGAAATTTTGAATACGATACATCCATTTTGGTCACATTTTGATAAACATTAAAAATTTTATTAAAAAATCTATTTCTAAATCCAGAGTGCTGTGGTGCCCAAAATATATTTTAGTTTGTGTGCTACGTTACTATAAAAATAAAAAGAGCAATATGATTGCATTGCTTAATTCTCTAGAGGCGTTTAAAATTTTTAAATGTGATTTTTACCCACTAACTCGGTTTTTTTTAATGGGAATTTAATCGTTCACCAACATTTTTAAATACCTCATTTTCATACGAATCTAATGATACCAAAATTTTGAAAATCCGCTCAGAAATATTTGAGATTTCAGCCAAAACACAATGCAACCAAGCTTTTAGAAACATGCGGTAATAGATAATAGATTAGTGGGCTTTGGAAACTAAAATGGCACATTTCTGTGTAAATCTGGTAACCTAATAACATTGGAAAAATCATAGTAGCCATTGAATGTAATAAAACAATATCAGCTGTCAGACAGACTCGTGTAGTTATAGGCAATCTTGAGCTATCAAACATTTAATAATTGTGAGCGCAAAGAACGTTACAATTAAGTTTAGCATGGGTATGTGGAGGTAAACACAATTACATCCACAAGGACATTTGCAATAGAATGCGACATCAGTTCGGTTTTCAGAGTTTTATTTAAATGAACATAAATATCGTGCCTATAAATTAATTAAAATCAATTCCGTTTGAACAATTAAACTTAAACTAGGTAACAGTAGGTATCTTTAAAATAATTAATATAATTAAACCATAAATTGACATTTATAGATATTGTTCAATATGACCACCATTTTTTTCTATACACAATTCGGCTCTGCGTACAGTTGCTTGAATGGCTCTATGCAATTCAGCCGGCATTATTTCATTAAGAGCCCGTGCAACTTTATTTTGCAGCTCTTCACGGGTATTTGAAGAAGTTTTATAAACTTTATTTTTGAGAGTGCCCATACATAATAGTCGAGGGGTGTTAAGTCAGGTGACCTAGGAGGCCACCTGATATGACCTTGATTTGCGATAAGGCGTTCACCATGCAAGTTATTTAAATATTCCGTCCCTCTTCTGGAATTATGTGGGGGAGCACCATCTTGTTGGAAAAACAGATTTTGTAAATAGGCAACAGGAAGTAAGTCAAGAAATTCTGCTGTCTGGTTTTGTAAAAATAATAAATATCGTTCGCCAGCAAGTGTTCCATCAAAAAATATGGGTCCAGTTATTCGATCTCCAAGTACTCCAAGCCAACAGTTAAACCCAAATCTTTCCTGAATATTCCCCCGCCCTACCAACCTCGGATTATTTTGAGCCCAGTACCTAGTATTATTTCTGTTAAACATACCTTGGTTCGTAAATCTACTTTCATCTGAACATAAAATATGAAAAGGAAAACCTGGGTTTTGTTGCACTGCATTTAAGAACCAGTTGCAATATACTAGCCTCCTGTCGTTATCATCTCCATAAAGATGTTGGTGTATTTGGTATTTATAAGACCGAAACTTATGTTTCTTTAAAATTCTGCAAACTGAAGACTGACTAATGTCGCATTCCATTGACAATTCCCTTGTTGATGTTGTTGGGTGTACCATCACAAATCCTAATACATCAATTTCTTTGTCCTCACTACAATAAATGTTTGATGGTCATCTTGTTGATTGGGTTCGTTTCTTAATTCTTGTTCTACTCTGGCAAACAAGTGTCTGCTTGGATGACGTCTGTTGGGATATCGTTGCTGATACAGTTCTGCAGCTGCAGTTGAATTTTTGAGACTCTCTCCATATAATAGTAACATAATCGACCTTTTCATTTCTACTAAAATTATTCATTTTCTTTAATCTTTACTCAAAGAGATTTCCGCAACGCTTTATTTTGTATCTGTCTGACAGCTGATATTGTTTTATTACATTCAATGGCTACTATGATTTTTCCAATGTTATTAGGTTACCAGATTTACACAGTAATGTGCCATTTTAGTTTCCAAAGCCCACTAATCTATTATCTATTAGCCGCATGTTTCTAAAAGCTTGGTTGCATTGTATTTTGGCTGAAATCTCAAATATTTCTGAGCGGATTTTCAAAATTTTGGTATCATTAGATTCGTATGAAAATGAGGTATTTAAAAATGTTGGTGAACGATTAAATTTCCATTTAAAAAAACCGAGTTAGTGGGTAAAAATCACATTTAAAAATTTTAAACGCCTCTGGAGAATTAAGTAATGCAATCATATTGCTCTTTTTATTTTTATAGTAACGTAGCACACAAACTAAAATATATTTTGGGCACCACAGCACTCTGGATTCAGAAATAGATTTTTTAATAAAATTTTTAATGTTTATCAAAAGGTGACCAAAATGGATGTATTGTATTCAATATTTCCTCTAGATTCCAAAAATGTAAAAATATATAGGGTGTTCCATTTGAAAATCGAAAGTTGCGGGCATTTCCGGTCAAACCGGATGTGCACCAAACTTGATTTTTTATTGAAAAGATGGCATTTTAGTCGTGTAATAAGGCCTCCAAATTTCAATTTTCTGTTCCAAATATTTTAGGAAATATCGGGGCGAGCGCAATTCGTGACTCACCCGGTATAATAGGATCACCTTGAGCAAATTAGTGCATAGTAGACCAACAACAAAGATTTTTGGTTTTTTGGATAAGTTGTCAATATGTGTTTGGACAAACTAATATTCTCATCGAGCAAAATTTTGAATGTTTAAAAATATAGTTGTCCATATTGGTTTCAATTCCTAAGTACATGTTACCTAAATGTGACGATTAGTTATTAGAAACAAAGTGACCTACATTTGTCACTTTTATGAGAAAAGTTGTAAACATATTATCCATAATATTCCATATATTCGTGTTTCGTCTAGGTTTCAAACTGACTTATAAAGACATTAGCAATGAACGGCGTTCCTTCATATTATTAAAAGGAAATGTTATTGAATTGGAAGCAACTTCGTTTCACGCAAACTTAGATGAGATCGATAAATTCTTTTCGAAGTTATTGCCTAATATTATTTTAGTCTGACAAATTTTCCAGATCGGAGGTCTGGGCTGAACATAATTACGTTGATGGATCTTTAATATTTACACTGTTTCACATCAAACTTGATGAATTTTTTCTCTATTTCTGAAATACACAGATGGTTCACATCTATCAATCTTTGTGTCTATAATATTACCATTAAAGGATCTGGAGCTAGTTATATTACAGATTACAGGGTGGGCAAAAATATATTTTTAGATTCTTGATAATAACTTTTTAGCAAGATTGGCAGTAGGGCAAAATTTGACGTGAAAAGGGCATCACGAAGCGCACAAAAGCCAGACTTGCTAAGGCAGTAGTTTTCTTTATCTTTCTTTACAACTCTGAGATAAGAACAGTTCAATTCTTCAAGAAAAACGTCCCCAAAAATAACTCTCTAGCGTCGTATTCTACCGAATATAGAATCACTACTCATTCAAAGAAAACAGATGACAAGAAACAAGGAAGACGGATCAAAAACGTCATTAGCAAAGAGCTAATGGGAAAGTGACGACGTGAGGCTGTCAGGCATGCTATATAGTGAAGGGAGACCAACTTGGATGAGGACAAAGATCTGATATTTGATATTCTGAAGTTGAGGGCTTAAATCACAGCTAAGATTGTTCGGATCAAAGTCTACATGACTTTAATTCCGGATTAAAATCATGTATTCAATTAAAAAGACAATAAAATAAAAAATTGTAGACGTGTTAAAAAACAATTTTTGAAACCAAAATGACATTTTTGATTGATTGATTGATTAGCCATTTCTGGATATCCAATCTGGATATTTTTATATACCACCGGACCGGCCACATATGCCAGATTGGATATGGAACATGCCCAATATATGGACCATGTGACAGCTGCCAAACCTTCCTGTTACGGGACCTACCTTTTTCGTCCGTGTGCATATGTTAGCAGCTTCCCTTTCTGTTCTGTAGAATTAACACACTACTTGCACTCATTGCTTCACCCTTCTTAGAAACAAGCTTGTCGTTATTTATGGTGTACAGTTTATATTATATTGCCAGATGTTTGTGTCCCTTTTTCAAGTAGTTTATATATGCTTTTAGGTGATACCATACTCAACCAATATATCTTAATGAAATGTCAGCTATATGGAATAGACAGACTCATGCTAATTTATATCAATTAATGTAGAATTGTTCACGATCTAATTCAACACAATTTCGTATGATTTTTCACAGTTTTAACAGAGTTTATTCGAGATTTCGTAGGAGCTACACAAACGTGCCTGCCTCCGACGCCATCCGAAACCGAGCTCTCTTAAAACGAAAATGACATCTTCATATATTTTTTATAAATGCATGATTTTAACTTAATCTGTTCCTTGAATGAATTTTGACAATCTTAAAAGGTATCAGGCCGTTTTAAGAAATATCCAGCTGCATTTATGACAGATTTTTAATGCCCTAGTTTTCTTGGGGACATGGAATATTAGAGATGCTTTCGAGGCATGGGTCTGGCGATGATTTTCATGAATTTTTAGACAGTCCATAAGATAAAAAATTCGGTTCTCCACAATGTGACTTTCCAGCTCCGCCTTATTCCGAATCCTCTCTTTCTTGGCCACATCAATCAGAAAGAAGACAGTATAGAATGGTTGATAGTTCAGAGCACTGGCTGTCCTAAGGGGGGGCATGGGGGCCATGGCCCCATGCTGATAAATACGAATACTAATTGACTCCAATTTCTTTTGTTAAATTATAGAGAAAGACAATTAAATAAATCATTCATTGTTACAATAGCTAAGGAATTTTTTTTTTGGAATTTAGCAAAAAGTAGAGAAAATTATTTAGACTAGACGGCAGAGAGGAAAAAATGTTAAAAAATATATTTTTGACCCATAGGCGAGATTATTATTGGAATAGCTTCGTATTAGGGTGTAGTTGAATACCCTAAGTTTGCTTACAAATTAGTGAACCCCCTGATTTTATAACTAACAATTAGTGAATAAAATAGGCCCTTTTTCTACATTTCTTTAAGTATCTCCGTTCCTGCTAACTTCCAGTATAACATATGCATAAGGAAAATTGTTCGTCATGAAATTCTCTAAAAAGTGATCACCGATAGAGGTAGCTAGGTGCAAGTATTAACTTGCAAATGGATTCCAGAGCTTTCAAAACACGTTATTTTTACAATTTTATTACTCAAAAACAACTGCACATAGGTGGCTAAAAATCTTGAAGATGGTGTCTATGTTGTACCGATAATGTGCAGAAAATTTCAGCAAGATAGGTTTATTACTTTTTAAGTAATTAACGATCTATTTTTTATTTAATACTTGATTAATAATTGTGCCATTTTTTGTCAAATCCATTTATAATTAGGAAACTCATTTAGAAAATTCAAAAAATTGTTAAAAAATGATGTCCCATTGGAATTTTTGATAAATCGCAAACTTTGCCGATTTTAAGAGGTTTTCAATGTGTGAACCTTTTTATGCGCGACACAAATAAGCAACTTTCAACACGTCAAATTTCGAGAAAATGAAAATATCGAATTTCAAAAAATCTAGAGCTTACTCAGCAAAATTATCTACAGGTTTGAACTCAGTACCTTCAAATCATGTAAAATAAAGTAGAATCAATTTTTGAAGTGTTAAAAAATGTTGGTACATATTTTATTAACGATGTTCCCCCCCTCCCAAGAAGCAAAGCGTAGGACCCCCCCTTGGTCTAGAGAAAACCAATTAGCAAGGAGCGAACAGATAGTGTGATTCTGTCACACGTACCATGCAGCAAATGGCGACCTATTAGACTAATACAAGGTTCACAAAATGTGTGCCAAAGCGTCATGAGCAAAATGGAAAAAAGGCCATCTGATCTTTGAACCGCTAATTTTGATTTTGTTGCGTAAAAATTGAATACATGATTAATCGGTATGTTTGAGGCTTTGATTTAAATCTAATCTAAGAAAAATCAACCGAGGTAAAAGTCAGGGGTTTACTTTTTTGGATCGCCCTGATTAATTAGTTATTAGAAAATACGTCGCATTAATAATGTACCTTAAGGGCAATTGTTGCAATCAAGTTGGTTTGAACTTAGTTCATATGGTACGGCTATATTCTCCACATTAATCTAGTTTTACGTTTAACTTTGAACTGCAGTTCTATTAAATTTATGCGAAACTAAGTTATAGCCTTCCATATATTTTAACTCCAACAACATGCAGAACATTTTACAATGTACAATACACGGTTCTATCCAATTTTAACGCTGACTTACAATTTCACATTTTATATCATAAATGCAAATCATAGTAGCGTAAGCAATCAATGGAGTTTTCTGCTAGTTTGTGATATTCCATTATAACAAATAACGAATTCAAATTATCATTGATAAATATATCTATACTTCTCTATATACAACTGCAGTTTCGTAGTTGCTGGATGACATTTCTTAGCACAGTGAATATTAAAATTAAATTGTTGGGTATTGTTAATACACCCAAGATATTATGTTAAGTAAATATGATTAAATTACAATAAATGAGAATAAAATATAATGTATGGGCTGTGGTTTTGCTAATTTTTGTTGTTTCTTGAGAGTCAGTTCTATCGAGGAATAATTAGTAAAAGTCGTTTTGATCTTAAATAAAAAAGCATAAACATCACAAATCATAAAAGTATTTTCAAATACAAAAATAAGATGCTATCAAAATAAATAACTAAAAACTCTTGGATCAATTAAAATGACATTGGATCCTAAATCGTCATATTATGTTAGGCAATATGCATTCTGTGATTATTTTTTCGGTTACGTTGTTTGTTTAGATATTCTTATTGCACATAGTTTTAAAAAAATTCAGGACACTAAACTTTATTTAGATTTAAATGGTCACGCAAGTGCCAGATAAACAAGTTGAGGTGCAACGTAATTGTTGAAAACTGTAAGATCTGTGGGGTGGGTGTGACTCTGGGTGTAACTAAGTGCGGCCCTTGAGGTCCACATGGCCAACTGCCCAGCATGAGATGAATATCAATAATAATAATATCACAGAAAAGTTGGCATTTTATTTTATTCCATTTCATTGATATAAATATTCTGGGTGTAACGGCCCAAATAATTTTGAAATGGCTCTATAAAAATATCTGATATTTCAAGGTATCGATTGAAACCAGGCTAAATTTTTTAAAGAAATCCTAAAATCCACTTATTCGCAGTCTTTTTGATTAAACAAAAAAATGCACAGATCTTGCATCTTTCACAAGTATCTTAAGCATATTGAAAATACCAGATGCAACTATACTTCTCTTGGAGTCCAAGGATGGCTGGCTAGGATGATAGGTATTTTCAGCATTTGCATTAGGTACCTTTAGTGATTAGTGATAAAAAAAATAAATAAGAACTTTTATCAAATTTAATAATACCACTTGGGTTCATTGTAACTGGACCCATGTTCATTTATAATTTTTTTTTAGATTAACCTAGCTATCATCTCTCAGATTTTGTCATAACGCTTGTAGAATATCCTGTATAGTTCTTTTCTACTGTACTTTTTTATATCATACTTAGATGTGTTTGACAATTTTATTTACATAATTTTAAATATTTTTGGCCATACGATCGAATTAAGCTAGTGCATGTTTTATTGGGTTATTTTGTTTTTTAATGTTAATTTGAAAGTGACGGTGTTCTGTAAGAAATAATGCAAGTTATGCAAACTAAGTGACATACGATATGGCAGTGTCGGCATGTATCACAAGAGACCATTCAGTTTAGGAGTGTTTATGTTTATATTTTAGTTTCGAGATACTGCTTGGATTGTTATTGAAACGTGAACGGTACGGTTACAAGGCCGGCGCAGCGGCCTAGACAGATCTGTCGCTCTCGATACATTTTTCGTAAGATGGGTCCTATTCATGCGCCCAGTAGTATTTCAATACTAAAAAACGGCTGAACGGAATTTGATGAAATTTCTTTCGGATCATATAGACGTTAATACGCTTTTATTGGTATTACAATGAAGAAAAGGATGGTAATACAATACCCCAATTTACCATCTGCCATTTGCCCGGTTCCCCATAGTGATAAACTACCTATCACAAGATCCCGATTTCTCTGCCAAAGTGTCCGGTGATGATCCACACAAAATTAAGCAACGCGAATTAAGTGGTCTTATAAGAGACCTTCATCTGTCCAAGGTGAAAGCGGAGCTCTTGGCATCCCCATTGCAACAATGGAATTTACTACAAGAATATGTTAAAGTTTCCATGTATCGAAGTCGTCAAAAAGATTTTACACCTTTTTTCAAAATGGAAAATGAACACATTCCTCATGATCCCAGTGACTGGGGCTTTTTATTGACGCCTCGAAACTTAGTCTAAAGACTGTGCTACTCCACAATGCAAATAAATTGCCATCAATTCCAATCGCCCCTGCTGTCCATTAAGGAAAATTACAGTAACAGGAATGTATTGCTACAAACTATAGAATATAACAAGTATAAGTGGCAGATTTGTGGAGACTTGTGGAGACTTGTGGAGACTTGAGAGCATACTTGGTATGCTGCAAGGGTATACCAAATATTGCTGTTCTCTATGTGAGTGGGACAGACTAGCGTGATTACAACATTACAAAATAAACATTTGGCCATTTTGAACCAGGAGCAAAAAATGTTACTGACATTCCATTAGTTGATTGACAAAAGGTAATACTGCCACCACTCCACATAAATCTGGGACTTATGAAAAACTTGGACAAAGAAGGACGTGCTTTCAGTTATTTAAAACAAATATTTGCCAGACTTAGTGATGCGAAAATTAATTTTTGTGGGTCCTCAAATCAAGAACCTTTTCAAAGATGCTGAATTTGACAACATTCTAGAAGGTAATAAGAAAGCTGCTTGGAATTACTTGAAAATTGTGTCAACACACTTTCTCGGTAGCAAAAGAGCAGAAAGCTAGAGAGACCTTGTTGGGAATCTTCTTTCTTGCTACCAGAAATTAGGATGCAATATAAAAGTCCACTTTCCACATTCACATCTAGATTATTTCCCAGAAAACTGTGGTGCAGTAAGTGATGAGCATAGAGAGAGATTCTACCAGGATATTTAAAATATGGAAAAAGATATCAGGGCAAATGGACTTCTGTGATGTTAGCAGACTATTGTTGGATATGTATAAGAGATGCTCCAGAAGTAACTTATAATAGACAGGCTAAGAAGCGCAAGAAGAATCATTAATTTTCTGATCAAACAGCTTATATTCTAATTAAATATATATTATATAACATGTATTTGCAATATATATCAATATTTTTTTGCATGATGTAATTAATTGCTTTTTTTTTTATTAAACTTATGTTATAATATGTGAGTTAGGTCAGTTATTACATTTTTTAGAGCCAACAATTTTTTTAGGACTATGTTAGACGTAGCTGGGACCAAACCAATATAAATACGTGGTTTTGGTTAACGATGCAAAATACAAGTTAAATTTTGTCGTATTTACGAGTTACGACCTTCCATGAACTTTTGGGGGTTAAGTAAATAAAAGCACATTTTACATTGTACAAATGATGGTGCCCATATTCACTGTCCCCAACTGTACATAAACACATATATACATATATTGAAAATTTTTATATTTATTGCCCAAATTGATACATTACCTAATATATGTAAAGTTTGTTCGAGCCTGAAAGCCTATTAGTTTTGACATCTTACATATCTATTTCTCTGTGCTTAATAAAGCATTTTAATAACATTTTGCGATGAAATTATAAAAAAACATTGCAGCTTACACAACTCTAACGATCACCCCGTATGATATATATCGCCCAATGGGGAGCGTTCTACCTACCATGCTATTTTATATATGTACCAAATTTAAATATAATAATTTTAAGGCTAGTAGAAGCTAAC